>CM033622.1:11710017-11865332 GCA_019453435.1 Rhinogobius similis | reverse complement strand
TCCCAGTTATATGACTAAACCTATTAGGTTTAGTTAAAGGCAACATGCAGAACTTGGTGCTCACCTGCAGATGGCGATGCATGTTTGCCCAGGCCTTTCTCTTGGATGTTAAACGTCGCCTGTTTGAGGCCTGTTTTTCCTTATCTGTGATTTTAAATGTCCACATATAATGGCAGGAGAAAGAAGGAAAAAGATCCAATGGTGATTTTTCTAGAAGCTAAATGTCATCCAATTATAACTTGATTTTGAATTTTTAAGTGATAGATAATGCTGCTCGCCAAAGAAAATGTCTTCAGGTTTACCATTTTCATACAATTCATTGATTTGTTGAGAGCCATCTTTCTTAGATCCTCCATAAGAACCCGTCAAATAGCTATTTTCTGTACCACAAAAGATGATTTCAACCTTAATTTTCCATTCTAGCCTTCCTCTTCTGTATTATTGATGATGTGCTCAGGAACTTGAAAAACCCCCAAAAAAGTCATTAATTTCGCTGTGCTGAAGGCCAAGGTGCTCTTCATTTATCCAAAGTAAAAAAAAAAAAACTAAAAACTTGATTTGATGTTGCTATAAGAAAGAAAAGTTTGCTTTGTTGGCATTCCAGCACAATATAATCAAACCTCACCAAGCTTAGAAACAATAGAAAGCTATTTCAAATCTTTTTCATGAAGACTTGCAAAGAAACCTAAAAGGAATTGCTTCTTTCCCTTCATCTATCCAAGTTTTAAAAAGCCTTTTGTTTCCATATTATAAGAATAGAAAACGTTGATGTTGTTGTGCTGGGATGCCAACCAAAGAATAAAACAATAGAGCTATTTAAACTTTATTTTTAATAGTTTGAGTGCAACATGTTAATCCAACTGATGGCATGTTTGTTTTGGAAACGTTGATTTGTGTATATTTATTGATAGATGAGCGTAAAAGATTGACAGCAAAGCCTCTTGAATGTGTGGTACAATGGAGGCAGGTGTAGGCCGTGCTGTCACTCGCACAGCCTCATCTCCGCCATCCAGCGCACACATGTTTACTTCCTTCAACTTTTCCGCTGTCTCCAAGATGGCAGGCACACTCGAGACTTTTGTATATGATAAACTATGTGATATGAACCCCTCTGACCTCTCATCACACCTTTCTTTCTCGTCGCCTGTTCGCATGTACTTTTCCCCTTTGCCTTCCTTCTTGTCTCTTAATAAATCCCATTCTCAAATTTCCCTCTGTGGGACTCCCTTTCCTTGAGCCCAGCTGCTGGCTTTCTGCCCGCAACCGAAGGCCTGAGAGTGCCCAGCGACGTGGTGTGATCTCTGGGGAGAGTGCGGCCAAGCCAGGGGCGGTCGCTGGTGGTCAGGGCCTGAATGAGTTGTCCTTCCACAGGAAAAACCACGAGCGTGTTTGTGTTGTAGCGTGTGTCGCTCTGAACTCTCATTTCATGGGTTAACGTACTGTACCAGTCCAGCTGATCCAATAATAGCTCCAAAGACATAAAATGCACATATATGTTGTGTGTTTGTGTCGGCTCTAGCCCCACAGGCGCACAAGGCAGTATGGGGTTACTGCTGCTGAAAACATTATGTCTAGCTGTAGACTCCTGCGGGTGGAGGAAGATATACTCAGTACCGAATATACATTTCTTAGAGCAGAAGGCCGTACTCTAAAGTAAGTGTTGGACCACAGAGTTTACACGCTTAGGGTCAATAGTGAAGCTGTAACATGGAGAGAGCTTTTACTGCTTATTTTTTGCAGTGTAATGAAAATTGTCAAAAATATTTGCACTTTTCAAAAATACATTCTGATCAAAAGTAAAAGACCCATTGAATAAATGGCAAGTCAGACTTGATGCAAGTGTTTACAGGAGGTGAGTTGCAAGTGGTATCTACTGTCTGGAGCTGTTGTCCATTTTTATAAACTTTCTTTTATAAGGTAAAGCGTTCTCAATTTGATTTAGCCTCAGGGGCACCTGCAGTGATGGTCCAAAAGAGGGATGTTATTCTCCTGAGGAAGTCCTTTGTCCTGGGGCTTTGTGAACTGTAGCATTGTCCTGCGTTTAAAGCCCAGTGGTTCCACAGACCAGGGCCTCTCAGTCATGAGGATGCTCTCTGCAACCATCTGCACAGAGCCAGACGTTTGACTACCTGCACCACCTGGAGCTCCATTGTTCCACTGAAAGAAAAAGCACACCCAGCTCATTATATGCCCCCTCCCTGTGGGGCGTAGAAAACTTATCTCAGGTGGATCTGCTTGTCGTGTCAGTAACGTTGGAAAACCTCAGGACCCAAGGTTTGTTTTTCTCACAGAATAAAACTTTCTTCCACCTTTCAATGTCCCATGTTTGGTGCTCTCTTGTAAAGAAACCAAGCAGCAGTTCTGTGGCGTTCAGAAGACATTTTTTTGTTTTTGAAGCCCTTCAGTCGCTGCTGGTGTCATTTTTTGGGGGTCTTCCACTTTACTTTTTGTTCCATAACCCTCAGGATATTTCAAGAAATTCAAAATGACTGTCTTACTTTACTCTCAGCAGCTGATGGAGAGAGGCCCCCAGCTTATGCAGCTCAACAACCTGACCACGTTCAAAAAGAAAGTTTTTCGCCTTTGCCATCAGAACGTCATGACAGTGTGAATAGATTTAGGCTTTTAAGGCATGTGCTAGGTAAACTTTCAGCTGCAGACCAGCCTATTTCTCAGTTTAATTGTTGTTTTCAAGTCAAAATGTTTGCTCAAACTTTTCTTTTTGTCTCACTCCCATTTCATGGAGCTTATTGAAGCTCTACTTGGAACCTTGTTAAGCTCCAGCCATGCAAAATGTGACTTTTGCCATTTATTCAACTGGTCTTAAACTGTATCACTGATCATAAAACACTTCAATGAGCTATTCCATTGTGTACATACATTTGTAAGAGGTTAAAAAGATTCGTAGCAAAGTATACAAGACTATTAAAAAACACACTATAGATTCAAATAGTCATCTTTCAGAATTTGCATGGTAGTTGAGCTTGGAACCTGTCAATCTTGTTTCACTTCTCTAAGTCTATCGTGTGCTCTCTTTAGTGAAGCTGATTTTCAAGTGCATATTTCATCATTGATTCTTTTCAAAAAAACAATTATCATCACATTTTCCATAAAGAATTAACTGTGACAGGACCGAATAGTTTCAGGATACAAAAGACGAAGAGCATTCTTGAGCTGAATAGTTGTCATACAAAACCCTTGCGTGTGGAGTGGAATAAGGTCTAACACATGGAAGGTCTCTGAGGAGTTTGCATGTACAGTATGTGTGTATACATCTGCTACTCCAGATCTGTGGTGAACTGCACCTCCCTCCTCTCTTCACACACTTACTCTCTGTTTGTTTTTACATTTGCATTGTGGGACACCGATGCCTAGCTGCCCCTGCTCCCAACTGTCAAACAAGATTATTGGGGTTGCCCCATTTTCTTCTCACAAATGAAGATAAAAACTACTTGAATCAAATGGATTATAACAGTCAACGCAAAAATGTACCGATGCATGCTCAAATGCAGCTGAAGTTTTTACTCAAATCCACAGGTTTGTACCATAGCAGAAATAAAGTCATGAAGCCATAACAAATGAAAGTCTTTTAAACAAAGAGTCCACTATTTGGAATACAAACAAATCCAAGAAAGACTGTTTCCTTTCTTCAATGACCGAGACAAAGACTCTTTTTAAATGTCTTTTATGGTTTGGGGTTGCACAGAGAATTGGATTGGGGTTCAAAGTCAACTCATTGAAGGCCTTCCCAGTACAACAAGCCTCTGAGTTTGAGAAATAGCATAAAGTCTGAGACAAGAAAACATTCTGTCACTGGGTCACAAACGATTTAGTTCCATCAAGAACTTGATCTATATTTTTACTATAAACTCTCAGACTTTAAGCCTGTCCCTCAATGATTTATGACAAAAAGTTACTCAGACGTATGAGCTGCCTTCTGCAAAGAACTGGGCTTTCAGCTTTTAGTAAGAAATCATATTGAGACAAGAGGTTGTAAAATAATCTCTGACATTAAGAAAGAACTATTAGTCCAACAATCTTATTGTAAAGTATTATAACATTTCATTTAGCCCCCAGTCAGTAACTGAATAACTGATGTCACGTCCTATAACCGTCTTTGCAGAGCCTTATTTCATGTCTTTGTAGTTTGGCTATAGTTATATTGCTCTTTCGACGTCAAGACACCTGGAGAAGAGTGAATGAAATAGGGAGGTAAGGCAATAGTTTCTTAAGTCAGAGGAAAGAGGCAAAAGGAGGATAAAGGATAAGAAGTCTGCAGGAGCTGTAAATCAGAGTGTCCCCTGTCTGGGTTTTAGGAGAAATGGTGGTTGTGATTTATGCGATCTTTAGTGAGAGGGCAGCATTAGGAGCGCAAAGAGTTACAAATGGAGAGGCATTAACCTCTACCTATGACTGTCAGACCAATACAGATGTTCTTTTTTGAGGAAAAAAATGTGTGTAGAAGACTATAAAGTTTAGACAGCCCTTAGGGAGAAAAGGACTATTTGCTCCAGACATTATTTAGACAGAGAAGAGAGAACCAAAATGAATTGAATTACATTTAAGGAGTAACACATTTCTAATTCATTTTTAATCAATGACAATAGGTAGCAGGGGCGTACCAATCATCCAAATAGTAGTAGTAGCCACAGCTGCATCAAACTGCTCTCTTTTAAGAACATTTGCATTTATTTGTTGTTTTAATTTGATCTCATGCATTTTAATAGCTCTATTACCTATAAATATCCTTACATACACAGCACTGCGTCCTTTATGAGGACCAAGAATAACAAGCCGAGGAAGGCCGGGATAGAAGGGGCTGTGTTCATTATGATATGCAGCATTCATTTGCCACATTAATTAAGTAGCTCAAGGCAGCAGTGGCAGGATGATGGACAGGCCCAGTCACGGGGGGCACGTCTGATACTTTGCCAAGTCCAAACCTTGCTGTCCAGCGCCTGATTTATGGAAAGAGTAAGTTGAAAGTTGGAAAACTATACAGGAGTCATATTTTTAGTGGACGTAGCGCTGCACATGTGTCGACTTTAGGCTTGGACCCACGGGACACCATTCATCTCTCATCACTGCCACACCGATAACATCCTCCTCTCGATGCACATGCTCTGGAGCCAAGCGGTGGCCAGTTTTCTATTAGTGGACATAAATACACGGTGTGTGTTTAGGTGACACTGGCCCTCTGGTAAATCTTGTGTGATGTTGTCCAATGTAGATGTCTGTCAGGAAGTTTCTACGCCGCACTTTGATAGAAATGTAATGGATAATTTTTGGTCTGCACAGTTGTATCATTTTCTTTTTTTAGTTGATTTGACAAACATAAAGCCTGCCTTTTGAATACCACATCTGGTACTGAAATGTCTTCAAGAAAGAGTGGATGTTTTTAAACTTAAATGAGAGCAAAACTGAAGTCCAGTCTGTCTGGTTTTAACAGTGCTCTCTACCCACTTATGTCTAATTGCTGTTCTTCTGCTAAAAATCTTAGCCTTAGCATGAACAAATATTTAACTTACAATGAATATCAGTTTATTAAGCATGATTCCGGCTTTTTAACTACTTTATTAAGGTTAGGGTTGGGTTAGAGTATTCATTATGAATAGTCTTAATTAACAATTTGTTCACTTAGTCTTTGTGTAGTTTTTATTAAGTGTTACAGATAGTTAGAAACAACTTATTTCAGCTAAGGCTTCTTAATAAAGTGAAATGCTACTTGTTCAGAAATCAGTTTGAAAAAGTCGTGCGTGCACTGATTACCACCCGCTTTATTTTGGTTTAAACCAGTCCTCAATCCAGCGCTTACAGATGGGCCAAAATCACTCATGTATTGGCTTTGTTGCACTGGCTGCCTAATGTTTTTGGAATTGATTAAATTAAGTGCTTTTTAAATCTATTCACGTCTGGCACCACCTTATTTAGCTTATTTGGCTGTCCTTGCACTCCCGGCCAGAGCACTAAGGGCCTCTGACCAATGTCTGCTGCACTGCCCAAGGTCCAAGCTGAGACAGAGTGTTCTCCAGTGCAGCTCCCAAACTGGAATTCTTTCCCTCCTTGCATTAGAAGGGCCACTTTTGTTGAGAATTTCAAATTTCTGGTAAAAGGTAAAATATGATACATTTTGAATATTGTTATTAACCTTTAAACAAACTCTTGAGTACCTTAAGTTTGGCATCTCATGTTAGAACTAAAAAAAAAAAAATAAAATTTACAAAAAGTCTGTAAAAACAAAATAAACATCTGTGTCTGGGCTGTTTACCCTGGCACTTACTGAGTTTAGGCGCTATCTACTGGCTGCATAGCGCTTGAACAAGCATAAACATGCGTTAATGACAAATGTGAGTTTGTAGTGATCGTGTTTAGACGGCAGAAATGCTTTAAGGACGATTTAAGGCAGGGATCTCCAACCTTTTTCCCCCAAAGAGCTACTTTCACAAACAAAAATGGTAGAGGGCGTTTAGCGTTTGCAAGAAACTGAGTCAATATAACAGTGACGGCTATCCTCATGGGGGATAGGCCTACACACAAATACACAAAATGTAGGCATCTGTGTAAAATAATAATCAATGTCACTTCATTTTGAACTGTTACAGGAATCATAGAAAAACTCAAACAAAGGTCAGTTAGGAGCAGTTTGAGGAGAGTAACAGCCCACATGACAAACGATCCTACTTTTACACTGGCAATATGTGAGTAATCAAATTGGAATTATTCAGCGTAATATATATTTCATAAATCCTTTGGCGAGCTACTTGAAAAGGGGTGGAGAGCTACCAGGAGATCCTGAGCTACAGGTTGGAGACCCCTGATTTAAGGACTATAGCCGAATCAATAGCCGAAGATTCTCAGATAAGTGACGTCTAAAATCGGAAAACATGTCATTGATCGAGGGAGTTCAGCAGGGAGTGTTTTATGACAGTTGGAGGGGTGAGGATTTCTAACCAGCATTCCTCAAAATAGCGTGAATGAAAGTAAATGCAACTCTAGGTATGTTTTTAATGACGATTAATATGTTTTTATATTGTTGCAATGTTTGAAAACGCATATTTGTCATAATTGCAGGTGCTTAATTTGTGCTGAATAGTCTCAGTGATCAGATTATAGTATCAATAAGTAAATTCCAGTTGTCAGTTATAAAGTATATTTTTAAAAGCATTGTCAGTGTACTTTTATGTGTGTTTATTTTATGCTTTAATGACTATTCTTATGAACAGACCAGTTTTCAAATGTTACACCACACAAGCCTTCTGGACATATTTTACTGTTTTAATAATCTTTAACCTATTGTGTAATTACAACATATATGATTAGGACAGAATTGGGTGGGGATGAAAAGGTTAAATAATGGACCTCTTCTGTATTTTTGAGGAGGCAATGCCAGCTGCTTCTTGATATATTCTAGTCATCAACTCCACATGTGCAAATAATGCTTCTCATGACTCTTAGAATATCAGAATGGCTGATTAGGAGACTGGCATGCATGAGCACAACCGCTCACTGGCAAAGAGCGAACCAGACAGGACAGAAAGATGAAAGCCCTTTGAGTTAATAACCAGACTCGGTGGCATTGAATATCATGCTTTAATACACATGCTAAACATCAGTAATCAGTTTGAAAATGCTTAACACAATATGCAGTTTGTGGATTTGCATTTACATATGTCTTCATTAATGTTTTGTTGAAGCGTTTTTAACCATGTTGTTTTCCCTTCTCATTTACCCTCTCAAAGTTGTTTTCCTGCTTTAAATTATCTTTATTGTCCTACATTGAATATGGCATTACCCCAACCCCCATTCACGTCCTTTCTACGACTTTCTATTGTTATCATGGTTAATCTAGATTCATTCAAAGCTGACGCTGCTAATGCTGTCGCTAACTCCTAGAGCAGCTGAAACATGGACTGAAGCGCTCACGGAGGAGGCTCTACGCAGCTAAAAACATTATTATTGACAGACGTAGTGTTCACTTTACCTCTCCGGCGTCTTCACTGAGCTGTAAAAGTTAAATCCAAACTTTCGTCAAATCCCAACTTTTGTTTACGTGCATATTAAGTAGTTTTTTACTGGCCTCAAACATCAAGAATATGAGGGAAATACAGTGCTTTTAAAAATCGAGGGCTAAAACATTTGTTTTTGTTACTGAGCGTGATGCTTCTTACTGTTTGTGGAGGAGTTTAAATATTATTTTACAATATTATAACAAAATAATTAGGCTGTTTTAAGTAGGCCTTTTATATACAAGTAATAATTTAGTCCAAATTCAGCATTGCAAACATGTAGCCTATTTATACAGGTACATTATAGTAAAAAAAAAAAATGTGTTGGATTCATGAGATCAGTATCGGATCGGAAATTAGAAACTATAAAACATTGTATCGGGAGCCAAAAAACAATTTTGTGTGAATTATGATCCAGGGTTAGTTCAAAACTAATCAAACCAATTGTTGGTTGTGAGAAATGCACCTTAAATTAATCGGATACCAGCAAGTGAATCGAGGTGCACATAATTCGGGCAGAGATCTGAGATCGCCCCCACTGCTCTTTACTTTGTTAAATGTTTCTCTTAATTGTGATGCATGTAGGATTCAGCAGCGTTGCGTTCTGCCAACAACAATCCACTACTCGCTACTGAGAGCTGTAGCTCGAGAGGATCGAGAGGATTATTGGAGTTATTGGTTCAGTGGCACAGCACTTTGTTGTTACTGCTGTGGTGTACCTTTAAAGGGGCAGGTGGAAATCAGTACTGGAGTTGCCTTTTTACCTGTTTTTCTGGCCCAAAGGCTATATTCGACAGGACAGTTGTAGTGAGAAATGGTGAGAGTTACTTTTCTTGTAGAGCACTTTGGAGCAGTTTAAAATGATGATCCATGTGTCATAGATTCTGACTATTCACCTTATTCCGCCCCGCCCACTTTTGCCTCTTTTTATCTATGATTCGCACTTTACAGAAGTAAAGAGACTATGGTGAACGAGGGAAAAGTCTCTCGCTAAAACATTATATAATGTTTATATAAAGTAGACTGGTTTGTCTAAAATGTTTAATGTACATGAGCAAAATCAAGTCAGCAATGCACCGATTTCCTGGGCGGCCTGAAAACGGCTTTTTAGTCTGTGTAGAATTTATTTTCTGTTCAGCTTGCCCGCTCCATGTAAACTACAATGGGAAAAGGATGGCGGCGCCTACGGAAACTTTTAGATTAAGGTGAATGTCCACGTTATTCCGCCCCGCCCACTTTTGCCTCTTTTTGCCGCAGATCCGCGCGTTTTTTGTAAACGCACTTTCGGTTTGACGAGAACCCCGTTCACGCAAATGACGAACAAGGGAAAAGTCTTGTCGCTAAAACATTATATAAAGTAGATTGATTTGAGTAAAATGTTTAAAGTACATGGGCTACAACAAGTCAGCAATGCACCGATTTCCTGGGCGGCCTTAAAAAGCTTTGTTGTCTGTTTAGAACTTATTTTCTGTTGAGCTCGCCTGCCCCATGTAAACTACAACGGAAAAAGATGCCGGCGCCCACGACAACTTCCGGAATATGGTGAATAGCAGAGCATAAAAGCATACAATGTTTTTAAATTGACTTAATAGTATAAACACATTTTGCATTGGAATTATTAAAGTCATCCTTGTTTTATTTGTTGCCAACAAATGCAGCGTATACAGTTTTAACTTCAGGGATATTGTACTGTGTTTTGAATAAGCATCTGGGAATCATCTGACAATTGCTGTATAAACGTATTGAGAAATTGTCAAAAAGTGACGTTTTGAAACTTTGTCAACATTGGTTTGAAGCAGTCTAAATATCTGCAAAGATGATTGCACTGGTTTGCACATTCTAGTCTTCATTGGCATGTGGTAGTTCTTGTTTCCTTGTTTCTATTGAGGTTTATTGTACAATTTGGCCTTGTCATTGCAGGCCTGTTTCAATTTGTGTATGTCATTAGAAGCAGACAATACATCCATGGTGGCCTGTTACTGTTTATTTTAATGGGGAGTTATGAAAAGATTGAGCACATTTGGTATTAGAAGTTGAATCTTAGAGCAAACATTAGAGGTCGAAGGGCCAAAAATGTACAAATGAGGAACCAACAAAGCAAGCAGCATTATTTTTCTCTATCCTTACTGGCATTGGCATCAAATATGATTCATGGAAGCCCAGCATGTGGCAATTTAGCCATTGTCTACATAATGGATGCCACTCTCCTACACACATTTGAGAGAAACCAAATTGTGAAGGCAAAATTGAACCCACCTTTGTAATCACGTTTGGTAAATCTCTCTAATGTGATTGAATACAGCTCTCCTACTGGTGCCGTCAAAGGAAACTTACCTTATTTCATTTACCATTATAGAACTGTGACTCTTAAAGACTGTGAACCGCAAACTGTGCAACGATTCCTGAAGTTTGCCTCTTTAAAATTGGCCCATTCGGAGATTATAAATATGGCTATTTGATGGCTCTGTTATTACGGTTGAGCGGGGGAGCGGTAGAGTTTGTGGCTGAAGGTCGGGTGGTTGTTCTTGATGTGGGCGGGAGCTTTGAGCTTCCCGACCGCACGCTTCTGTGCTCTGCAACAGGAAAAACACAGGAGATCAATTCCAACTGAAGATGCATGTGCCGTCCACGTGCACTTAATAAAAAATGAGGTGATATGTAGAATAATTAGCCTGCCCTTTCACCACACAATGCAGGAAATGGTAGAGTAAATGACAGCACAGTGGCCAGTTGAATAATTGCCACGTAAATATTAGCTTTAAAAAGATTTACCTCATTCCTTACGGGCACACTTGTATCCTGATCCTATATGTGGCTTTTTAATGGCTTAAGACAGATAAAACTAAGTGTTTCCATCATTAGGTACAATAAGGCTCATATGTTTGTCTTCTGTGTTGCTTTAAAAATGGGTAATGTTTTCTACCAATTACATGTGTTTGTTGTTTACCAGTCTTTTCACTGTATGTGTAGGATGCACTTGTGGCTACGGTCTACAGCAGCAAAGTTCGGCAGGAGCTTAGTACGCACCATAAGTCTTTATTGTCCCATGTGAGCTGCATTTCCAGTAAACAGGCTGTTATGGAAGCCAAGTACTCATTTAAGTCTGTGTGCTTTGAGGTCAAGGTTAGAGTCGTGAAGTCAAACGTAAATGGCAGAAAGTACATGGCACAGCAGGAGCCTTTAACTGTCTAATTTTAACAAGAACCTAGGGCTGTTTTCTCTCTCCCCCTTTTCCTCTCTATTTCCGTTGCATTTGGCTATCGAGCATGTCTTCAGTACTTATTGCCGGGCAGTCGCAGTGAGGCTGACTCAGCCCTCTGCACTATTCTTGTTGATGCAGTCTGTCTGATGGTCACATGCCATAGAAGGGTTTTTCCTGCTTCTCCTGGAGCAAAGCTAGTCTACTTCATCTCTTGTCTATTTCTTAAAGCCTAATCATGCCATTTATAAAACCAATGGATGTGTTTATAGTTTAGTATATAAGCGTAGTGGCTGAGTTAATTGTCGGCGAGGAAACTTTATGTGTTGAGCACGGTTTTAATTCACAGTGCTTTACAGAACAAGAAACAGTGCATTAAAATCACAATACAACTTTGTGGCAATCCGACTGTCTGCAGTGAGGTTTGTTCTGGCATAATGTATAAATACCTAAATTCTTCTGTTAAGCCAAACAACTGAATAGATGTTGAAAGACTTATAATTACTTTTATATGCCTCCAAAACTTAAATTATAATGGTGACATTGCACTACTAGACATTGAGGCAAATAGTCTTTGCTTTGGTTTTACTCCCACTCTCACTTTCATTGGTTTATGTCTGACTTTTAAATTGCCCCATTCCTTGAAAGTCAAATAAATAAGGTAAAGACTGCACTTGCAAACTGTCTGTCGATCCTGTCGTCTATGAAGATGTGAGATAAATTTGAAGCATGTCTAATATTAGTGTTTGGAGGAAGGGCTCAAATTTAAACCATCTGTCTCCATGTAATCACGCAATGTACAGCAAAGAGAGAGGAAAGGTAGAATCGCTGCCACCGTCAAACAGCACAAGCAGCTTATTATGAGTGTTGAGACTGTAGTGTCCTCGAAAATAGCGTAACCGTCATCATATTATCGCATCTGAGAGGAAATTCAAATCGGCTCCACTGTCAAAGACACAAAGAAAGCTTTAAACACACGCAGACAGCAGTGGAGACGTGGAGCTCTGAATGAAGATGATTGATGGGATGCCCGAGGACAGTGAAAGCAGTGCACAGATATGCTGACAGAAAGTGTGTATCTGACAGTAAAGATCTGTAGGTGTGTCTGCTCTCACTCTGACCCACATGTCTTGATGCGCACTCAAACCTGGCTCTCATCACTCATCAGACATCTCTCAAAGACACTCGCTTTTGATAGTTGACATGGCTGCCATCAGCTGGATATGGAAAAGGCAAAAGACTGAGAGGGTTGAAATCCTACGCCCCATCGAAAGGATAACCAACTTCAGCAGATTGTGTGGAATGTTTGAAATGGAAGTCAATCCCTAAAATAAGAGCCAGTCGACTTCTATCAGTTATGTAAGGCTAACCCATGCCAACAACTAATCTAATGATGTATATCATGTGCAGACTTTGTCAAAAGCTTTTATATTGAGGGTGTTGTGATTTCAACAAATCTCCAGATCATTTTACCTCCTGAAATTGAAGGAGCTTGACTCGCTGGTCATAATAAATTATGTCACATAAATCAATCCAGCAAAAAGGGACCTGTGGAAGAAAATCTCTATTCATGATGGGAAGAATGAAGGCATTGTCTAGGCAGCGGCGCTTGCACTATACTGCGGCCCGCGTTAAACAGACAAATCACCCCAGGCCTTCATGAGTGATGCATAGTGGGAGGCCAGGATGAATACTACTTTCCCCCTCTGTTTTCCTCTCAGCTAAAACATAGCAATTAAAAAGTCCCCATAGAAAAGCGTATGATGGAGCCGGCAACCCACTGACACAGAGCAAAGCCCTTGCTGTAATTGAAACAGGCCCCTAAAGTCTTACGGCAATAGCCACATTTATTTATTTTTATCTCTTGAACACGTCTGCGATCTTTGTCTCGTAGAGCTAATTGCTTCTTCCGGCAGGAAGACTGCAAGTCAATGGGTAGTTTATGTACAAAGAGATTTAAATCTGATCCTACGCCCTTGTTTTCAGTCCTGTAGAATGAGTCGAAAATATTGGAAGAATGAGAGCCTTTTTCATGTGTTGTAACAAGGATAAACCACTGATATTTTAATGTGTATTGTAAATATTTTAAAAGTTTGATGGGGTGTAAGCTGTCTGTTTCTTTTTGTCCATGTTTTGCAAAGAATTTTGAAAGCGTCCCTCGACTCTATTCAATCATGAGATCATTTGTTTGAACAATTTGATTGGGAGCTTTAAAGAATCCACAAACGGCATACAAAAAATCTAAACTGTTTTGGCCAAATACTTAGGGGTAACAAAAGCCTTGGATGATAAAATGTATCCATGCTGGAGTCGTGGATGTCAGTGCACTGAGTGACCGGTCTGGCTTCACTTCTGAATTGCAGAAATTCTTTGTTCATAAACCATATGAAGAGTAATCATAACTTTAATTGATTTTTTCTTTATTGATTTGCGTAGAACATTTTTCTTCCTATTTCTGAAATTTTAACCTCCTTTTTTATTACTTTAGTGGATTTTGTTGCTTTTGCTGGGCATCAGGTGAGCGAGGAGGAAGGCATTGAAGTCATGGTCACTGGCTCCCGTCTGTGCACATCTGTGGGCCAGCTGTGTGTGTTTACACCTGACCCCAGCCGAGTCACAGTCTGGGTCACTCTCCCCTTCACGTCACCCCTCCCCCTACTCCCAAAACACTTTTCCTTCCTTCTGTCGAGGAAACTCCACTTCTGAGTCCACCTCTTAATCATCCACAAGCCACACTGCAGATATAAGCCAATATAACACAAGCTAGAAGTGGTTTGACGGAGAATGCTTTCACATCTTCAAACATATGCCGTATTTGTGGAAGACTGCTAAGCCAGAGAATTGTGGAAAACTGGGATGGAAAGCAGGGAAATTTCAAAATGAGAAATAGCAATTCATTGTGGCAAATACAGTACGGTTCACTCATGATTCATGCTAGAATTGCTGTTATTTCCTCAAAACATTGACACCGCATCACTGCAAAATAACACAAAACACACTATCATGCTCTCAAAGACGCTGGTGTCCTTTGTATCCAAATGAAGCTGCTTTGAGAGCAAAAGTGTTTACACTCTCACGAGCATGGGAAGTCATGGTTTGACTGATTACTAAACAACGCTAATCGCCATGATAAAAATGGAGCATTAAAATCAACGTTTGATAAACACGAGTGTGGAGTCACCAGAAGAAGGCTTTTGATACAAAGGTTTTTTTTCTCAACTTTGTTTTTGTTGGTCTGTAGGTGGCCAACCACTGGGCACAGTTTGTAAAGTAGTGACATTGGTTTATGGACGTTTTAGTTGTCATTTTGAGTAAACAAACAAATCTTGGTAATCATGATTACTGTCTGGAGTCATTCAAGACCTCTTCTGTCTGGTCAGTTATGCATGAGATGCTTTGCATTTATATTGTCTTTGGATTTTAATGTGCAATGCAATTGTTACTGGAGGCATAGCTCACGTACATCCTCTCATCAGTCCTCTCCAAGACCACACCTTTGGTCAATATTTATTTTACCAACCCATCTCTGTTTTTGCTACTATAGTCAACAGAACATGAAGTTCTGTTTATTTAAATGTCAACGGACAAGTGACGGAAATGAGCACCTTTGCTATAATCTGTCATATTTACACTGTTACAGATGTACATTAATGTGCACTGTCCCTATCAGATACATTCTCAAACACATGTGCATCATTCCTAAGATTTAAAACATACTCGCTGAAATAAATTAAAGGAAGTTCACATAAGCAATAGAAAAATAAAATAAAGATCTTGACCTGAACAGAATTATTTGTTACACATTAAAAGTGTATTGTAGATTTGTTGAAAGCTAACAACCCACGACCAAAATTTGTAGTAATTGACAGTTTTTAAAAAAGATAATAAGGATTTGGAACAACAGCAAAAAGGAGAAGAGTGAGTTTTGAGAGAGTGAATCGTGAGTTTTCAGTTTAAATAGTTTGTTTTTGCATGAGCTCCTGTGATGCCTTAGTCATGTCAGTGTAGTTTGGGTCAAATATATAGAGATACTTAATAATCAGTTGGACAGGTCATTTGCCCTACAATAAACACGGTCTTTTGGATTGTATGTTGCTTCGCCTAAAGAGGAGTTTATAATGCATTACACTGGCGTTACATTTAGGGGACATGGCCAGGGGCTGAAGGGTCTTTGCAGTCATCGAGGGCCACACAGACGAGCAGACCTTTACGGATTGCTTGCTTTTAATTAGTGGCTTCACGTGCACTTCGTATGGATCACCAAGCTCACCACAAATCCATGGAAGATGTGAAAGTGCCCCCTTTGTAGACACAGCCCAAATAGAGGCTCAGGCATTACTGTGTGTCTTGACTCAACACAATGCTCAATGTGCATGCCAGACCCCGGGCAATTAGCTTCTAAAGTTCCCCTCTTTTTTTTTGCCTTTTGTCTCTCTTTTGACTGTTGAAGCTTGGATAGGATGAATATAATCAAGTCAAGAAAAGTTTATTCTGTTTAGAATTCCATCTCGTTCCAGGGGGGCTAATTTTAGCGCTGTGTTGGAGCGGTATAGTGAGGCTGCATGTACCATCCTACTTACAGCTGTGGGGGCGGGAGGGGGGATTCTCGAGGCAGACACCCCGGCTCCTAGGCAATAGACTGGCCGACTGGTGTTTCTAAACACTGCTGTATAGTCGTTCTCCCATCACTCAGCACAAACTTTGTTCCAACAAAATGTGTCCTTTTTGCAATTACCACAGAATCCAAGAGACTTTTTTATTTGCCCACACTACTTTCTTGGCCTTCACACTCTTTTGATGTACAGTCGTAACATATGGTGCAGAGAAATTACTGTAGGTAAGAGATTTGGTCCTGATTTGATGTTTTGGGTGAAAAAGACCCTACTTTAACCAAACATTCGGCAATTCATTCAGTTCTTTGTGAAAGTATCATTTTCTGTTTTTCTATGAAGACTGCAAGAGTGCCTTTTCTTACTAATGACTGAAATTTCTGCACATATGGATTTTCACTTTTTACAGTATGGAAAACATGTATTCTTAAAATGACATTTCTTCACCTATGGAGTTTTGAGTTTTAGTTTTTTTAAACTCCCAGTGGCTATTTGCTGCTTCTTACAGAGGAGAAAGAATCACACCTGACGAACAGTTCTGCGTTGTATGAACCTTTTGCTCCGGAAAGTTCTCCTCTGTGGAGTTGTGAATGTGGCGTCCTCATCGTTTCAGACGTTTGACTGGTCTCAGACACGGCATAGAGGCGGACTTGTCCTGTGTCAGGCTTGCATTACAGCAGAAGGGAAAGCTTGGAGCTACAGAAAGTTGAGAGAGCTTATATACGGCCTCTGTGGGACTCCCAGGGTCCTGTGCAGAACTAAAGCTTGTTAAGAATAACACATCTACTAAGTACTGCTTGGGATAATATTTTAAATTTGGAGTAAAAAAAAACACTTTCACTGCCTTTGTCTACAATAATTTAACTCTGGTGTATACAGTATATCTTGTTTTTATTCACCCTCATTACGTTGTTAATTGTAACCTTTTATCTGAGTGACAGCAGGAGCAGTGGACACACATCATTTACCAAACACCTATAATTATATATATATTGATGGACTGAAAGCATTTAATATTTAGAAGCTCATTGCATTATACTGTTTTCATTTGAGTGTTATCAGCAACAATTGAATGAGTAATACAGATCTTTGATTCCCCTCTGTCCTCTTTTAGGCTAATGATGTTTTTGTATTTTAAGTATTTAAGCAGTGTAGGTGTTCAGTTCAGTAACATTATAACATTAGTTTGCCGGTTGGTATTTTTTTCATACAAATTTACTTTAATTACTAAAATAAAAAAGTTATGTATAAAAGTATGTATTGGTCTTTATAAAGTGTGTTATTGATCTCAGTCTCTAATCTTAACAAATGAATGCTGCAATCATATGGAAACAATCTGGCCCTTGCCCTCCAAGAGACAAAAAACAGAGCCAAATGAAGAACATCCTTTCTCTTAAGACCTATAATTTGTTTTTATTACCTATTAGGTGAAACACCTCATTTATCAATGTCAAACTCCTCACAAGATGATAGCTGTCCACATGTAAATCAGCTAATGGCATGTATGGTTCAGAATTAAGTGGGCTCTTTCTTATGAAATACTCCACTCTGTAGGCTCAGTGACCCAGCGAAGCCACCCACGACCAGACGTTTTTCTTTGACAGAGCAGAGCTGCAGAGAACACTTAAAACAGGCCTGATTAAGCACAGACCAAGTGTGTTTCTGCACCTCACAGCCAGACAAGCAATGCATGTAATACAAGAATCAAGGTTTCATTACAATAATTGGACACAATTTTAATCACCGAAGTTCATTCTCTCGATAGGCTAAATTAAAATGCATTTCATATCCCAGGGTTTTTGTGTAAAGAGCAGAAAAGTTTTGTGTCCACCCAAGGCCTTTACTATTATTCATCTTACTGCTTACTATGCCATCATAAGCAGTGTGGACCGCTACTTTCAGCAAGGCTACAGCATGATGAATGACAGGTCTCGACTCAACTGTGCCAAGTAACACAACTCAAAATACATGATACGGAACCGTCCAATACTACTGTAGAGAATATGTGTCAATCTGGCAGACCTCTCCAGAACAAGGACCACACACTCTTTATTAGAGCCAGTAAAATGTCCCAAAGACAAGGCTTGACACTTTCTGCCTTGCTGTTATGAACAATAGTAGAATTGTGTGGCTCCTCACTTTTCCTTTTTGTAGACCTATTATTTTTTCTAACATTTGTTATTCTCACTTAAACTCGAGGCTGGCTCCACCAGTGGGCCACAGTGTCTCCGAACCGGGCCTACTCAGGCCAGGAAAAACCCGTTGGAGCCAGACGAATAAAAAGCCAAAGCGCCGACGCCGCACGGCTCCCAATCTGGTTCCTGTCAGGGGGACATCAAGGGAACACCCGCAACGCAATCTCCCAACGTCTCCCCTTCCCTCCCCTCCTCCCTCTGCCTGCAGAGCTCCCCACCCTTCAGCGATACGTCTTACAGATGACTGAACCATCGCCAAATGCTCCCAAAAGCTGGGCTCCTTTTTTCCCCATCTTTTTTTCTGTCTCGTGTCTCGTACGGAGCCAACCCACATGGATTGGGATCAATTTAGGATGAAATGATAATTACCCTGTCATTTTAAATTTTAATGTGATGAAGTGAGAAACAGGAAATGTAATAAACATAAATGAAATTTCAAGCTTTTGAGTGGGGGACAGAATCGAATCAGACTTTAAAACGTGGTTAAACGCTGTCTGATAAGAATAAGTTGTGCATTTAATCCAAATCTTAAAGAAATACATTTTAAACAAAAAATTGTATAAAGTGTCCTTCCCAGGAATCAAACCTGTACAATATTTGAATATAGGCTGAATGAACACAGGTTGCTCTGGCTCAAATCAAAATTCCAGTTTTTGATTGAAATGCCACATTCAGAGCCTGAACTAAAGTGCATTTGTCATTTTGAACATATTTGGCATTATAAGATCAGTGATAGTGCACAGCTAACGGTAGCCGGCTCGAACCCTGTCATGTTGGCTGTTTCACAGCTGATGTATGAAGCTGATTCTTGCAGGCCGCTGTGCTCTGCCTGGATTTGTTTAACCCAACAGATCAACCCTCAGACAGGAGCATGTGTGCAGGTAATGGCTCCCAGATGAGGTGAGACCAGCTCTCAGAGGCCTCGTGGACGCTGTGGAGGAGCGAGTTAAGGACAGCACACATAGCCCTTGAAAATGTTTGCAGAGACAACGGCAAATGTGCAAATTAAAAAGTCAATATTTATCAGCATCACATGCCCTCTCTATAGATGGATCACTGAAGTCTGTGTTTTTTGGTTTTTAAACTTTTGTATAGAGTATTCAAAGCTACTTTGCTCTCATGTTGCCAGCTGGAAGGGTGACGACAGTTACCAAATCCTATCAGACTCGTGGTGTTTGTGCGCCCTGAATGGACTTGCTCTTAGAGAGGAAGGTTACCGAGCCATGTCTGGACATTGGTTTGGAGCTCCGTGTGCTTTACCAACCACAGTCTAGCATCATGAACGGCCTCCTGTAATGGGCTTACACTAGAGCTAATAGGTCTTTCCAGTCTGCATACTCATTCAGAAAGCAAACAAATAACTGTCAAAGATTAAACAAGGCTGGTGCATCTTTGGCACAAGCCAGGGCCACCCACCAGGCCACAGTGAAGTTTGGTGATCTTTTAAATCAATAATTACCTTTTAGTTTTAGTGAATAATTTTGGCAACTTAAGAATATTTAGTTAAGACATTATCTTTTTTTTTTTTTTTTACAAGGTATCTTTTAAATGCAACTAATTCTTTCCTCTGACCATCATCGTGTTCTGGGGTCTGTCTGGGTGGTTCTCAATTAATTTGTTCCCTTTGCTGTTCAGACAGAAAATGTGAGCAGTAATTTTCCAAATGTAAGTGGAGACCCATCACTCAAAGAATGAGCTGATGAGTCAAATAAATTAAATTAGCTTTTATACAGACCATCTTTTTCCCTAACATAATGATTAAAGGTCTAACATGTCAGTAAGACATACACAGCGCAGCAAGGGAGGTAAGCTGTGTGAAAAAACACAAAGACGGAAACTGTACCACCCGGGCTCAGGAGGCTGTTTTACAAGCTGGCCTCATGTACCTCTAAAAAATGAATACTGAAGTTGATATTTCATTTGACCTTCTGCGAGAACATTCATCAGACCAGCATCCACCAGGGAGCTCCCCACATCTCCTGCACTTTAATTTATAACGGCAACCCAGCGAGCAGCAGCAACAGGAGAACAAACTAGACCCTGGGGTTTGATAAAGAAGTCTGGTGATGAAAAGGCCTCCACCAGCAGAGCGCTACCCTCTGCTTTCATACACACACCGCCAAACTGCACACACTGTCACTGCAGCGCACACATGTCGGGTTGCCACGCTTCTAGGGGACATTATATCGACTTACATTTGTTTCCTGGTAGTTACACTTGCCTAATCTTAACCCAAACCCTAACCATAATCTATTCTAACACACGTGCTAACTTTAAATCATATCGTTGATCTAATTTAAGATTTTCTTCATGGGGACCTAATGTTTGTCCCGATAACAAAGTCCCCATGAACTGAGTGTTAGTCCCCACAATGTGATGAATACCCTACAATCCCTACAAACTTTCATGCACTGAGCCAAACTGCACACCTGGCCACTGCACAGGGCGCCAAGCCTCTTTCCTGTTCCTGTTTCCTGTTATGACGTGCCCTTTTAATTATTCCTTTTTTGTTGGCCACATTCTGGAGCAGGTAAAAGGGGCATTCAAGCGTAGAAGCCACCTGGGACGGCAGGTTGAGCAAGGCACCAAGGGAACTGGGCTCTGGAGCATGTCTGCGGGCTAATTAGTCTGCCTCGACTGATTAGCACAGGCAACCTCTCACCTGGCAAGCACAATATCAACATGTGACAGCGGGGCAGATGGGACTCTGACAGCCAGCAGAACAGATTTAATGCTGCAACGTCTAAATATGTATGAAAAAAGCACAAAATGTACCTTTTTGTTTTTTTAATTAATGTTTTCGTGTAATTCTGTTGTAGAAATAATACACATTTTGAACATTCTCAAGCTGTGACAATACAGTTGAACACTAGGTGGCACAATTGAGAGCTGAAGGCTAACAGCAGCCGCTAACCAATGGAAGGAAGCAGGGAAAGTCCAGCCAATTTAACTGGTGGTCTGCTCTCTCATCATCTTTCTGTGTCAGCATAACCTGGGCAATATTTAGCCTTAAGAAAATATGAAGCCATGTTTTAAATACACAAAAATGAAATGAAAACATTTTTGAAAGAATATATCTGTCAAAAAGTCACTCGTATATTAGCTGAAATGTACATAATTAGTTTGACCACTCTCTTCCTCTTCTTTCCTCCACACTTATCCTCCACTTCTGTTGCCTCCACAAGGAACATGAGGCTAAATATTTATTCCAGTGCTTTTGTCCTAAAACGTACATTACTGCATTTCCTAAAATATAAAATGTGTAAAGCCTAATCAAAAATTTATGTTGAAATCCACATAATAAGCATATGCTCGAACTGTTTTTTTTTCCTAAGTAGGACACAAATCCCACAGCGCTTCAATATTTCTATGTGTAGCTGTTCTATTTTATTGAAAGAGCTCTCTGTGAGGGTTTAGGCAGGAGAACATCTATTAGGAGGTTAGCAAAACACTATCAGCTAATACGACCTGTAATTACTGCAGAAGTGAGGAAACACAGCAAGCTAACACCAGTATGGAAACAATCAGACAGTGCAAACACTACGACTAAGCCACCCTGTGTGCGTACATTTGTGAGAGTCGATGGGTGCGTGGATGTGGACGGAGGTCTCTCTGCAAAGAGTGGGTGTGCGAACTGTCAAATTGGAGTGGGTGGGTGGGAGTAGAGGGAGCACATCTGGAGGGAATTTATTGTATAATTCAGTCTATTATTGCTGCGGTCGGTGCTTAAGGAGCACGCACACAATTATCGTCCACTCTGCAAGGCTACAAGTGGCCTCTGGCCTAAACTAATAAACTATGGAGGAGGGTGGAGAGATTTGAGGTTATCATCGTCACACTCCTCTCTGCTACCTCTCAGACTGACACTTAACAGCGTTTATAATAAATCCAGCAGGAACACCTCCTGTCCAAGCGAAGATTGTGGTCAAATAACAATTAAGTGTCACACTGCAGGAGATGCGTCAGGTCGTTTGTTGGCCTCACATTCAAAAGTGGTCAAAGCAGGCCCAGTGATTATTGTTTGGCAAACTGTGAATTAACCTAACCTTAAAGAAGTATTATAATGCTATATTTACCAACCAGCAGAAGAAATACTTATCAAATATAAAATCAAGAAACTAAAACATCACATTAATAACAAAATATAATCTTATAGTCTTTTTTATCAGCTAAACCCTACAAAAACTACAGAGTAGAACCCTCCCAACATGACTTACTAACTCCTTACGGGAGTTTATGGCACAACTGTTATTTTACTAGACTAGACAATTTGAATGAATGTTGACTATAGTACTGCTGTTGGAAATAACTGCTGCTTTGCATCAGTCTAAAACTAAGCTAAGCCATTTCCAGTTTAGTTTGTTGTCATGGAGGATTTGGAGTTGGTAAATTGTTTCGTGCTTGCTTAAACTTTAATTAGATTCTTCTGCTTTTCTCCTTTTTTCATTGCGTAGTTAACAAGCAGGGAAACTCTAATGAGGTGATGTTATTAGTTCATATCTTAAAACGGATTGAAATGAAACGTTGCTTGTCTTTTCCGTCTCAGTGGTCACCGAGAATAGAAGAGTAAAGACTTTACCAGGGAAGCACTGGCGCAGGTCAGTGTGTATCTGGCCCTAAATGACCCGCCCTTTTGAGTGATTTAGGAGCTCCCGACAGCAGCTTGTAATCCTCAACAATAAAGTGCTTCCCCTCTGTGCCTGCTGCTGTGACCTCCACTAAAAGTTAAGGGTTCAAATAGCTACACGTGTCAGAGTCGCGACCTTTGACACTCACAACTTGCCATGTACTCACAGCATTTTCTCAGCTAAATTTATATCTTAGGGCTGCACAGTATAATGCAATCATGTCAAATAGCTATTTGAATTGGCAGAATTTATAATATCTAAAAGGCTGCCAAATAGAAAGATTAATTTGATTATTTCTCAAGTTAAATCAAATCAAGATAAAATATCCATAATTCAGGTCATTTTGACTTACCTAGATATTACTTTTTGCAGAGTACATTAACTTTAATGTCATTTTGCTGTGATTTAATGCCGTCTTTTATTTAATACAATTTTGAGGTGAAGAATATCACTTGATTGATTGAATATTTATTTCAAACATATGAGAAAAGTATACATTTTATGTCATATCTACAATAATTTTATGATTTGCACAACATTTCTGCAAAAGGGAGTGAGTAGTAAACATACTTGTTTACTCCCTCTCCCTATAAATAAATGTGGATGCCACTTACAGGCTTTATTTAATCTTCAGGCATCTTTTTGGGACAGTGTAGTTACCATTTAGAGTACAGTATAGCACAAAATATACTTTGTTTTTGTTTCCAGAGTATGAGGTTAAATGTGGATAGCTGGGGTCACCGTTTCCATTATTAAGAGGAAAAACTGTAACACCGTAGGTTTTAGTATCTCTGATCCACATGCAAATGCGCATTTTGAACTACAACCTTTTATGTACTTTTGCACAGATAATCCAGTTGCAGAAACACTTTACATGTTTCTGCTGATAGATTTTCAAATCATATTGTTAGTTTTACAGATTTATTGCCTCTTTTTATACAAGTCAACTCACCACAGAAGTCGGCCCCGGAGAGGTGTTATGTCTGCCAGGCCCTGTGGATACGCTTCACTATTTACCAATATTGAAATAGCTTTGGATGAAGTGAGTATTGGAAAAGGAATGTGCTTGTGGCAGATCTCCACCCCTGATAATATAGGGTGTTTTTCTCCCCAAGTGGTTTTGCCCTCTTGTTTTTCTCTCCCGTGGCGTTGCTCTGTCACTCTTCCAGTAAATGTGTGTGTTTCACTGTGGATATGTGTAAATGCTTTAAAGGCTGTTTTTATTCCGGTTACTGTCTGTGTTTGTCGTTATACTATCTTTATAAGCAGTGGGCACCGAGCTGGAATGTAGAGTCGCACACTCCAAGGAACACAATAAGCGCTGCTGGTTACATTGAGGACATGTGCAACCTTTGTACTATTTATTATGATACAGTCTGCAAAATACAAAAATAGAGACGTGCTTTTCAGAGTAATTACTGTGCCGAAATATCATTCAAATAATTATAGACAAGATTTTTTAAGGGCTCAATATTTTAGTTGAATTTATTTTGTTTGGAATAATAGGGAGTTTTTGTTATTTTTTGCTGTGCGATTGGAGCTGTAGAGCGTTGAGTAAGCAACTGCAATGAGTCAAGACAAGTTTTTTGGCTTTGTATTTGTTGCTGCTCAAGAAAATGTTTTGCTGGGACTGCCCCGCTTCAGGGTCACTGCATCAGAGGTGTGAAGTACTTTTGCTATTATGGTAATCATTTCTTCTGCACCAAAGTGTTATTGTTACAGGGCTATATAGGATGACCACCTCAAATTGTGGAAAAATATGAGCACGTTGTTGATTTTGGTAGGACACAGAGGCAAATGGAAGTTCACAGATGATAACTGCAATAACGTTTATATGATCATTCATTTTTATCAGTCGTAACACACAGGGAGAGATTGAAATAGGTGCCAACGTATTGCAACCCTGAAAAAGTATATTATCATGCGTTCTGTGTAAATCTCACTTTAACACTTTATGTGGCATCGATGAAAAAGTGTGACATTCTCTAAATAAGTGGGACGAGGGACAGGGGCCTAAATTGCTGTGCAGGACAAGAGAGAGACAGGTGGTCACCCTAGGCCTATGTGTACCCCCCAAAAAATACCTCAAGGTGAATCTGGCTTTATGCATTTTAAGTCTGCCTTGTCAAGATCTACCTTAATGATTTACCTTTACCTGTTTTATTTGCAAATCATTTCACGCTTCATGCTATACCAATGCAGGTGTCCAAATGCATTTTTAAAACACCTGAGTAATGCATAATATAAAACATATCTGCGTTTTCCTCATTTAAATACAATTGAGACTAAATCCTCTGTTCATATTTTAACTCCACTCGAAAGCCAAATGACATATAATCCAACGCTTGTACAGTATTTTTGCATCTACAACAGTTTCATTCATTTAATACAGAACCGCAACTTACAGTAGTCAAACGATACCCTGCTATTCTCTCCCAGTGTACAATTTACACAGCTTGGTGATTTGGTCAAACAGAGACCACATGATGAAGGGCGATAGACCACAGACCAAGTGGCAAAAGGACAGGAAATATGCAATGAAGAGGATGAGGTCACCCACACGCTGCAACCAAAAATCAAAAGCCTCACAGCCTCGGAATTAAAAATAATAATTTCTGTGACCTCCAACATTTAAGCTGCCACAGCTGAGAAACTCTGACTTCTGTCTTCCCCATAGCAGCCTGAGAGTACATTCATTTAGCTCTGCGAATAAAGAGACCACATGAGAGAGGGACTCAAACAGAAGCCAATTAAAAACGATGGGAAAAAACGACAAGAAAACAAGTGTCACGAAACAGCTGCGGTCAGTCCTTATGTGACAGTTAACAGGCTTTCATAAAAGAACGTGTGACATATCGCGACTATAGAACAGCGGGATGTGAAACAGCCTCTGTAGCAAATTCCTTATTTAGCAGGCTTTGGTTTTATTGGTCTTGTATTATTCAAAAAGACATGTTTGTTCCTTGCATCAATAGAAATCTGAAATTGACACATGGCCACTTAACACAGGCTGAGCTGACTGCCTTATTATCCAGGAACAAAAAACAAAAAGAATATTTTTTACTTTATTTTGCTTATCACTTATACTACTACTTTCAATTTTAAAAGAATATAAATGCCTTTTAATCTACTATTGGTATCACCTTATAATAACTACGCCTTATTTTGCCTTGACAAAGCATGAATAAAGACTTGATTAATTAATTAACATATAGTTTCTTAAGCATAATTCAGGATTAGTAACTACTTAATTAAAGTTAGACTTAGGAATTAGGGTTAGAGTATTACTTAAACAGTTACTAAGCCTGAATCATTGTTAATAAACCGTTTGTTCAATTTTAAATCTTTTTTCATGCTTTATTAAAGGGGCTGTACCTTATTTTTTACTGTTGTGAAACGGGAAAAACAGAGCTAGTCCATGTTCCCGATTTTTTTCCATGCAATGAAGTAAATTCTGTGTTGCCCCAGCACAGATATATTGTAAAAGCGTTTATTTGGGTGAAAATGAGACCAAAACTTTTACTCTGCATCTATTTAAATTGCGT
The DNA here is from genome assembly GCA_019453435.1 of Rhinogobius similis. Classification (NCBI taxonomy): domain Eukaryota; kingdom Metazoa; phylum Chordata; class Actinopteri; order Gobiiformes; family Gobiidae; genus Rhinogobius; species Rhinogobius similis. Next base: position 11,839,149 of record CM033622.1, on the reverse strand, counting down.
TTTGTCCAACAAGAGAAGCAAGAAGTGCACCTTTAGCATGCTATTGTTTGTTAGGTTTACCCAGGACGGTCTGTGACACTTTGGGCTCAGAGACTCATGAAAAATGCTTCTAAACTCATGGAGGTGAATATTTATGATGCTGGGACGGCATTAGGAAAGTGAGCGATACATGTGACTGATGTAAATACTTTAACATCAACTAGTTTCGTTTTTCACATTTCAAAGCAGTAAAAATCAGGTGCAGGGCCTTTAAGGCAGAAATAAGTGTAGTTATTATAAAGTGTCACCGTACTTTAACGTCTTGAATAGCTTCTCAAAGCCCTACTCTGTTGTCATTATTTATTTTCTCCATATCTTGTATTGGTGAGTTTCCACCACAGCCACAGCAGCAGTAGATTAATGTGGGCAAGGCTGGCAGTCTGTACCATCGTCCCCTTCAACGACCAATCACTCAATCAACACACCACAATCTAGGTGCGTGTTGGTACAGGCACATGAGAAAACAAATATTTCAGTCATAGATGGTTTATTGGCTGTAGATGTTAATGATTTTGTTAATGAATAAGCCACACAGGTAAACTTTATACACTTAAGAAAACCACGATTTTGCTTCAAATTGACACTTTTACCATAATTATAATAATAAACCCAGACAATGGACTAATTCAAAACTATGTAAAAAATAAATACATATCAGACGCGGCCTTTGGGACAGCAGTTTAAGAAGCTAGAAGTTTTAGAAAAAAGAGGCCAAATAAACTAAACTAAGCTGCACAACATAACTACAGACAACCTTTCCCCTTTGTGCTACCAGCTCTGTGTAATTAGACGCTATGTCGACTGAGACACAATGCTGCTAGAAGTTCCCACCATTCCCACCAGTATCACTGAAGGGGGCATTAAAGGAGCTTACGTCTGGTGGTCAGCAAAGTATGGCCAGGCTACGCTACTGTCAACTTTCAAAGGCAACGCATAGCAAACAAAATCCATATTCAATCACTCACAGAATTGTACTCTGTCAGAACCTGTAAACACCCAGCCCCACAATTACCAACAATTACAGAGTAAACTTGCATCTAGTGTTACCAAATGATTTTTGTGCGTCTTCAAGGGCTCTTATAAATGAATGTGTTTGTTATTTCATCGACTCCGCAATCTTCTAATCCCAGGGCACTTCAAAGTATTTACAGGAACAAGCCATAACAGGATTGGCCTTTGAGCTTCAAAGCAAAGGGGCTGCTGCCGACATAAATATGGAAATAATATGACTCAGTGGGAAGGGTTTGAGATTGGCAGACGGCGCAGAGAAACACTGCTACATGACACATAAGAAAAGAGGAGCCAATTTGTTTTATGTCCGACAACTTCACAGGATTTCTTTCTATTTATTCCGTCTTGCCGCTTTTTCCTTCACCTAAACTTTGCATTGTGGGGGGTTAACGCAGCTGCCAACTTTATGGAGAAATGCCCTTTCGTATAAAAAGACTAAAAATAACCAGACAACAAAGCAGTGCGGTTAGAAGTTGCCTGATTTTCCTGTTTAAAGGTAGTTCAAATGGTATTAACAAACGGTGACGCATTGGCAAACATGAGCTCCGTCACTCATTCTCCAAGGCAAACAGAAGCGTAGTGTTTTGCATGCTGGCGAAACAGAACTCATGACCCGTGTTCATTTTCATAACCTTTAAGAATCACAAAGGAAATGTTGACTTGTAAAATCAACAAAAGTTCTGAGCGGTTGCTGACATAAACAAGACCCAGTAGTTCAAACGCGCTTTTATCCTTTTTACACAAGCCAGATGAATATTCTCCATTATATAGAAGAAGAACAGGGTGTAAATGTCTTGAACTTGACTGAACAGATAGTTTTGGGGAGGACAACCACCGGTCTATGTGTTTGAAAAGATGTGACCAAGCCCAAATCTGTTCTACCCTGATTAAAGAATGTTGTCTTTAACTCGGCCTCAGTTGTGAAAGATTTTATTAGTGGTGCGATTGTAAACTTACTGAGTTGCAAGACGCATCATTTTGTTGAAACTCCAAGCAACGACTGTTCTTGGTCAGAGCCGCTGCATTGTCAGGCTGCAACGATTAATCAACAAATAGTGACTATAGTTGAGAATTGCAATTGTTATCTGAACTATATAAGTCTAAATATAGTATATATATAGTCTAAAACACATACAAAAAGACAGTGGCGTGATTAAAATCAAAATACAACAATAATACAGACGATTTGTAAATATTCTCTATTTAGAATGCCTTCAGTTACTATATTTCAACCTTTATGTATTTGCAACTAATTGAATGTAGCCATGTATCAAAATAATTGTTAGTTGTAACTGTAGTGTCAACAGTGAAACATGATGAGAAAAAGTAGTGTTCACGTAGATTTTTTTCAAGTCATAGTTTATGCAAGACAGGGATCTAGTTTTTTTTATAACCAAACTTAAAACCCCCATATGTTGAACCCAAAAGTACTGGGCCTGAAAGCATTTTATATAAATCTTTTCAGTTCTTTCAAATATCACACATTTGTACCTATGAGTTTAAATAAACACAACCACATTTTACTGCCATTGAGAATCAGATGTTTCACCTCTTATTGGTCAGGAACGATGTTGATCTAAGTATCTGTGTTGCACATTTTATTATCTCTTGTGGGTATTTCTAAAACATAAATTAAAAATATTTGTTTATATCAAAGGGATCGGCATTATAGCAATCTTGAATTTTAATTTTATCCTAACTTATGTAAACTTTGTATTTTTCTATTGGATTTGAGAGGTAAATGAAGTCATCTGCTTCCTCTGAAAGTTCACACTTCACTGTGATTGGTTAAATCCAGCTGTCACTCGCTCAGAACCTTACCCAGTTCAACCTATAGGAGAATCGACAAGAATGAGATCACAATAAGATTTTTATCACCATATTGCCAGCCCGATTACATGAGCTAGCAAAATCTCATTCTTCAACCTCAATTATACCACAACTTCAGTTATAAATTCTTAAGCTGATCCATTGCTACATCCGAATGTCACACTATTCCCTATGTAGGGCACCAATTAGGGGTCACTACATTTTGGTGAAAAAGTAGTGCACAAAAAATTTCCCACAATGCATCTTGTGTGTGTGTGTCCAGTGCTAGTCAGTTGACCAAAACCAAAACAACATCGGACAGTGACAAATCTTGAACCGGACATAAATAAAAGCAGATAGAAGCGCTGTTTAAATGCACTGTTCACTTGTGATGCATAAAATAGTGGTTACACTGGAACGCTAGTGTTAGCCTCTTACCTTAGCTTAAGCGGGAAAAAGATTACCATCACAGGCAAAAAGTAGAATATGTTTAAGGTGCAATTAATATTAAATAAAACTTGTAGGAAGATTATTAATCCATAAATATGTACGTGTCAGATGGATTTGACCAATATGCATTACAAAAATCCGTGTTTATCCGTGTTTTACTGACTCTTTTTCAACCAAACACCACCGTCTGGGGATTCAAAATTAAATTAAATGTCTGCTAAATAGTGCGTGACTACATAGTGGATGAGGGATTAAGGACTAGGCTGGACTTTCAGATGCAGCCCATAGATGCTGCATAATGCATGGTTAGACCCACTAAATGTGAGTCTTTTATTAATACCAATCATTTTAAATTAGTTTGGGCATGTATTTTCTGTTCCTCATTCATAATGTGAATATAATCTTATGTCAACACCAATCTTGACTTTCTTGTCTTTTCCAAATTATCATGACTTGGATTTGAGTTCAAATGATTACAAGGCCCTTTTATCTTTTCTTCCTTAATTTATGAATGAAATGTGTGCTTTCGGATTGGATCTGTGTGTGTGAGTGTGTGTGGGCGCCCTGCAGAAATTAAAGAGGCTCTGCGCTGAATATGTAGAGCAGATGTAGCGGCCGAGCTCAAAGCCTGGAGCCTGGAGCCCATTTGACACTGTAGGAAATGTCGACTGTGACAGGAGGAAAACCGTTGGTGGGGTTGCCAGGTTGAACTCATAACTTACATCTTCAAAATGATAGAAGCATATACACAAGCCCGAACGCCTGACCCTTACAGCCAAGCCTTTCTGTTTTAAACAATTATCCAGCCTGTTGCCATAAGTCTGAGATTTTACGACTTCCCCATTTAATTTCAGTTCCTAACATAAAGGCATTTGTAATATAATAAAGGCCAGCGACTTTGAGAGGGAAAATCTATAATTCACTCCAGTCGGGTAATTTATTCCACTTGTTTAGTCACAAAGAGCTTTGGTCCGGATCAGGAAACTACGGAGACAACTGCCTTTCGAAAGCGCGCAGACTGGCCGAGGATCAGTCGGCGTTTCCAGCGCGACAAATGAGGAGCGCGTCTTCATGTAGTCTCAACAATAACGCCTCCGAGCTGCTAGGCCTGTCCTGCTGTTAGGAAATAAATCAGTGTCAGCATTGAACCTCCGGACTTTATTTCCCTTTGCCATTCTTTACACCAATAAATGTGCACACATGCCCATAAACAAGAAGAAACGCTGCAACAAAGGATTGTCTGCACGGGTTAAAGTACTTGACTATGCACTTTGTTTTGAGTATTTTACCTAGAGTTAAGACTTTATTTCGTTCATAAATCAAGATTATTTGACATGATTCAAGTTATTTAAATGAAATATTGTTTTCTGTTAACTCAACTGGGCTACACACTGGAGATAATTGTGATATGGCTGTTATATACGGCAGATATTATTGTAATGTTTTGGAGACAAAAAGTTAAATTAAAGCAAAAAACGTGCATGCCTTAATGTATTAGTCAAACTGAAAACTTACCGGAGACAAAACCAACTGAATTGAGTACAGAAATAAATAAAATAAAACCTTTTTTTTAACCTTTTCATTTAAAAAACTGTACATTTCTGCCAGATGGAGGCCCTTTGTGTTATTGCAATATATTTATTTTGTTGCAACATTGATTATTGCATTAGCCAATATTTCAATATCGATACTTTTTCAAAATATTGTGTCTCAACTAAATAATGTGTTATTGTAGAGTTATTGTTTCCTTGCTGATAACGTCCTGCGTAAACTTTCTTTGTAAATATATGAATCAATACGTTTAATTCTAGTAATTGTTGGCTGAAAGATTGTGCAATGGGCCTTTAATTGCAATTATTCTTTTCTGCCATGCATCCATTCCTGTCCTTCTCCATTTTTCCCACAGAATGAAAATGCACACAGGCCCATAAACAAGGAGAAACAACATTAACAGAAACTCTCTGACACCACAACATAATGCTAAGCACCATTTAAGAAGTGTTTGATTTAGCAGCTGCCGCGAGTGTAGACAGTGCCGGGCAGACAGTTGCTTTGGGGTAAAGCCGAAAGGTTGAACGTGTGAGAAGAAAGCTGATGAAAGTCTGGAAAGGCCGTCAGACTGTTGTACAGACGTTTTACCGTGGTTTACTCCATCAGGGCTTCTCTGTGGCCTGCACTCGATGACTGTGGATATTTGTGCAGCGATCAGGTGTGAACGTGTGCAACTGTGTAAATTAAAGCTGGGTGTTGCTGAAAAGAATCTATATGCGCTGTTGGCTGTTTTACCGCTTAACATGTGCTAATCCCTGGGAGAGGTTTACTGTTACCAGTGACAAGATTGAATGGTTTGAATTTGCCAGATCGTTAATTTAAATGATCGTAGCAAAAAAGAAGAGATCTGGGTATGTTTGGCTGAAAGTTAATAGACTATTCTCATTTATTTCTATTTCAGGGTTCTAGGTAAGGACTTATTATTGTGTTAAGGATTGTTATGCTTTATCTGATGCTTTAATACCCCAGTCCACAGTTTTTAACCTGTTATTTGTAATTGCTGAACATGATCTGTAATTTGTTTCAGTGCAGTCTGATACAGCAGGAGAAATATGATTATGAAACCAGTTACCAATAAGTTGTAACATTGTGGTCGGCTCTACTCCTGCCTTGCTTGTAGATTATTGCGTAATTTCACAGGTTACTTCAAGCAGATGAAAGATTTAGCCCATGTCTTTGTTAGGATTTGAATTTGACACATTTTTCATGATGAGGCCAAACTAAAAAAAGCACTGGCCAACATTTGTTGGCCGTAAGAACCTCACTGTCCGTCTGTCGTATATAATTTATCATTGACCAAATCCTGCACAGTCGATTTTACATCTTTTTGCAATTCATAACATTGAACTTGAGCTATCTATTGAAACCATGTGCGCCGTATTAAACACTTCCCTTCCACTTCAAATAAATCAGCCATAGTTCAGTTCTAACTTTATTGCAGCAGTAACGGGCTGTGTCATATGCTCTTATTCTGCAGATAGTGGATTCATTAAAACTTAGATTAGGCTTCTGCATTTAAATAGCTCCTGTCTTGGAAAATTCCACGTCTTTTCCTCAATCACCCAACTGTAATCAAGCATCAAATTGTGCATTTACTTTGCTTAAATTTGTTTATAAAGAACCCTCTTTCATCCTCTCCCGACTTTATGCTCAAATGTTGGAAGGCTCTATTTTTAGGGATGTTTAGAAAGGAGTTGGCACAACCCAGAGTCACCCCGCCCGCTTGAGTCCCATCTCACTCCAAGCCCCATTCCCATAGAGGCCCTCCCACTCTGCCTGCTAAAGCCCCGCTGAAACCCCTCTGTGATGGGCTAATCTCCGAGGTGAGGGTCAGGCTGCAGCGGAGGATGACACGCCTTTGACTCTCTTCATCCATCCAGGTCTTTTCATTACTAAAACCCCATGCCGTTTGCTCCGTCGTGCATGAAACCCCAAGCGTCGAACCCCAGCGCGTAGTCTCAACCTCAGTCCTGGCCCAGGGGCTGGAGACAAGCAGGCAGCCAGACCCCTTAGTGAGGCTCGGTGCCTTTGTGCGGCTGCTTGTCTGCCTCCCATTATTCCTCCCCAAATCAAAGCCAGCGCACATATGAAATGCTTTTGAGGTTTAGGGCTTAACTATATTGCTAATACAACTACTGCAGCTACTATTACAGATCCTACATGATGGATCAATATTCATGCAAGCGTGGCCTTAAAATCTAACGGCAATATGTTCCCGTTCCAAAACTAATTAGGCTCCAGTGATGGAAGATAAAATATGGGATTGTATATTTGAATTTTATTAATAGCTGTGTCGAGTTTTGTGGCTGGGCATAATTACAGTGCTTTTTTTTGGTTGTAGTTTGACAAGTGGTCAGTCAGTTGGAGCACAGAGGAGGCCTAGAGTCTCTAGAGTACCTTGGGGTTTTTTCAGCGCACTCTTTATTTAATCTACAGTTCAGCGCGTGGAAACGAAAAGACAGCTGTACCGCGCTTGTGCACTCTGTTAATAGCGTTGATGGATGCTTTTTGATTTCATTTTTCTGATCTTCATTTTACTATGGTACATTTTCAATAAATATTTTGAAGTCTGTCAGTTAATTCTAAAATTCCGTCAATGAACTCTGTCCAGAAAAATAAACAGGGCCGCCACAGCAGTTAGCCTGGATTGGAGTTGTTATTTTGTGCAGGCCATTGGCAGGGACTCTCCAAAGAAATATTGCTTATTTTGCTTCGTTCCACATTCAAGCTTCTGACAGCTTATGTGAAAAACTGCAAACTGTATTGCCATTTAAACACGACGGCCCTGCACTGTAATTACAAGCTGCACTCACATAGATGAATGGGACAGACAGCCACAGAATGAGGATTGTTCTTTACTTATATACAGTCATAGTATCTATAACAAACTTTGGTCCAATTGCAATCAGAAAGAAAAGGTAACATTTTCCTCGGTAATATTTGAATCAGTCTATGTTTGATTTTAGCATTTAACTTGAAACCTTGGAAATCTCATGAGGGCAATTTGTTGGATTCAATTTGGGAAAGCACTGTGGTGAAATTCAGCGTCTGCTCTGTCAGTCATATTTCTTTATAAAGGATGTTGCTGCTCAGAAATGTTGACACAATCGCCTCAAAAATGCCCTCTGTCAAAAAGGCAACTTTGTCAGTTGATTCAGACCCAATCATCTGGTTCTGTTGTAAATGTCTTGAGTGGACCAGTGACCGTAGCAGCCCACAACCCACCGAGTGGGCTTGCTCAAAAATAGAATGGTACATTCCAAACCAATATAACAGCGGCAGTGCAGCATCACAAGACCGCAGTAAATGGTAAAATTATTGTGCATAGTTTCTGAGGCACGCCTAAAAACCCCAGTGTGTCCACATGCACTCCCGCTAACATCAGGTAGCACTTAAGTGTCCTTTGCCAATGTGTGACTAAACATGCTGCTGCTTCCCCACGCTCCTGACGTAGAGGCACCGGCCATGGGTGCTTCCTCACCACGCCATAAAGACACCAGGCCTTCAATAACAGGATATGGCCTGCATTTGTCATTTAGAAATGTGCACAAACAGCTCTTTAAAGTAAAAGGCCCACACCAAGAGCCTCTTATTTAATGTGTTACCCTTTTAATGTAATTCCCCGATCTTTTTTTGTCTGAAGATCAGAAATAACCCTTGTAATGGAACAGCTCTTGAAATGACAGGATGGAGGCAAATTGAATTAATGCTAATAAGGCCATTACATTTACCACCTAGCAGGAAAGATTTGGCAAACATTATGCTGTATCATTGTTAATTACTTTGTTGTGCTGAAAACTTTCATCTTCATAGATTTGGCCTGCAGCAAACGGAAATGACAAAGCAGGAGCTAAAGCAGAGACCAGTCTGCTGTGCAGTGTGCCCTCTACCCGTGCACTTAAGCTCCTGGTGAACACACAAACTGCTGTGAGGTGTCCTTGAAGAAAATATCCATTTACCTCACAGCAGCATAAAGAGGCACATCTTAAGTGGAAGAACACAGAAAAGCAGATTTATAACCTATGAGAAACATCTTGGACCAGCTTGTGAAGTAGTTGCCTTTTGTTAATTGATAGCTCTTTGTGAATAGGTTTGTTTACAACATGCCATTTAACACCATCCTGACAAAATGCGTGCACATCACTCAAACCATCTTCATGTCGTGCACAGTTCTCTAGTGTTCATTCATGCCTCCTGGTCGTGGTAAGCAGCAGGCAGCAGCAGGTAGTCATAGCTGCCCTGGGGCTGACCACCAGAGATGTAGCTACTTCTCCAAGCACCACCAATAAGTCACATCTCGCAGTCAGTCCCACAAATGTGTGCCGATACGTCTTGTATAAGAACAAAAACTACATTATCACTTGGCCAGAGCAGGATTCGGACTGCCAACCATCCGGCAAAAGAAGATTACACATAGATCACATAGATGCACTGTTTCATCCAACAATGAGGCAGCATCTGCATCAATGTGTTCCAGATCTAGTAATCTGATAGCTGCCCTTTCTTCTGGCTGTAAACAGATCATCCATTGAAAGCCTCCACATTTGACTTAAGACTTGCCGGGCTCAGTGTCCGCTGACTGGTTCCACGTGTGTGCAGGCGGCCCTGAGGTGTGTGTCCGTGCTCTTGTGCACGAGCCTGCACAAGGGGGTCATGAGTCACTAGAGCTGGGACATGACGGATGCCCTCCCTAAGTCTTACTCTAATTACTGCTGAGGTGTCAGTGATTGCCCCGGTGACAGTCCTGAGCTCAAGCGGTGTGCTGTTTCAGCCCTACCAGGATGACACTGTTACAAAAGCCGGCTCCGTAAGCTGTAATTGTGCATTTTCAAAAGTACTGCATTAGTCAATCACTGCACACCTTGACGCTTGGATGTGCGTAGGTCGTGGCGAGCAGCAAACCTGTCAACTGGTGTGGTAATTACTGCTGAGTAATGTTTGAGCTCTGGCTCCAATAGGAAAAAAATCCCCAATAAATCTGGAGGCCATTTTAGGACGTCGCCCAACAGGCTATGCAAGGGGGAAAACTTTAGTGTTGTAAGCCAAAGAAATGGCAAAGTTGAAACCATACAACCTTAACAACATCAAATTGAAGCTCTCATCAAAAGTTGGCTGCCATGGAAAGAGTGCAAGTCAAAGGAACTACCACACCGCGGACTGCACAGAAGCACAGCCTTTAGTCATTTTCAATGCTCACAAAGACAATGGGAATACGCTGAAGCTTAAGTAATAAGCACAAAATGACTTCCAGAGCAACAGCCTCCTTATTTTAGCGTGGCAGCGATGTGGGGAAATCAGAGCCACGCGAGTCCTGGGCTTCATGGAGGATCAAAGATCATGATTAGCTTACACTGTCCATCCACCATTATGGGGAGATCTGCTGCCAATGGCAACCATATGCCGGCCGGATTAACCTCTCCATCATAATCACTATCGGGCTAAAGAAAAAGCAAAGAGGAGAAAAAAGGCCAGTACAAAAGAACAGAGGAGAGAACAGAGGTCTCAAAGAAGTGAGCGTAGGATGAGAAGAGTGGAGGTGGAGGTAGAAAACATCAAATATCAGTGATGTGTGGTGTAACATGTGTGGCCAATATGCAGGACGCATTTTGGCACATTTCCCTGACCCATATAGTCCGGAAGTTAGAGGAACTGAAGGCTCAAATAAGTCTTTCAACTTTTAAATGGGCCACAGTACAGCACATTTAATACGTTATAAAGCCAAGGGCAGTGAGCAGGAAAGCAGTTTAAACTTGAACTTGACATTAGTGAGGTTATTTCAGAGTAAATGGACGGATAATTTATGAATTTGTTATTGCCAGCATGAGCATAGTGGAAATCTATATTTTATACTTTACCACATCATCTCCAAAATAACACAATTGCTATATCCTTGAACCTTGAACAGACTTTTTTTTGTCTCGTGGATGTGTTATTTCTTTGCCTGGAGTGTTCAACATTATGACATTAAATATCTTGCTTTTTTTTTTTTTTTACATTGTTACAAATGACTTAACCTGGTGATGTCTTCAGCTTGTTTGAATGGATCTGGATGAGTTTTATTCCATACTGTGGATCACTTTCAAGTAAAGCAACATCATCTCCATGGAGACATGATGGTTTCAGACCTAAAACATCTTTCCCGAACTGCTGCATTGTTCTACATGAAAGGTTTTACATTTCTCCTTCTTGCGTGAAGCTGAACATACATACTGGGACACCAATTAATGCATTTGTTTTTAACTGTTGCAAAGCTATTCCTGTAGCCTTGCTCAAGATTACTCAGATGGGCCAGTGACTCGTAAGGTTTAACTGGCCTCTCTTCTCTTTCATCAGCACAGAGCCCAGTCATCATTATTGAGTGGAAAGCCTATGTGGGCCTGGCCGCTCGGGGAATAGGATTAAGTGATATCATATTGTTTAGCTGGGGATCTCCCTCGCTTGGCAGGAGCTCTGAGAGTCAGTCAAGCCTTCAATAGGTGTATCATCTGTTCCTTCATGTGTAAGCACTGATATCTGAATCTGTTTTATCTCACAGCTGTTATGGGTGTGTAGATAGAAATTAAACTGGAATCTAAATGAATAGGGACATTTGGGAGAAAAAAGTTTGTCGCTTGTGTATAATTCAAATTCCATTCACTTGTGGGAGTCAGTTTCAAGACCAAGATTCACTGCAAGAAGCAAAACATTTGTTCTTAAAGTTGCAAGAACAAGAAGAAGTCAATAGTCCTATCCCTGTCCTCAGATGTTTGAAACGCTAATGGAATGGGTCGTTAGTTGATGTGCATGAATACTTTCCATGACTTGTGAAACATTCATGGTGCTGTTTCATGATGTTTAATGTGGGCGTTCAGTCTCTGCAAAGATGTCTAAAGAACTTGTACTTGAGTCTTTTACATTTTTTCCTTTATTTGCTTTGTGACAAACTTTCTTTGTCGTCTGTTACATCAAGGTCTTTAGATTCCTTCACAGATATGTTGTTTATTTCTCATAATCTCTCTGACCATCTGATCCTCTAAACAATAAGTGGTAAATGAATGGAAATGAACATGTCCACTTCCCAGTCTTAACAGGTTCTGTGGATGTATGTCACAATTTTAAAGGGGACATATAATACAAAGTGAACTTTTATGAGCTTTTAACCATTTTATAATGATGTTCTCTCATCAGTGCAGTCTAAGTTGTATTTTGATAGATTCAAGCATGTTTGACTCATCCTGTAATGTCCTGCATTAGAAGCATGAGTGGTCAGAAAGTTTTGTTATCCCTTATCCCCCGCCACAACCCTGTACTTAGCTGTGATTATTTGAAGACTGCAAGCCAAACCGGTATGCTTCAAAATGTTCAGTATTCTTTCTTCAAACAAAAAAATTAACAAAAAAAAATAGCCTGCTGCTTGCTATGGAAAAAATGTCACAATGAAACTATGAAACTTCTCAGTTGTGCAGTTTTGAACAGGAAGTCAATGGACCTGTTTCAATTACTAAGCCATTTTAGCTTGTTATTGCATTTAAAATTGTAAAATGGCGATCTATGTTGTAGTTTAAAGTTGAAGGTCCTAACTTTTTTTTCTAAATTAATATATTTCTTTTTCGTAAAAGGTTATCTTGTAATCTTTTTGACAAAAACGAGACCACTGTGTGTTGTTTGCATCTAATAATTAACAATAATAAACACCAACTGGGAAGCTGAAAGCAGTGCTGATAGCTGTGCTTGGGCGGATACATGAGTTTTTCTTTGTCGTCTGAAAAAAGCTGTTCTAAAGCTGAGCCTGCACCTGAAAATGAATGCTTGTGGATATTAATGTGACCAAGGGTTTGCCAGAGCGAGCAACTACTTAAGACACATTCAAATACCTACATCCTGTTTTGTTGTGTGAAACTTAGGTACCTCAGCTTGAATAAAACAAGAAAAAAGTACAATATGTCTTTGCTGAAAATTGTTACTCGAGACATGTAAGTGTGAAATCGGGTTAAAGAGCGGGAAGAGACATACAGTAAATGATTGAAGCTTTAAACATAAAAACTCCAAGGTAAAAGCAGAGTCCAATATGCTGCAGCCCAGACCAGCGCACTCTCAAGCAGCATGCATAATTTGGTTCTTGCAACAAAAAGCGCTTCACATGTCAAGGAGTATAAATATGTACATGAACTAAACAGGTCTGTGTGTCTACAATTTTACATTGTTTATTTTAGACCAGTGGCAGCATTAGAGGCTGTGGTTAATGTAAGATAACCCTGAACTTAAATGAACTTAATGTGACACATAGGTGCTTGAGGGAAACCTGGCCTTGGTTAGAACAGAAGCTCAGATAACTGCTGCTGCCGACAGACTTTGTAGTAGCGGCTTGCATTAGACCTCAGATAGCTCCCCTGTGGCACTCGAGGTCTCACAACAAAAGTTTTAATGCAATTTTTCAACTTTGACACGATGAATCTTGAAACGTGGAGGCATTGTCCCAAACTAGTTACTAAAACCTCATGCCACCGCGGTTTAACTGTACACTCTTGCTGCAGGATACGTATTTTGTCGTGGTTTGTTGAAATTAATGAAGATCTTGTACCTGAAACAACACAAAAGCGGTGCGGTCACTCTGAAAGCAAAGCGTATTTGTGAATCTGGTCGGCTGGTTTGTGCCTGTGAATAAGCAGACCCTTCGCCCACCATTCCAGTCTAATTAGCTGCAACAGATTCAATATAAACGTCACGGCCTTCCATATAATCCTGCCCGTTAAAATATACCCACCATTAGGGAACACTGATGTAATGATTGTTATGAATACAAGCAGTTTGAAATGTCAAATGCCATATATCAAGGCCACCCAAGTTTAACCTTCAGCTCATAGTCAATCAAGCAATAAATTTGTATAGTCTCCTGCTGGTGGCTCTTGGCTAAAACATTTTGTGGAAATTAGGAATTTGAATCAAGAATATTTGATATGAGATGGTGAAATAATGAAGAGACGACAGCATGTACGTATATGGAGGAGAAGATAACCAGAGAAGATAATACAGTTTGTAATTTTTATGAAAGGATTTAAAATATTTACCAAATCATGTTTTAAAAGTTGCTTTAATAAAAGCATTTACCAGATGATGTACTAAGTTGTCTTTGAAAACATTATAGTAAAAGCTTTTTATTTATTGAATAATCTTTTAAAGACTCCTTAAGTTAAAGCTTTTCTCCATTTAACGTGGCACTCAGGGTCCTCCATACAGTGGGATACATTTTCAAACTTCAACAGAGCAGATACTATTGTTTTGCTCCTGGGCAAGACACTTCATCTCCCCTGCACTTCACTTGTGCGACTGATTTGCATGAATACAATAGATTCAAGATGTTAAACTCTTTTGAATTAATTTTCAATTTGTCTAGTGAAACTATTTTTACTGTGATTTTATCAGCTCACTCTGTTGGCCCTTTTCTGTCTCGTTCTCAACAGGCAATTTACACAGAGCTCCTGAAGTGAGATTTGTAAAGTGATTAAGTGTTACTACAGTGCACTTTCAAGTGGAAATCCAGAAGTGGGCTGTATTGATTCATTCCCCTTGCGCTGTAACTCTAGTCGAGCCTTCTGGAAACATCTATTTCTGTGGCTGCTTTTTCAAAGAACAACAGAACAGACACTTAAGAACATTTCATCAAATTTCATGACAGCCAGAAAAATACAACAGGGCAAATATTATTTTTAGGTTTATGACAGTAGACATTAACAGTGATATATTAAGTGTAACGTGTAAGTTAGAAAGTTATTCACTTCTCAAATGTAGCAAAAATTCTTCCAGAGGAAGCAGCTTTAAGGATGAAATGTTCCCTTTGTCTATTTGATGTAAACGTTGATTCATTAAACATTGTGGAAAATCTCATTTTCTATGCCTGCCCATGGCATGAAAATCACATGGAGAAGGATTTAGAATTAAACATAAAAACAGACTTTGTTTTAATGCAATGTGGCTGTTATTTCACAGGGATCAAATTGTTGTAGTGGATTGGAGTGACCACAGTAAATATTGCAGCAAATGCAGTGTGAAGTGTAACCTAAGCCACTTTTCCACTGAGCACTGGTGTTGGACAGGTCAACATAGCACGGCCTGGAAGCTTGTGTTTCTGATCTAATGAATGCAGAGGAGCAACCTATGGTGCTGTCAAGCTGTAGTTTTAACAGCTGAGTTTAAAAGGTCAATATCATGCTAAATTGACAAAAGTTTTGAACCACTGAACCATGTTTTTAGGCTCATCAAAATAAATTCTAGGCTTGCGAAGTTGTGGTTGTTATTATATATATATTTATAATAGATTTTTTCCCCATTAATAGGTAAAGTAATCCTGCAAATTCTGTCTCACTCCTGAGAGTTATAAACTCTTTCCCAGTTGTGTTCATAATGTACTGCTGTCGTATTTTGCTTAAACTTCAAAAAGTTGGTTTACAAAAAGCACACCTTACTTCATACCAGTCAGGTGTTTCCCACATCAGGAATTGAGTTAGATTTCCATCGACTGACGCCAAAGGAATAACACAAGGGAGATAAACAAATCTAGCTTACCGCTGACATGCTAATATTAGCATGCAGTTGTAATGAATGCAGTTTGACGGCAGAAATGCTCAGAACGAGTCTGCCGATGATTTAGGACTTAAAAACAGCAGATCTAAAAGTGGAACATTCAGAGTGTGGGAGCGGACTTACTAAACAAGAATAATCAAACAAGCGTGAATGAAGCTAAATACAACTCAAGGTATGTTTTTGATGAGGAAACATTGTAAAAAGCTAAAAAAAAAAAGAAATACATTTTGCATAATAGGTTTCCTTTAAGATCCATAAAGCATTACTGAAAAATATCATCGCAGAAAAGCATTTCTTGCTATTTTCTCTTTATTTTTACCTCATTGAAACTCTGCAATAAGCCTCAATAGCTTTTGTAGTTACAGTGTTGTATTGAAGCACATATAAGATTCTTGTCGAGCCAACAGATGCTTCACAGATCTCCATCGTATAATAAAACAGTGATGACAAAAATGTTTTGTGTTGCTAAGGTTTTTAGTATGTCATACCAACCCATACTGTTTGTCTTCCAGTTGGCGTTGCCTTATACTGTTAGTCATTTGGACTCAGATATGGTAGTTAAAGCGTTATTTGGTGTGAATGTGTGCACAGGGACCAAATGTTTCTATCTCCGCCCTGTCACTGGAGGCTAAGCACAAAAAGGACAAACTATAAATCACACATATGCGATACAATTTAGTCACCCTTTGAAACCCTCCTTGATGAGCAGTAATTGCTATCCAGGCCCCTCCGTATTTTAGTACACTTTCATTTCCCCTCAGTGGCTTTTGAATCATGACATCTCGTGGTATACTCAACGACCCTTTGCTCTCTGATCTCTGGAAGAAGACCACCAAAAGTGCAGCTCTCTGGCACCCAAGAAGGTCCTCTGGTGCACTCATTAAATCATTTGACTTTATTCCCATCTCTATATAACTATGTATTTCTGAACAAGATAAATATTTGAGTAATACATACCCTAGGTGAGGCACTGGTCTTGTGCCAAAAACACTGGCGAGTGAAAGCAGTGCATTCATCATTTGCTGATCAGGGGAGAAAAAGCCGCTGCACATCTATGATAAGTCCGGAACTGAATTTTGTCATAGTTATTTAAACCAAATTACACTTCCTGAGTTAAACATTTAATAGGAACTTGGAGTCGTAGCCCTTTTTTCTTGTATTAAAAGATACATGAGCTCCTTAGGAAAAAAACAAAACAAAATATGCTGGCATTTATTACATTCACTGGGCAAAGGGCTATTTTAAAATAAAATGAAACAATAATAGCAGCAAATTATTGTAGTTTAAATTCTTTACATTCAACAGACGTCCTTAAATTACACACTGCTGTAGAAATATCAGATATGATGTGGAAAAAAATAAACACTGATAATTTGTTGAGAGACAATTTTGAAATGTTTACAGTATGGCAGTTACATAATGCTTTGCGAGCTGGAGACACACTGCTGGCTTTCATTAGGAGCAAGCATTTTTCTCCATCATATTGAACGATGCTGCCAGAAGTCTGTGCTTCTGAAAACATTTCTGTGCCGTGCCAACAAGGCCCCCAGCCTCTCCCTCCCGGCGCAGCCACGCTGGGGCCAAACGCTGAAAGGCAGGCGCAGGCCGTGTGGCCCTTCTCCAAACCCGGCCACTTTGGAAATCGCCACACGCAAGTGCTGGCCTGAGTGCGCAGTGGCGTGATGGGGTCACCTGTAGGGCCTGAGGTGAATAAACACACATGACCCAAGACAAACTCTAGCAATTCCTCCAGGTGTGCAAACAGGAGGCTGTAAAATACCCAGGAAACACCGAGCAGGCAAAAACAATCTAACAGGTTCTGATGAACCATAAAGCATCTGAGAATCTGCACTGATCCGGCGTGGGACTGTTGTCATGGGCATGCCCACTTCACGCATATTAATTTGTCATGCCTTATTACGCAGACGAATTTGAATTGGATTGAACTAAAGCCTCACCTGTTCTGTTTGGGCAGTAGTGTGGCCCACCCAGACAGCTGAGAAAAACTACATTTATGGAAATCAATGCAAACAGGAAAAGTAGACATCCTAAATGTGCAGATTAAATCAAAGCAAGCTAGCACAGTGAAGCTTCCCATGTGGTAAACGTTTATGTCTCGCTGCTACACGTCTGTCTCTGTCTCTTGATCCAATCCACCTAATTGTGCTCCATTGTCTCTTGGGCCGGTGAGTCCTGGAGCTGACCCCTGTGGGGAGTCTTCCAGGCACCGCACGCTGGTTTTTGAGGCCATATGAACTCTCCTTACTTGAGAATTTAGGCCCATGGCATCGAGTCTGAAGGACACAGCAAAACAAGGATTTAACTGCTCCCAGATGCAGCTCTGTCCTCTCAGATCATCCATTGGTCTTTGTGCTCGATCTTCTTCAGATAGTCGTGTTGCCGGTTTGTCTGCTCGCAAGGACAATCAAAGCAATGTACTCACAAATGTGTTTTAATGTTCGTTGCCTGCTAACGCCGAGGGACAACATCTGGCTTTCTTCAAATGTAATTTCCATTTCCAGAATTATTTATGAATGCTAATTTATGGATAATCCTACGACAGCCAGGCAGCGTAAAAACAGACAGATATATAATTTTAAACTGCTGTAAATCTTTGTCATAACATTATGCAATATGATCTAAGTGGTTTTCTTTACTTTATAATGATATCATTGTTACAGCTTACCTCTGCTAACCCCTCCTGCTAGACATGGAGTAAGCACGTAGCAGCCTGCTGGTTATACTATTAGGAATACAGATGAGAGATGTCTGCATGTCTGTAATGTCAACCTGTAATTATCATGGCTGTATATCCGCGCACTGAGACTAACTCAGATTTATAGATTTATTCTGTCTTCAAATTAACAGCGTGCCTCAGATTCCAGCATGTCATCTTGCACACAGCAGCTTTGAGACAAAAAAATGGTTCTTATTGTAATTCATAAATGCACATCCCAAAACCGCCATGTGTGAAAGGATACTGGAGAGGCAACAATGCACTATGGGAGCGACACGTTCAAAGCACACACATTACAAACATTGGTTCACTTCAGCTGTCGGAAAAGATTTTCTGTGAAGTCGTGCACTGTTTGGATAAAATGCCACAAGAGTATCTAATTCTGTTAATTTCTTGAGTAGACGTGCTACTGGAAGTCATCAGTAGCAGCTAAAGCTTTAGGACTTTTGGCTGGCTCTGGATTCATGGATTGGTTTTCCATTTAGAAGTGTTCCTGTCACAAAGCAGACATCTATTTAGGCGCAAATGACAACAGCTTCCTGCACAAGACTTACAATTTACGATATTTGGCTTGATTACAAATGTATTTCAGTTGGACGATTTTATTAAAACTTTTTGTTGAAAGAGTGCGTAAAAGTATGGGTGAATAAAATTAACCTTTTCAGTTTATGTTGTTGAGGTAAGTGTCGGCGACAAATGTAACACACTCGAGACCTCTTCTTCTCAAGAGCTTGCGACTCTTGTTCAGAAGTACCGGCTGTGAGATTACATTGTACGTGCTCTCGTGCCCCTGTAGTTGTCTAAGCACTCCGACAATTTGATTAATATACTCCCTGCTCTCACCCCCTTTTACGCTACGCTGTCTTGTCTAAAAAACAAACAAACCTATGAGCCAAAAAATCCCCCCAAAAAGATTGTACATGTTTTGGGATGAGTCTAGAGTCCAAGTAAATAACCAGATAGTATTAAAAGTGTGAAAAACTTAACTTCTTAAACAGTTTACAGGAGTCTATGTTACGCTCACTTACCTAATGCATTCTGAGCATCCTAATTATTCACCACAATGACTTAATAAGCGCTTTTCATGACTCTCTGAGGCCAGGGAGCGTTTTGTCATCGCAGTGAAGCTAATGTCAACTAGCATGCTTACACTTCCTGCTTCGCTGAGAATAAAACTTGATGAAGACGACGCACTGTGGTATGTTTTTCATCCTAAGAAATGCTTTTATAATATATCTGTGCTGAGGCAAAAAAAAAAAAAGATTTTACTTTATTGCATGGAGAGTCTGCCACCTGCTTGTCTCCATGGAGATTGTATTTTCTTTGCTTGGAGTGTTCCACAGTATGGCATTAAACATATGACTTGAAAGAAGGTCAGTTGGACGGCATGTTTTTCAAGGTAGTTTTGAAGCAGTAAATACTAAAATACGTGATTTAATAGAAGTAAGTTTAATGCTATGCTGTGGAACATTCCAGGCAATCCAATAACATCTCATGGAGACCCCACATCAGAAAAGTTCATTTGAGCTGGTCCCTGCAAGACAACCACAAGTCTTAGATGTGAATTTATGCAATGTCAAATGTCACCACTAGATGCTGCCAGAATATACACAGCATCTAAATAATTTTATAAACACCATCAGTCTGGAATGCAGGTGTGTATGCTTTTTCTTCTTCTGTCGAGCTACTCTGTAATATATGCATTCCTTCAGGTTAATATGCTGCTCAATTAGACACCTTGACGCAGACCTGATAAAGACGGTCTTTTTATTCCTGGAGGAGTAAATACATTCCCCACCTGACATGTCCCGGATTGATCTCTGCTGACTCAGAAGAATGATTGCACACCGCGCAAACATCTAATTGTCGATGCCCGAGGGTTAGCAGCGTGCGCACAGTACATGTGCAGACGGCTTTGTCTCCAGAGAACAATGTTTACAGTTTAGCCCAGTTTTGCTGAGGAGTCACACAGACCCATTATTTAGTCTGATGCACAAGACAAAGTGGAAGAAATACAATAAAAACAGAAATGTCAGTAAATGATTAGTGTCTAATTATTTACCAGTATTGTTAAATGTGAAAAAAAGAAAAGAAAATCTCGTGCATTTTTCCTTTTTTTGTAATTAGTCCAGAGATGACTGGCTGATTTTGTTTATTTTTTTATATTTTGAGATGATTTTGCTGTCTTTATGAAGTTTAAATAAATGAATGCATTGATCAGCAAGAGATGACCATGAATTATGTTTTAATTGACCAAAAGATTCAAAAATAGTTACAAAATGTCATTGTTTTTAAGCCAAACATTTACATGTGAAGCACTACTTTTAGCTTCAAATCTAATTATATGACGTGGAATTTGTGTCTTAGTTAAAATAATAAAGTTCTCAAAAGCATTTCTGAGACAATGCAACAATCAGACTCCAGAGACAGCTTAGTTGCTCGTATAATGACCAGTTCAAGTTTGCATTCTTTTTGTGGATTTCCAATACACTACAATGAAGCAGAGCCACTACTAAACCATGTCAGAAATTCAGATTTAGGTCTCTTCTTTCTTTTTTTATCTTGTTATTGCGTTGCATGCACCAAAAGACGAGTCAGAGCAGTATGAAATCATGTGAGGAGGCCAATTATCCATCACAAAAGGCTCAAAGAAGAAAACAAACCCACCGGCTGCAGTAGACAACAGAGGCCTTTGTTTGGCCCATTGTCAATGACACAGTGCCGAACCGCGTCTCATAATGGCCTGTTTCTCCAGCGAGCCGTCTGCCTTTATCAGACGCACTTTGTTCTCGGCGGCGAGCAAACGGACTTTCAGAGAGGCATAATAGACAGCTTATGTGTAAAGCTCATTCAGGTTACGCCCGGCTTTTGTGACCCCTGCGCTTGACTCACGGCTCAGACTTACCCCTCGTCACTTTCGCAGCGACTGAAACACACGGCTATTTCTGCTCGTGACATTTCTCGGCATGTGACTGAAAGCGTCATGTGGTTCTCTGAGTTTTATGTAAATAATGCTGAGTGAGCAGTTGCCCTCTTGAACTCTCGTGACCCGAGCCTCAGTCACAGCGGAGTGGCTCAGCTGTTGACGAGTGACCACACAATGACAGGGTTCCAGTGGCCGCAGCTGCAGGACTGTGGATTCTACTGTACATGCAACAAGTGTACTATAGACGCAGCATTGATCATTACAAACGGCTTGTTTTCATCTACTGGGTTTAATATTTTCTCCTTATATTAGCCTACATTTTGCACACATTTAAGTTTAAAATCCATGGGAATAGTGGTCAATAACAGTCACAAATGTCCCGAACTAAACTCACAACTTTAAGGCTATAGCAGACCCAACTAGGGCTGGGTGATGATTACAAAACTGTCCCAATAATAATGGTAAGGCAATTTTATGTCAGACTCAGTACAACAGCAATGATGTGTAAAAACATGCCTTTAAATGTTTTAGGTGAGGTTTAATTGTCAGTCAAATATAAAATGTTTGTAGAAATAATCATAAAAGTGCAGAAATATCACCTTACACACTTTTCTTTGTCTATAAACAGTTTACTCAATATTAAAATTTGCAGTATTATCTAAATTTTGATACATCGTCCACTTAAGCATTGTAGCTTCATATTGTGTACTGGTGTTCTTCTTGTAATTATAAATCTGTTTGATAGTTATCACAATTTTCTTGTCCTGTTTTAATTGTAATTATGTCAAAATTATGCTACAGAGACACAATTAAGGATGTAAAAGGCAATTCCAGTTCAATTATGATTAAATTCCACCTTTGATTTAAGTTACTGTAAGTTCTCTAAGTTGTCAACAAACACTCAAATAGCATAGAACCTGGAGTATACTGTATGCTGCAGTTCACAAACTTAAACATCTCTAATGGAAAGGTAAATACACATGACATAAAAGTTCACAAGTAATTGGATTCAACACCTTCATTATGGGACCAGCTGTGAATTTATGTTGTGATAATGCATTTACAAAAGCCCACAAACTGCATCTTTACAGTTGGTCAATCCAAGATAAATGGTTGTTTGGTAAATTACGTTAAATGTGCACTTTGTAGGTTTTCTAGTTGAGTGTCCGTTACCTGATTTTTTTGTACAATTGTGTTTGCTTTGTCTGGAAGGTTCCACTGTATGATTTAAACTCATCTATCATTCATTTATCAATTTATCCAAGTTTGTATTGCCCAAAAAGTACTTGGTTCGCTGTTTGTTTCCAGGAGATTGCTTGGTTTTATTCCATTTCGATAGAATGTTTCATACCCTCCACCAACAAAAGTGCCCCTTTAAACATAGAAAATTTAGATTATATTGTGAATCTTGTTTTGAACATATAAAAAGGTTATCATTTTTAGTAAAAGACACGATTAAAATAAGAAATGAAGGAACATAAGTTGATATTTCTGCACTTTTGTGAATATTAAACCTCAACTAATATATTTTAAGACATGTTTTAACACATTTCTGTTGGATTGACATAATTTTGTCTGACTATTGTTATCGAGGTACTCCAAGAAACGTTGAAATATTAATTTTTGTCAATATCGCTGACCCCTAAGACAGTTCACAGAGTTCATTTTGACATTGGTGTTGAAAAGAAAAATGGTTGTTATTCATACTAACTTTGCTATTAATAACAAACTGACAATCCCTGGTTTGGAGATGCCATTGTGATTCGCCAACCAAGTATCAGCAACCGAACCTGTCCTCACCTTTAACACAGCACGGCAAACATAAACCAGGCAGCACGAAAGCCAGTGGGCTGCTCAGACCGGGAAGCGCCGTAAAGTTTCATAGGGCTGGAGAAAAAGCACCCGCCTTTGCCAAGTATGAAAGATGTATATAAGTCCAAGTCCATCTACTTAACACACAAATTAAAGTAACTTGTCAGGGAACATCTAGAAGTCGTCGCTAAGGTCCCGGCGGGCTCGTGTTTGAACTGCAGTGTAGGTAGGTATACTGTTTATCCTGGAGCGAAACCTTGATTAAAATGAGGAATGGAGGAAAGAAAAAAACATGGCTGGGTCTGTCGGTGGTCAGCCGCAGCCTCTTCATCCCAGTCTCCACCGATGAGCTGACTTTCCCCTTTTTCGCAATTTTATGTAATCACGACGCGGAGAGCTATTTTTAATGTGTGTTTAGCTTGTGCGCGCGCCATTCGATATTAAACATTTCCCCCTATTACTTAAAGGCCCAACTCTATTTTCCCTCTAAGCTGTGATTCCAAAAACAGTTGTCCAGACACCACAAGAAAGGGCCTTAAGTCACTGGGCGCAGTAGATACCGCCGCTGGACTCCGTCAAGACAAATATGGATTTTTTAAGATACTTTTGCGGCGCTGACAATTCGCATAAAACGTCAACATCTTTCTGAATCGTACAGTTTTGATTCTAAATTGACCGTGCTTTGACGCCTTCTTGGGGCCTCCCACTGTCCCGCTTGAGCAATGCGACGAAAAGATATTTACGTTCACACCATTGGCTAACAGAAACTGATTGCTCGCAGTGTTTCCAATAAAAGCATGCTAATTCGGGCCTTGCCACAGTGTAAACTAGCCTGGTGTCGCCTGCTAAAGTACTTCACTGTGCTTGTTTATTTACACGTTCCGATGCACACGCCCAAAACTATTAATATGCTGTTGCTTTTTTAATCCAAATTGTGTCACTGTATATTTTGCGAAAAGACATACTCAGACATATTTGTGTTTTAATTTACGTTTGGTATCGTCACTTTAAAAATCAAAAGTAAAAATGCTGTACTTAACTAAAGTTTGTAGGTTTCTGTACTTTTTTGTACAATTTTAACCATGTTTATGATGACATCTTGCCTGAAGTTTTTGACTTCAAGTTCCAGCTTTTAACAGCCATAAGTCAATAAATGATTGAAAATTAAAGCTGGCATACCCAACTTTTTGTTGTAAATAAGTGAATGTTTCCCCCAAAGAGTATCTTAAAAGAGCAACACTTTGTGACAAAAATTAAACCACTGTGCACTTTCTGCATCTAATAAAAAAGTATTTTATTTCTTCTTAACCCAGATTCAAGAGCCAAAAGCAGCTCTCTGATTGGCTGCACTTGGGGCGGTCTGCACGAGCGACTCTGTGCCATCTGAAAAAAGCTGTTTTTAAAGCCCAAAAATAAATGCTTGTTGTGGATATTAACATTGTAAGAAAGGGTTTATGAAACCTGGGAATAGATTTTTATACATACTTCCAGATTTACTGTGTGAAAATTCTGTAACCCAGCTTTAAGTTATGGATTTAGTCACCTCTGTTGACTGCAATTCATCACAGTTCTTTATCAAGATCACTACATTTGACTCTTAAATACGTTCCAAAATCTACATGAAATACGTTTACATTTTACTCCAAAAGTACACCATTGGGTACCATCATACACCAAGAAAATTTCCAGTGGAATATCATTTTTAACCAACCCACAATCTCAAGACTTTAGCAAGAACGCGTGAAAGACGTCAAGCGTATACCACTATCCAGCGGCGCTAATAGCATGTGTAATTTTAAAGCTACACGTGATACGACTATTATGTTTCTAGGAGAGCTTGAGATAACAAAGTGAGTCCGTTTGAAAGTGTGTGGTCCGCAGTGGTGAGAGCAGGGAGAAAGTGTCTGGCAGGGTGGGCCCTTTTGACCACAGTCCTCGGGGCAGAGCTCAGAGCATCGCCAAACTCCTCGCAAGAGCCCGAGCGCATGGCCACCAGTGGAGAGGCGGCAATGAATGAAATATTATATTCCACACATTATTAACTTCGCATAAAGGCAGTTTTTAGTTCCCCAAACATATATTACAAAATTAAGACCTTGCCCTTCGAGATGCTGTAAAACGTACGCACTTTGCATCTGGTAGATCCATTAGCGCCTTGAAAGGGATCGTGGTTAAAAGAAGGAAAACGTCGATGTACACTTTAGTAAAAATGCAAGTAGAAAGTCGACACGGTTTAAAATTTAATTCAATTTTAGCTGTTGTCAATACGCGTCACAGGAAATATAATAGATTTAGGAGTCAGGAGTGAGAAATATATAAAGATTTTGATAATATTGTGAATGTTTTATGGAGATATGCAAATCATTTACTGTTAAAAATGCAACAAAAAGGACCAATTAAAAACCAAATGAAAAAATAAGGGTAGAAGGTGATATTTCTACACTTTTATGATACATTTTAGAGACATTTCACATTTGTCTGAGAATTAAACCTTAACTCACATGTTTAAAGACGTATTTTAACACGTTTCTGTTGGTTTGACACAATATCGTCTTGACTGTCATTATCGGGATACTTTACCAACATTTTGAGATATTCATTTTTGACATTTTTGACAATAACACCCATCATTACGCCAAACCTCTGCCTCTCCTTACCATATTTTGACCACTCGCTCCTTTCCTCTCCGTCGCCTCGTTTGCTGGACTCTTACACACTCTGCTCTTTTCGACTTCTCCTTCGTTCTGTCTTTCAGGTTTGAGAGCGATTCAAGACGATCGCCTCCAAAAAAACCCCAAACCAGCCTTCTAAAATCACTTTTACTGTGTCTATCGTGACCATCATCTTCATAGATAATTAAATCATATTTATTCTGTATTCTGGGGTCCTTGCTAGCGAAATGCAATTCAACTCAAATTTAATGCAGTTATAATTTGTTTTGCAGCTCTTTGTTTTTCCCTGCAAAAAATCAATATACACACTTGCCAAAAATGTCCTGAATTCAGAACATTAGTCTTAGTTTAAGTAGTTTTGACCAGGTTGTATTTGCTTATGTGACGTAGAATATTTCACTAGTTTCGAGACATTTCTGGCAATTTACAAGATAAGAAAATTGGTTTGCCCCTAAAAAGGCAGGAAAATAATTTGACTTGAAATCAGATTGAACATTGAAAAGACTCAAAAGACATTTAACAAAGAAAAATAAACCAGGCCCAGCAATCAAAAAGATCTTTAAAAAAATAAAAAATCTCTAAGACAATTGAAATCAAGATTAAACTCCTGAATTCCAGTCAATTTCCAATCTAGATATTTCTTTCTCAGAATGGGAAAACAGAGAGGAACATTAGCTAATTGTTAACAATATTCAAATAATCAAAAATGTCTCTAAATCTTTAAACAGCATGAGCAGCAGAGTCGTGTAGGTCAAATGTGTTGTTTCGACATATGATTCCTATTATTCGGTTGCTTATTTATACAACCACTGAGCTCTCCAGTGAAAACACTTTCACTTGGCAATTTTTCAGCAGCATCGCACATTTACATAAACTTGAATGAATGAATGTTTAATGTTAACTCCTCAATATAAATATTTCTTTGACCATATTTTGTGCAGTCGTTGGTTAAGTTCTTATGAGTTCTTAAAGTCTCAAGACACAAATGGACCATGTCGCCTTTCAATGCAACAATGTACGACTGTGATTTTTACATTTCACTTCATAACAAATTACTTTTCGGGTTTTGAAGTGGTTTTTGAATTGTGTTTTACTTCTGTTTCTTCAATGTATGTGCTTTATGTATGTCTGAGCGTTCCAAAATCGAAACGAGTTGACAATTTCCTACAAATTTGTTGTCGTAACCTAAAATACAGATCAGCATTTTCAACTTTAGCTTGTGCGCTTCTCTGGAGTAAATCTGAGGTTAGCTGAGTAAATTCTTTCGACTTGCTTATAGCCGGGAGCCGTTGTGGTCAAGGTTTCGGCAGTGTTAAAAGTCTGTTGCGGTTTTTATAAAGGTGAGTGAACTGCTGACCTGCACCGAGGCTGAGCACACAAGACCGTTTAGCAAAGTTGAATTTTTTAAAAACTGTATCTGGTTAAAAAACATCGACGCGTTTGACTATCAAGGTTGTTTATCACACGCAGCACCACCCAAGAAGTTATGTTTCCTCCTTCAAGTCCGACATTCATGTTTATTTTTCGTCCTGTTTAAGATTCAATCACAACTTGGAAGCGATAGTCCTGTCAAATTTACTACGGCTCGGGCGAAACTCGCGGCGGCCTGCACTGTATCCCGTCGTTTAATGCTTTTGACAGAATAACCTTAAATGTTTACGTAGGAGCATAAATACTACTACTGAACGACGCCGTTAATCGAAACCGTGGCTTTGTAGACGTTTTACCACCAAAAAAAAAGGTCTTGTCAATAAAACATATGAATACGAAGGACCTCCATGTGCGATAAAATTAAAATACTCCTCGATTCAGTTTGCTGGCTGTTTATAGCTGCATTTCAACAGAGCTTCCCTAAGGATTCTGTAACATGCGCCGCGACTCGAGAAGGCATGTTCTTGTTTTAGGCAGCAAATATTTACAAAGCGTCGAGCCAAGGAAAATGTTTCGCTGCACAGAAATAAGTCAGCGCCGTAGACTTGTGGAAATACACTTGTCTAGTGAAATTTTATTGAGTATATTTTCATATCAAAGGTGGTTTTAAATAGATACTTGTGGAATTTGAAGGAGCATTGAACGAATCAGCTGTGTATTATTTTAGTAGATGGCTATGTGCAAGTCTGAAAAGTAGAGCTAAAAGTGAAGGCTTAAGTTCAAGAAAAAACATGTAATTGATTAATTGGTTCTTTTGTATGTAGCATTACTTACATATGGATGTCAAGATTAATTGATGATTGTGATTATTTAAGTCACAAAATAATAGTAAGTGAAAGAAATGTGTAATTGTGACCATTTTAGAAACAAAATTAAGTCATTTTAATTCAATTGTACTCTAAAAAAGTAAACATAAATGATCTTTTATCAGACTGTTTGTTCATACACTTTACTTTTTTCTCTTCTTTTTTTCTTAAAGCTTGTCACATACAGGAGAAATGGTAATCTAAAAAGACAAAATGAATCAAAGAAAATTAAGGATTTGACTGTGTTTGGTGTCAATAATCGTGAATAATTTTGAAATCTTTACCTTTTTTCTCACAATAATCTGTGTTTGCTGTCAATAATCGTGAATAATTTTGAAATCTTTACCTTTTTCCTCACAATAATCTGTGTTTAGTGTCAATAATCGTGAATAATTTTGAAATCTTTACCTTTTTTCTCACATTAATAGTAAAACAAAATTTAGATGTTCTGACAATCCTACTTATACTTCGAATTGAATGCTA
This sequence comes from Rhinogobius similis, assembly GCA_019453435.1. NCBI lineage: Eukaryota > Metazoa > Chordata > Actinopteri > Gobiiformes > Gobiidae > Rhinogobius > Rhinogobius similis. The sequence goes on along the minus strand of CM033622.1, from coordinate 11,810,862 downwards.
CTACTTTATAATCTGCTATATATTTGTCCATAAATTTCATACAGACCTTGAAAGTACATATTTTACATAGCTTACCAGATTTTTCAGATGATACTTTCTTAATATGTTTTATATCTTTCACTTTTGTTTTATAAGACGCTGCCAAAAAGCACACACTGCATCTCTTATATCAAATAAGAAATTTACCCGAAATCTGTTATTCATTTAAGAACTTTAAGGTCAGTAAAGATATTTTCATTTTGTCGAACTATCACTTTTATCTCAAAAACACATGTAGCGCGGCAAAAGTTACTATCTGCTGCCTATAAAAATCATAAAATCCATATGGAAGCCCGCACTCTTTTCAGCGTTTCAACAGCTCCGCCATGTTTGCCCACCGGCTAGAGTGGAGATGACAGAGATACTTTGGGTTCGCGCTCTAGGACTTTCTGGCTTCATTCCACTCATTCCTGATTCCGGGTGAGCCAGCAGCGACTTTGTGCATTGAATGTGCTGTAACAAACACCTGTGTGCGCTGATCAAAGCTGCAAGCGCGGAGGGCGAGGTCTGTGGGCGAGTGCGAGGGGGCGGGGCCAGTCGTTTGGGACGCTAATGATTCATGTTTGATCGTCAGAGTCTCACTATTAAAGGAGACATACTATGCTTTTTTCAGATTCTTAGTATTGAACTTTAATATACTGTAAGTAGATAATCATTTACATTTTGTTCATTTTAAACTGCGATATGGATTTTTAACGGCCTAGTAATAGAGAAAATGTATTGACTTCCTGTTCAAAACTGTAGAACTGATAAACCCCACCTCTTCACAGTGACATTTCACCGAAACAAGCAGCAGATTGTCATTTATGTGTTTTTTATTTTTGAAAAGTGGCTACTTGACATTTTATCACTCAGAGTTAGAATTTTTAAAACAATCGCAACTAAGTACATTGATGTGGGCGGAGCTAGGGTGTAGGTGAAAACAGGGATTTCCTGAGCGCTTGAGCCTCAGTTGCAGGACAATACAGGATAAACAAATGATGAGGAAACACCACTGAAGCAAGGTTAAAAACTTAATTTAATTAATTAAAGTTTGCATATTTGCAAACTTGCAATTTTTTGAGAAACTTTTATTTTAAGAACATTCCAGATTAATCAATGTGGCAGCTGCAGCAGTTAACACAATGGCTAAATTTAATGTGTCCCAAGCCGATGTGGGTGTAGCCAAAAATTCTTCTAGTAAGTGTAACGTTCAAAATAATAAGCACAAAGCAGTGGTCCAAGAAATTAGTAAAATATTAGTAAAAAAGGATTTTAGGAAACAACTACTCAAGTAAGAATAACTGTCTGGACGTTACAGCTGATTTATAATTTGAAGTTGCATTAATGTTATGGTCAAAACTTTAAATCATGCACAAACTGTGGTATTTATTCAAACAACAGATAGAAAAAATGAGAAAGACGAGATGTCTGAAATGATTTCAAAATTGTCAAGAGAAATCATTTGTCAGTTGCCGATTTACTCACAGTGGGAGGGGGAACCCAGACTGTACAGCTCAAACAATGTTTCTCAATATGGGAGAAAAAGTGTGTAGCTTTAAAACAACTCCAAGAAGTGTAATTTATTTAAAAAGCCACTCAAGTAAATGTAACTGAGTAACGTTCTGGTCCAAAACACTAAAAGTTCCATTAGATCACAGTGAAAAGAAAACTTGCCGACTTTAATGAGTCACTTCCCAATTCAAATGTTAAACCTGTTCAAGAGCATTAAAGCTGCCCTCTGTAACTTTTCTAGTGCAGAGAATTACCCACCTGTCTGTTTCCATGGAGATGTCATTGCTTTGTATTGATCCACTTATCCATCTGTGGAGACAAGCTACAGGTCAGATCTGTGGAGAGGCGACAAAGCCCAAAGCCAGAACACAAGTATTTTCTTTAAAATAAAAATGTCTTGTTATTAAATGAATGAAATACATCTCCATGGAGACGAGCAGGTGGCGAAAAGTTACATAGTGCACCTTTAACCCGATTCTATTTATTTTTGTAAAGCCAAACACACCGACGCCAGGAGCCTCTTGGGGCTTGTTGATTTGACCACTAAAAAAGAAAACACTGAAATATTACCTGCTGAACTAATCCAAGAAATACATTTTTCTGAACACGCTTATAGAAGTCTAAACTACAGGGTCAGCACATTTTCACATGCTAATAATCCACCGCGGAGACAAGAGTTTATTCTTTTCTGTGGACGTTACATTTCCGTAATAATTAAACTCTTTGATTCAATTAATCTCTCAGTCCTTGGCTCAGTCGGTTCCTCGTACAAAGTGCTCCGATGGTGCGTGTCCAAGTCTTAACACTACTGTGAGAAAGGCGACTCTTTCAGGGGGAAGACAGGTGGTTAGATTTACAGCCGCTTACAGGAATCACCCCCAGACTGACGCTGCAGCGGGAGCCAATCAAAACAAGCGCAGCCCTGGCACACATCTATTAGAAAGGTGACACAATGATGGCTTATGACAGGGCAAGATGAAAAGCGTGGCAAAGCGAGACACAAAAGACACGCTTCACCTGCAGGCTGTCCCGAGCATCGGCTGCAGAGTTTGTCAATGTCTTTCCTAATGCTCGATGAAAAGAATATGGTGTTAATTATGTTTTATTTCGTTTAACATACGGTTGTTTGTTTAGTCCAAAATGACTCCAGCTCTTGAACTCGCTCCCTCCTGAGTTCCACAACAGAGACTCCCCTTCCACTCATCGAATCCAGACTCAAAACTGACCTGTTCAGACAATCCTCCAGCACATAACTCAGCCACTCTCACACCATGTTTTGTATTGTCTGTTTGATTCTGAATGTTTTAAAACCGATCCAGTGCAGTGTCCTTGGAAAGATGCTTAGAAATAAATGTATTTTTATTGTCATAGTGAGTGTTTCCCATAGATTCTTCTTGTTGGGACATGCTATCTCATTTCTATTCTATACAAATGTTAGAGTACAAATGTCACTTATTGCCTCTATTCAATCTCAGGTGTAGTTTCTTTGTTTGTTTGTTATCGTAAAAAACTGAAAAAAGACTAGACAGACAAAAAGTATTATTTGTCGCAGACTATTGTTTAGTTTTTTTAAGACTGTGGGGATAAAATTAGACTATGGGTGGACACTGTCTCCACTGTATTATTAGTATCTGAGATTGCATTAGTTGTCAAATAGTGAATTAGTTATGGGTCTTTCTACATTAATATAGACTTAAACTAAATAATAGAAACACGAACAACATTAAAACAAAAACTTACAATTGTGAAATGTGGCTAAACAATTGTAAGTCCAGTTAGTTTCGGTCAGTTATTGGTCTGCCACGGGAGATATTTCTTTTGAGGCGGAGCTGCTCAAACGGGAATCACACAAACAAGAATCACAACCCGATGTATTGAAAAAGCAGCACTGACTCAATGAATCAATTGTGTCTTTCCAGGAGTCTTAAAAACTTACTAGCTGATTGTTAAAAGTCCACATTAACAGAAGATATTGCACTTTCTCATTTATTTAGACTCATTTATTTCACAGTTTTTTTTTTACTTTAGTTTAAGACACTTGTTTTAGCAGTTTTCCTTTTTATGGGTTTTGTTACTACCAAACTTTGTCTAATCAGCTTGCACACTCTTCATCTACTGCACGCACGTCTTTACAATAATCCCCTCCAGATAGCGCTTCAGTGAGAGCCAGTTTAAAGAGTATTACTTATGACACACATTTCTTACTGGAGTGACACAATGACAGCCTGTAGCAGCTCGGCGTGTGAAGTGGCAAGGCTAATTCAGGTAACAAATTGACACCGACTCTTTAGGCCAACTTTCACAATAGCTTGTCTTCTTCTTCCCGCTGACAGGGCTATTCTTTGAGCGTTTATCTGAAATAAACACTCCCAACACGGAGCCAGCCAGCCCTCGTGCCTCACTCACACCCGCAGCTCTTAGGCGTAGGCAGACAGCAGCAGCCTGTGGAAGGAGTGGAGGGACGGAGCAGCGCTACTGAGAGACACACCGCGCACAGAGAAAGGGAGGGGATGAAAGGGTGACGGCAGGCAAGACGCTCGGCTCTGTTGCCCATATGTTCAGGAGGCATGGGCGTTTGAACAGGCTGCCCCTACTGAAGCACACTGACTCATGGGAGAGTCAGAGCCCGCTTTCCCCCCAGAGAGACAACTGGAAGCACCGGCAAACCACGCGCAGCTCCACATGCTCCAGAGTCAGAGGAGTGAAAAAAAGTAGCAGGAGCGAAAAGTGGAGAGGGAAGAGAGCCACAACAGTAGGCTGTCCTACTTCGGGTGCTACACCGTGATGACGTCACACGCCCATGTGACCCACGCTCTCCAGTGACGGCGCATGGAGGGCAGGAAAGAGACGAGTTTTAAAGCTGGTGCCTTTTGGGTTGTGTGAGGGCTCTGCTCGCCTCCCAAACAACCACAGAACCACAGACGTGCGGCTCGGGGTTGGTGTTTGAGGGCGACCCGGAGTGTAAATGGTTAATCGTCGCGGGCCAGCTCCAGTCACAAGGACGGCGCTAAGCGAGTAAGTACGTTCCAACCACACTCGCCAAGCAAGCAAGTCCGACACCATCTGATCTATCCGCAAAAGCGATATTTGCCGCTGCAATTTTTTTTTCTTCTTCTCATCACTATAAAACCAGACCTGGTCGTTACTTGTGGTCATCTAAATAGTTGATACGTAAAATAGCATGTCTTGTGGATGGCTTTTCCATATTTTTCCCAATGCCTTCATGACATGCTGCGTGCTCTTGGTTTAGGACGTGTCAAGGGTCACGGAAACCACAGAAGAACAAAAGTGGGGCTTACTGCGACCAGAGGCAGCTATGGCATCCAACAGCCTCTTCAGCACAGTGACACCATGTCAGCAGAACTTCTTTTGGGGTAAGTACTTCTTCACTGGATGCTTGTATGATGGGGCACGGGGTTCGGGCCACTGGGGAGGACTCGGATGGAGGTGATGAGAGTTGGACGATGGACAAATCCACACAGAGCCTGAATTTTCGATTTGCCTGAAAGATTTAGAATAAATGGAGAAGATGCAATGGTCTCTAAGGTCACTGAGGGCGCTGCTATCAACATCCAAACTTTTGTGGTGGAATCAAGACCCAACAATCATCAAGGCATTTGCGGTTGACAGATGCGAAGAATGAAGAAAAAAAACAACCTCACTGCATTTAGAGATTCCAGTATTTACTCAATGTGATGTTTATAAATATTTCTGAAGCTTGGAGATGACATGTTTGTGCAACATACCCTTAGATTTACAGAGCAGTGCCGTCTTTTGCGGAACCAAAAACAAAAGCACCGAGTGATATTTTTGACAAAAGTAAACAGAGGCGGCACATGGGGAGTTTACAGTGGTGCATTGGAACAAGATGTGGGATTACCAGACAGTTTGGTCCCCAAAGTAAGGGCTGGGTGTCTCTATGGAGCGCACTGGAGATTTATCAATAAGTTGGAATAGTCTTCTTCAGTTCAGTTCAAGATTTGGGATTTTTTTGCATCTTTTAATTAGAAAAAGCGACTGCAGCAACATATGAATGTTTGTTTTAATAAATGACAAAGCTCTTCAAACTGTAAACTGGATCACTTTTCACAAATCCACTTTTAAGACCTGCCTTTAAAAGTTAAAGCCACTGTTTAAAAGGCACATGCAAACTTCAGCTTCAGCTTTATAAAACCCTCGTGGAGCATATCTGCTTCCCATAAAAATATTTATATTTCCATAGTGCGCACGATTACACTTTTCAAATGTGTTTACTTTCTAAATTTGCCTGTTGTTTGTCAAATTGAAGACTTGCAGTAAATAAAGCCACGCTACATCTGAACAGTAGCTCGGTCGAGTTTATGATTCGCAGTGACCCGTGAAGACTCGGGGCAGCCTCCAAATACTGGCCTGGTTTTCTGTATTGAATCAAGTGATGGAATTGAAATAGGTTTTACCTTTAAAATATGACATATACATGAGGTTAAATAGCTTCAAAAATTCAACATATGTATCTTCTTTTCACTAGTTTTGACTGTGAAGATTTATTTTGTCATTAAGTTCATTTAAGTTAAGTTAATTACGTTTTTTGTAGTCATTCAAATTCAAATATTTGACATGTTTCACGTCAGTACCGACTGGTTTCAATGTAATTTCTTCTTATTACAAACAACTTTGTCAGTCAATTGTTGAAAAAATGTATTTCGTACAGAGAAAAATATTTTTTCCTTGCCAACATTTCTTAAAAGAAGATAAACAATCTAAACGCAAGTTGTTTTAGCCTCATCTAGAGTTATATTTTTGCAGTGTTCCTTAGTTATTTGAATAGTACCCAACCCTTGCTCCGTCCGAGTCAGTCAAATCAAACGTTTAAAAGATGTTTTTGAGGATGGCGCTGAATTATTGGGGGCAGAAGGGCTGCGTGGTCAGACACAGCTGTTCTAGTGGGCTCCCTCAGAAGCAGGATGGCTCTAATATGTTGTGAAAGCCAAGAGAGAGTGAGCGTCTTCTACCAATCACCACCACCTATTACCATGTTAACCCTCGACCTCTCCGTGCGTCGATGGGGTCGCCGGGGAGCACTGCCGGAGGAAATGAAAAGCATGCCGCAGTACAGAAGCAGAGAAAGGACAGGATAAAGTCAATTCAGGTGGAGCTATCGATTCACAAATTGATATAGCGCCGCAGCTCATTGAAGTTACCGTTTATGAACATCTGGCTTGTAAATCTGTCGTTACAACCACAAAAAGTCCCAGCTCCCCGAGACCACCAGAACGTTGTGTTATTTTTACTGTATAAACTGAAATATATAAATTTTATATTCCGTATCCGACCTGGCGCCGTCAAAAAGCTGTTTCTAACTTTGATTGCTACTTGATAAAATGCAAGAAAGAGTTCTGTTTGTCTTTGTTTTGAGGCTGCCTAAGTGAATTCCCTCGTGTGCTTTTTAATTAAATCCACTCAGTTGGCAAAAAGTGGCAAAAGCTCTACGTTTAAATATAGCCTTTTATACGTAGTTTTGCTGTGTTTCTTCTGGATCCGTTTGTCCAGTGTCAGCCAGTTTGCCGGGAACACAAAATATTGTTTAGTTAGTTCAAAAACCACATTACTCCATCCCGGCTCTTGATGCATGTTTTAGGACATTTTTAATTTAAGGCTACGCGTTTAGTCCCTGTGATAGATTGCAGTGACTTTAAATTGCGGCGGTATATTCCAATGAAAAAAAGTGGTCTCATTAAAATTTATCTTGGCATTTGGATCAAGCAATTCCCCTTTAATTGCTTGAAATACATTTTTTATAACTCCTCATACTGGCACATGAGGAGGGCAGAATAATTTTCAACATGTGTGGCACTCTCTCAAACCTCTCCGGGGAACGTTATATTTTCCCTATTACAAACTTAATTACATATAAGACAATTAAGTCATGGCAGCAATTATTCTTCAAAAAAAAAAAAAAAAACTGCTTACATAGACGATTCGAATCATTATAATCAAAACAATTGTGGGTAAATATCTAAAGAGCGGAAAACTTTAAACCAAGAAGAAAACGTCTGATAATTTGTAGGGAAACTGAATATGTATCTGAAAATACAGTTGCATAAGTGCTGCTTTAGATCTAACCACAGGCCCTGCTTCTTGGAGACATCTTAAAAGTGAACCAGACATACTCCCTCCCTCCTTTTTTGGGTTGGTGGAGACTTGAAGCCCACTCATCAATAGGTAATTTGAAAAAGCCAGGGGGAAAAATCCGAGCCGTTCAGTGGCTGCTACTGTGCGCAGTGAAGACGCGCTCAAAGGGAACCATATTTAGCGACGCTTAATTGTACCTTTGGGGCAAACACGTTACTTAATCCCAGCAGGGTTGTATTGATGGAGCTACAAAACAATGTACGTGTGTGTTTATGCACTGTGCGGGCTATTAGCACTTATTAGCGCTGGTGTTCGCGTTAGTTTGCACAATTCCTGAGGGTAATCACGGCGTTAATGCAATCAGTGTTTAATCAGAAAGAGATTAATTTGTACTAATACTAGAACGTTGGACTTAATGTAGCTTTAAATAGGTGGTAATTTAAGTAAACGCGACTGTCATGGGAACGAGCGCGACGGCAAAGCGCTCTTTACGTTGCGACAGTGCGAAGGAATGCCTGTTTCTCTTTTCATTTGCAAAGCGTATGTTAAAGTTAAAGTTAGAACATGTTTATATCTTCGGGTTTGTGGATTGTAAAATTGCCGGGAATTCCCCCCTCATTGTAGAACTTGTAAGATGTTTATTTTGCGGTGTCCGATGTTGTCATGTCCAGTCAACCAAAACCGTACTTAACGTGCTGATTCAAGGACAATAGATGGCCCTTTACCGCTCGCAGAAAAGTTTAGACAAGGATTCGAAACGTGCACGGACGTATTTAGATTGTTCAATGTAAATACTACGAAGACGAAGTATATTATGGCAGGGTTTTTGTGAATATCCAGTTGCTCAGGAGTTGATTTCGCTGCCAGTTTAGCTTCAGTGAAAGATGCCAATTTGTATCTCTGCTTATTAATCAAGCCCCATCTTGTCTTTAAATCATTTCTAGCACATTGTTGTTGTCTTAAGCGGGAGGCCAAAAATGGATCGCCCGGCAAACTTCCACATACTGCGCATAGCTATGATTTTTGTATTCAGCCATAATTACCAGGTAGCGTTCTGCAGTGGCGTTAACCAGCGGAGCTTTTAATGCAGCTCTGTGCTATTTTCACACTTAACAAGATCCTCAGGCCCCTTCATCCAGTCCAATTCAAATCAAATCAAATCAAATCAAATCAATTTATTTTTATAATGCCCAAAATCACAACAACAGTTGCCTCGATGGGCCACAGGTAAAAGCAGTTCAGATAACTGTCCCAGAATGCCCCTGTCCTTTGACCCTCCTTCGCGGCGAGGAAAAACTACAAAAAACCCCATGGGAAAAAGTAGAAACCTCGGGGAGAACCACAGTGAAGGAGAGATCCTACTCCCACGGACGGACAGGCTGCAATTGCATCACACTGGGGTGAATTAGCGTTATCCGATATAAGCCCTCCGAGAGGAAGTAACTACCTAACGCTTTTGGAACGGGTCTATCTTGGATCTGCTAGACTTTCACGAAACAGCAGTATTATAGTCAAAGATAGCCCTTTCTCAAACTTAACACCGTTGTTGTGGTTTTGCAGGTATTACCAAACCCAGGAGTAAGGTCAACACATCCTGGGGTGCATTCACACTTGCACACACACCAGATCCAAACTGGGACTTAATCCTAAACCAAACCCAGACTAATCCAAGGCTTAACAAAGACTAAAACTGGGCCAAACCGACTCACACCAGGACTAAACTAGTGTGTGAACGCACTCTGTAACTTGCTGGTGGGGGGCATGCTACCTGCTTTATATTGCTGTGCCTGGAAGTAGAATGTAGAGTTCAGAATGCCAGTTTTTTTTTGTTTTTTTTTTGGAATAAGAAAACCAGAATGCCTTACTTTTGGAACATTCTGAGCAAATATCAGAAAAGTTACATAGTTCACCTTTAAATACAACTAATTCAGTTCAAAGCAAGGCCTTAATCAGCTGTAGTAACAGTCTTTTGGGTCCGATCAATGGATACTTTAATGTTTTAATTACTGCGAATGATTTTGTTGTGCCGTTTTTCCAACAACAGAAAAATCCAACAAACGGATTTACTTTTAACCGTGAAGCTAATACAAGGTACAACGCACAGAATAAAAGTAAAACTACTGAATATAAACACCTCCGATGTTGGTTTGCTGCTCGTTGTTTTGAGTTTTTCCTCATAGCTATTTCTCATACGGCAAGATTCAATGTCAGATCTTACTTCATTCTAAAACTGGACTAAAATCAGACTTAACCATGACTAAAGCTAAACACAGAACTATCCCAAAAGAACGCTAAAGCATATCAAATGGACAAAAACGTACGACAAAATAATATCTATTCAAACACACTAAAAGAAGGAACGCCACAGTTTGAGAACCACCAGTTGACGCTCTTGCTCTTCCCCGTCTGCTCTCTGCCTCTTGTTGTGTTTTTCCTTGAACTCAGCCGTACAGCAGAGTTATTTCAGTCCGCTCACGGTTTTAAGCACCGATGATACGGCAAACCACAGGTAACCCGAACGCCATTGTGCGCCGTCTCCCTGCTTTTCCGGCAGCGAGGGGGCAGCCGCCTGTTTCTCTAAGGAGGAAATATGGACTGTCGAGCCTACTGGATGTTTGGGTTTAGTCCGTAACGATGTGAGCGAGAAGTCCACCAACGGCACCTACACAAGGCCCTACCTGTTCCACGGAGTTTTTCCCTTCTTGTTATTTTATACTCGGAGGAATGCGGTATCCTGTCTGACTCCTGGAAGCTTCGCTCTCAAACATATAAACCTACTTAGCGAGCTAGCGGGTCATGAAAGGAGCAGTGGACGTGTTAGCGGCGTTTTGTTGATTATTTATGTGTCGGGGTGAAAAGAGATAAGGAGAGAGTTGAGTGACTTTGATCGATAGTGTGGTGGAGGATTGGTGAAGCGAGAGAGGTACATCGTGTTTACAATATGCGCTCTGACTGAATCATAAGTGCTGGCTTTCCCACAAATCATTATCCTCTTTTAACATTGGCAGACAAACTGTAAAAGAGTGCTTTATGTCAAATAGAAGCAACAATGGAGTTTGAAAGTTAGTTGAAAGTTTAAAAGTTGAAAATTATACAGTGTCTAGCAAACTATAGCCAGGATTTCACTCTGCTCTTTGTGCTTTTGTTAAGTTATGCAACGTTTGAAATTATTGTATAACTGCTCTCTGCCTCATATCGTTACTTACATACAGTATAACTTTACTTTAATATATTAATAATTTAGTAATGGTGAGGGATTTGTCAAATACTGTATTTAAAATCTGAGAATAGTGTTGTAATATAATCATTAGCTTCAAACGTATGTAGTTTTAAAGGCTGCACGGTATTGAATTTGAATTTTGAATATGTGATATGACTGCGGTATCAATATTATTGCAATATTTGAAGATACTTTTTTGCATAAAATGTAATTGAATTTACTGTAAAACAAATATGTTCATACCTTTGTGTATTGGTCAATCTCCATCAAAATAAAAAGTTTACAGAGTCAAAAACAAGACTAAATCAAGGCAAATTTAAACTGAAAAAGGAAACCCATGAATAAAGTCAACCTTTTTCAACATTTCCTGATAAAAACAATACATTTCTGTCAGATGGAGAAGCTTGGCGTAATTGGGATTTATGTAGCGTGTTGCGATATCGATTATTATCTCTGAAAAGGTTCTCCAGTTTTAAAAATATTAGAAATTTGGGTCGTTGCCACAGGAAGCTGAGACCCACGAATTGGTCGTTGTGGCCAAAGCGGCTCATGAGAACAAATGTATAATTAGCCAAAATTTGAATGAACCGCATTTTACAGCGTTAACGTCTTGTCCTGACCATAGCTTTACAGTAGCGCGGGTGTTTTCACTGTTTATGAGCGCTGAAGGTGTCCGTGACAGAAGATATGTCAGCTTGATTAATGCTCTCACTCAGATTGGCACCTGGAACCAATCCCCCCCTCCTCTTCCTCCCTCTGCGTCCCCTTCTTCCTCCTTCGCCCCCGTCCCATCTGCATTCCACTCCCCGCACTTTACACGGCGTTCGACAGGGCCCAGGGCTGGCAGTGGGAGACCAGAAGAAAAGAAAGGTGTGTCTGAACAATAGGTGGACTACAGCGGTGGGAGGGGACGGCAGTAATAGCACACAGGCCCCATCTCCTAATTTACTCGGATTACCTGCCCACACATCGGGGCCCCTGCCGGCACAGAGGTGTGAACACGGCAGATCAAATACACCTGAAAATCGCTGCGCCCACCCAGCAGGCAACGCCCACGCCGGCCTTTTAACAGCAGCGGCACAGGATGAGGGCTGAAACAAGATCAGGAGTTTTACATGAATGAAAAGCATTAATATTTTGTGAAAGCTCATAATTTATCCTGATCTGAAAGAACATCTTAGCTCATGATTCTAATTTAACACATAAAGACAAAGTGCGATTGATAAGAGCGTCGTTTTTCATAACCATTATTACCAGTTCTTTTGCACTAAAGAATTATGTTTTGTAAGCATGCTTTTTCTTCACACCAGCGGTCATGCCTCCTGAGCCAGTAAAGATATTGAATTTCAATAAAAGTGACGCATTGACACCCAATACGTTTAGATGCTCTGTTTAACCAGTGTAGTTACATTTGCCTAACAAACTTTAATTATAGACGAGGACAAAAGAATCGGAAACTTTACTTACTTGGGTAGGCATGTTAAAATGATTCATTTTATTGATAATTGTGATCATTCGAGTCACAGTTTTTATTATAAACCTTTATTTGCTTATTTGCTGGCTTTCTTTTGACAATGACAATGTGAAGTTAAGAAAAACAATAAATAAAAACAAGGAATTTAAAATGAATTAAAACCAATCACATCAGACTGTTGTAATTAATCTTAAAATAAATTTAAAGACAGAGTGAAACTGATTAAGCTTCGGTAATAGTTGCAATTTGTTCCATCTGTAAGGCCCATAGTAGTTCAAATTAGATCATCTAGTATGAAGTGCTGCTGTATAATTAGAAGTAGAAACTAAAAAAGGATAACTGTGACAATTTTAGAGGTGAAATTAGTCTTTTTGTTTCGATCTATTATCCAAAAATGCATCTAAATGTGAAGTACTTTTTTATCTGGCTGGTTTTCATTTCATAAATCTGGTCACAAACTTGAAGAATTGTAACTTCTTGGACAATAGGAATTAAATAAAATCATGGTTTCCGTTATCGTGAATAAAATTGTTAAATGTTGTTTTTGTCTCGTGGAACACAAAAATTTGATATAGCAACATTTTTGAAGTACCTTATTTTATGCTTTTATAGCTAATGTTAAACGTTCATATTCCAGTTCTTGTCGTTATAATAAAGATATTATTTTATCATGTACTGTGCATTAGAATAACAGCATCTCGTTTCAATTTGACGCATCTAAACGAAGGCTGAGATGAACATGACCGTAAAAACCACTGAACTAAAAAAACGACTTAATTAACCCGTAGTGCGACAGGAAGCGAGATCGGATACAAAAGCGTGGATCGGTTTGCGCGTTCGCAGTCCGGAGCAACACAAAACTTGGACTCTTTGAAGCCACCTCCCATCTGGCACTGCGGGGGCGGCCACTTACCATCGCTCACCCTGGTCTCCTTCCCTCGTCTCCTTTCCATCATCTGTGCCCTGCGTTGTTCCCCTCCCACCCACGCGCTCAGGAAAAGTCTGGTGATGACAAACACGACGGGGCGGCCATACTTTTGGTCAACGCGGTAATCGGGAATAAAGAGAGTCTCCACCTGTGCCGCACATAGGTACATTTCCACAAGCTGTCGACATTACCTCGATTTATAAGCTTGTTTTGAGATGATTTGACAAGATGTGATGTTTTGATTTACATGGCTATTTATTTAATGAATTTTTAACATTTATTTGAAGTGATTTTTGGGGTTAACCTAGCAGGATATAATTTTGTGTGTGGAAAAAAGAGAAAATCATAAAATAGTTCAGACAAATCGAGTTAAAACCACTGCTTATGACAGGTTAAGTTAAATTATGAGGTTAAGTCAAATTAGGAGAACTAATTTTCCTGTTGGGACAAAAAAAAAGATGCACTTTGGAACTTTTGTGGTGTAAAGTGTGCTAATTGCTTCCCTCTGTGAAGATGTTTCACAGTATGGCATTAAACTTCTCTCTTTTGCATCCAATTTATGTCCAAAAATACCTTGGAAAACATGAATTCTTACTGTGAGCGGACTGGCCTCTCCACAGACCTGACGTGTCACTTAGCCTGACCCGCTTATCTCCATGAAGATAGATATAACACATAGATAGATAGATTTCAGGTAAAGTAATCACATCTCCATGGAAACAAGCAGGTGTTACACAGTGCACCTTTAACTTTAAATGCTTAAATGCTTAAAATGTTTATGAAATACTAGAAATATTGATATAAAATAATGTGTTTTTGACTATTCTGATAACAATGATTGCACTGTATTGTGTCAGTCCAACAGAAATGTTGTTCAGAAAAGTTCAAACTTGGTTGAGGTTTTATTATCAGACAAATGTGAAATGTGAGGAAAATTAATCTCAAAAGTGCAGAAATATGACTTTACACATGAATTTCAAAAGTTACAACACAACTTTTCATTTTCCTTTTTGAATCAGCTTTTTTTGCTGCACTTTTTACGATAAACGATATACTCAATATTCAAATTTTACAGATCTAAACTACCTTCACTATATTATCTTAATTTTGATATGTTACTCACCTCTGTGTCCTAAGGGATTATTAATTTTTTTTTCTATACTTGTCAAATCAATTTTCTTTTTCAAGTAATTTTAATGAATACAGATAATGTTTCTATACATTTTCTTTTCAGCGTATGCTTGTAGAAACAAATGCACACAGTGAAATTGAACACCCCGAGGAACACAAAAGAGAGCGGGGGGAGAGTGTGTAGGTGTGCGTCGTCTGATACGAGGCTTTGAACTCTGACTCTTGTACGGCTGGTATCGACAAGTCTCTGGGGAGAAAGGGAAGCTATAGTTTACATACCGCGCTGTATTGTGCAAAGTGGCCTCCAGAGAAAATGGAGAGAGAAAAAAGAGAAACCGTTTAAAGGCAAAATCGCTTATCAGTATTTACGCTTTGATGAAATAACAGTATTGAATTATCCAAAAATGACTGGGCTGTAAATACTTTTTTATTGAGTGAGTCGCTTAAAATAATACATTATTTATGTATTTTATTTCTTTCTTATTTTGTGATGATTTGACAGTGAAGACAACCATCCTTTCTTCCCTTTAAATCGTTATCTGAATGCATAATACAACACTCTTTTTGTAATGTTTGTAACAAATTTCTCTTGAGTTGTTTATTCTCAGTATTTTGTTCTTTGTTTCCTTAAATTTTAAGTTCAATTTTAGACTTTGCTGTCTTTCTCTGACCACAATAACCATGCAGCACACTCCAGACCTTCACTGTGAAATGAAACTGGCAGTTTAATCATTCCAAGCAGCAAAACTAGTCAAATCAGGCTTAATTTTTTTATTTTATTTGACTAACTTGAACACATTTTACTCGTATAAACTATTAAATTAAGAAATACATTAAATACACTCATAATTACACTCACACTCACTCACACTCACAATAACACTCACGGCGAGGCGTCTTTCCAGTACTATGGCCCTCGTCTGTGGAACGGCCTGCCGGAGAACCTCAGGGCCGCAGAGAACGTTCAGGTTTTTAAGAGCAGGCTCAAGACCCACCTTTTTAGTTTAGCTTTTGACTAATATTTAATTTGTGTATTTGTTACATTTATTTATTGTGTTCACTTATTTTATATGTATTTATTTAAGTTTTACTCTAGTTCTATTTATTTATTAATTACCCATATTTATTTATTTATTTATTTATTCTTTTATTTATTTTAGACTCTCCAGTGTTTCCTCTGAGGGGCCCTCTGTACTGGGAGCGGCGGTCGTCTGTGGTTGCTGGGCCCTGGCTCATGGGCCCCTGATGAAGGTTTGGTGCTTGCCCCATCTCTCCTCGGGGCCCTGAGTCTGTGTCCTGTGGCTACGGACTCTCTGCTCCTGGTGCAGACGGCTCCTCTGATGGTGCTTCCTCAACTGGTATATCCGCACTCAGCCTATTGTATCTTAGGGTATGTGTGTGTAAATACGTGCGTATGCACATAGATGGGTGTGTATCTGTATGTGTGGGTGTGTGTGTGTGCGTGTTGTGTGTGTGTGTGTGTGTTCAGGTGTGTATGTGACTGTGGGTGGGTTGCTTGGCTGGTGGGAGGCGGTGGGGTGGGAAATGGTCATGTGTGGGAATGTTTTTAATATACACTGTAAAGCACTTTGTGCTACATGCTATGTATGAAAAGTGCTTTATAAATAAAGTTTGATTTGATTTGATTTTGATTTGATAATTGTTCATGTAAATCTTTAAATCCTCGTGCGACTCTCAGCTCAGTGCCCCTCACTTGTAGCAGCCGATAATGTAATAAAAGTAGATTTGATTTATTTTGAGATTTGACTCATGGCTTTCTCTGAGTTGGTGTAATAACTTTGCCATTATTTAAATTATTTGTTATTTGACCAAACTGCACAAAACCACTAAACTGCTTGTTACTGGTGAGAACTACAGTACAGTCATTTCCCTGTGCTATTACATTATTGTCTTATCATAGCATATTTTCACTGTCAGGTCTAATCTAATGACCGGTCAGAAACATAATCATTTCATCGAGGGCCACAAACTGGTGGTCAATACTGAGAGTCATTCAAAATAATTGCCTTTATCTGAGAGTTGAAAGCACCACCACACCTTAAATCAGTCTGTGTCATATTAAACAGTTTGTTGTGGTTGGTGGAGGATTTTACATTTTCAATAAAAAGTACATCTCAGGATGATTCACCAGTTCACCACAGTTTGGACACTCCTGACATATTACATTATTGACAAGACATTATTCAGTTTCCCACAGGTTTATACTGAGACTAAAGTGACAATTCATTCTTGAATCATTGTATTTAATGCATTTTTGGAGTTAAAATGTCACTTATTACAGTATTGATGAAAGATTAAATATAGTTACTTCTGTATGTTTATGTCATACAAGAAGCCTAAAGTATTATTTGTTTTCTAACTTTTTGTTCAACTTGTTTTTAGAGTATGGAGGCAAAACTTTGACTATGTGGGGCACCATAGTCTCTTCTATAAATGGGAATCACTGGTTATTACGTTATTGCTTCACCCAAGTTATTACAACATTGACTTGGTAATTACATTATCAGTTTAAAATGTAATGATTTGTGTGCTGTTTTTTTTACATTGTGCCTCGGGTTAACCTTGACAAAGAGGTCTCGATCTCTAGGACTCTGCTGAACGAATGAGAGTGTTTGTGAGACTGAAAGGGGGACAATGGATGGACATTACAGTCCGGCGTGTTTACAGCATGTGTGTCATGTATGTTCATTAACATTAACATCCCGACCAAATGAATACATAAAAAATCTCTATGGCCTCTTACCTGATGAAATAAAGTTTAGTAAATAAATACAACTTTTCTAAATCATTATGGTATTGTCTGTTATACGTTATTGATTGTTATTCTCTGCATTTGACCCATTCTCCACTTGTCCAATGCAATGAGCGACCGCAGTTCATCGCCCTGGAAACCAAGTCTTTTAAGCTCATAACATAAAGTGTGTCACGTCAAACTTTTAGAAAAATACCGTGTACGAGGCGATTTCTAGTGTGCGTCTTTGTAATAATATAAAAGTTTGGATTCATTTCTGCTTGTACACGAATGTCAAAAATCAGCCAAACACCAGCGTTATATTTTGTTCCATTCAAAGCCCCCTCCTGTGACTTTCAGGCAGAACTTTTACTTTCCGAGCACCTACTATCCATTCGCCTGGCCGTTTGATCACTGCACATATACATAAGCGCGTGTGATCGTCTCTGGAACAGACTCTCACTCTGTCGCCGAATCCTGTCACTCACGCAGACGGTCGCCCTCTTAACACGCGTCTGTACCTCGTTTTGTTGTCGCTTTTAAAAGTTTTCTGTCAACTGTTGCTGCTGCTGCGTCGCTCATTCTATTTTTCATCGTTCCCCAAAGGAAATAGGTCTCCTCTCTTTCGTTTTTCTGTCTATTTGGACCCAATAACAGCTCTTTCACTTTCCCCGCTGCTGAATGAGCAAAGGAGAATCCCAGAGGAGCGGGAATATTTTATTAGAGTGATATTTTCAAAGTTGCGCTCCTCCTCTGGCTTTCTTCCGCTCTTGAGATGGAATATTTGGCTGCTGTTTCTATTCTGTTTGTGTGCGCGCGCGTGTGAGACTGAAAACGGCGCGCGGAGAGCAAAGGCAATTCAAAGTTACAGCTAAATGACAGGCTAGCAGCGCCGCTCTTTTGAATTACATTGTTTTCTTTTTATTCCTGCGCGGAAACGGGATTGGTGGAAAAAAAAACAAACGGGACAGAAAGGGAGCAGGGAAGTCTCAGGAGAATTGGTCTCGACACAAACAAAAATAGCTGAGCATTTTTGCTGACAAACACTTTTTAGAGCAGGGTGTTTTGGAATTCTTTGTTTTTTTATTCATAACATTTCTGCCAGAAACGGAGGTGCACTCTGGAGCCTTGATTTACTCCAGCTTAAATTATATGGGAGAGAATGAGGAATGGGTAATTAAAGTACAGCGTGATGTATACAGTCTATATATCAAATGCAGCTGACAAAAAGTGTTCTGGTCTGATTTTGGGTTGAAGGGTTTTGGAGGAATGGCAGATTTTTAAGACTGATGTTTGCGTTGGGATTTATTTTCATCATTGTTCATGTCACGGTAGATTAACACGTCAATGAAGAAGACTGAATTATTATTCTCTATTTAAATAACACACGGAGTCACATGCTTTAGTTTTCTGAACTACTGGTAAAGCTGCTCGCTTTATGGGAAAAAGTCATTGTCGGAAACTTTCTGATCATCCCTGAAATCATGATTGTTTATGTAGTTTCCGTGCAGAGGAACAATAGACTGATGATCATTTATTAAGATTGTTTTGTGATGCGTGTTTTGAAATCCGTCATAGATTAGAAAAGTGGCTTTGCTTCAGGTTTTGTGTGGCAAGGCAAAGCGCCAATATAATTCAGAACATATTTTAATTATCTTTTTATTACACATTTTTTGTTATTGATTGGAGCAATTGTTGTATCCACGATTTGAATTTGAGTAATTTCTCAGGCTTTTCATGGAGATTGGTGGTGTATGCCAGTGTCAGAAGGTACTGGGAATGATTTCAGATTTTAAAAGAAGCTGAAATTGAATAACATTTGAATAAAATGATTTTAAAGTAAAGTAAATTGTACATCCTTTAGAGCGTTTGGGAGACTTTAAGACAGCAATATCATTAAAACAAGAAAATATAATAGTAATAACTGACAATATACCACTAGTGATCAGGTTCATTTGTCTGGCACAGGAGATTAGGGCTACTTTAAGTGTGACGCAAGACTCATGGGGCACTCAAGACAAACGACTGGGAACCACTGGTTTAAGCAACTGCAAAACCTGCTGGAGACAGAACATTTAAAGGCCAGATACAGATGGAAATGAGCTTTGGCTGAATCTGGTGTAAAGTATCTTCTTTCATGAGATTAATGTGTTTACACATGGTCCCTGACCCTGTCCCAAAAAACTAATGAACTAAACTAGGTCCACTACTACCTTTCTGCCTGTCTTCATGGAGATGTTATTTCTTTGTCTGGTATGTTCCACAGCAAAGCATTACACTCTATCTCCATGGAAACAAGCTGGTGACAACACCTGGTCATGTTACAGGTCACATTTGTGGAGAGGTGAAAGAATTCATGTTCAAGTATTTGGGAACAATAAAACATCTATAGTTGAATAAAAGTATAAAAAAATAAGTCCAGTGCCATACTTTGAAACAATGCAGACAATGCACTAACGCCTCCTTGCAGACAAGTAGGTAGCACACCCTCCATCTGCAAAATTACACAGCGGACCTTTCAGTTTAAGGATGTTTTATGTTTTCAGCCATTGCAAATTCACTAATTGTAAACACTTTCGATTTATATTCACTGTTCAACAATAGTCTAGATTGAACATTTTCTGCATATTTGCCTTGTACATGAATACTAGATTATAGACAGGCAGATCACACGCCCTTCCTGCAGGACCTTGCCGATGCAGCAGTCTCTCTGGTAAACAAACTGTGCGAGGCTGCTGGGAGGCTTCACTGGGCCTCCAAATTATAGTCTGGTTAACCAAAGTCTGTGAGCCAGCCCCTCTCCAGCTACATACACATCCTATAGCTTTATTACATGCATTAAAGCCAGTGTGGAGGCTCACTTATAACATGCACACACAATCTGGTTCAAAGGCCTCTGTGTCTGCTGTAGTTAAGCAAAGAGTTAAAATTTATAGACATAAGAGCGACTGTGAGGGAAGCACACCCCAAGGGCCCATCATAAATATTACCCAATCATCAGCATCGCAGCATGAGGCGATTACTGATGAAAAAGAATCCACCACAATGTAAACAGCAGTTTCATGTTTACAGGGTCGAACTCTACCTGTTTTATGATTGAAGTCTTTATTTACTGGCAGTCGAAAACACTCAGGTAAATCATGTGCAGTGGTGTAATCGTCCAGGCTTTTGCTCGCTTTTAGTTTGGTTGTGGAGTGGCCAGTGTAATTTTTGCAGCTTTGTGACTGAGGAGAGTTAACATTCATTTGATTTCATGTTAAGTTTTCATTCACACTTGTAGTATTTACATTATACATTGATATTTTGCTGAAGACCAGGACCGGCTTAAAACCAGAGAAGGGGGTTCACCCTTTTAATGTGTGACTCGAGAAACATAAATTGGACACAAGTCTGACTGAGATTGTATTTTGGCAAGAGCAATTCCCACCAATATCATGGAAAGAGCCATAAAAAGGGAGTAGGTTTTTACATAGCTTACTCAGGAGAAGTCGAACTGCGTTAATTGCCTGTAAATGGGTTCTGCAACTACTGGGGACAGTTTTGTGTCTCCAGAGGACGCCTGAGCATATCACAGTGATCTATGGTGCCATTAAATCCAGTTAAAACATTTAAGATGATCAGTTCTCAGGAAATTATTCTGCATAAATCTAATGCTTCCAGAGTGACAGCGTATTTCGAGTGCACAATTTAATTGTCAGCCAGAGACCACATACCAACAAGCCCAGTGCCAGAAAGGGATTTCTACTGCACTGTATGTGACGCTGAGCTTAGGCGTGCTAAGTGCAACACCACAGAATAGACTGCTGTTGAAGGACAATGTTTCACAATGTAATTGATGTTCCCAATGGGACTGAGCACTGGAAGAGTCTCCCGTTCATGACTCGATTTAGGCGCTATAAATTTGGCGTCGTTAGAGTTACAGCAGGAGGGAAGAGCAGACACGAGATGAAACAGCCCTGTCCTGGAATAACTGAGGACTTCTGAATGTGTGGAAAAACAAGGTCATAGTGCACTGAATCAAACAATAGCCATTTATCTTATGTTAAATCATGTTTTCCCCAACACACTAGATGTTTTCTTCCACTGAGGTCTTCTCGAAAAATGGCTGGGATTGATTTTGTCGAAGGACATCGCAACTAGCTATTAAAAGTAAACCCCATCCTTTCCCTTCTCCTGGTTTCACCCCCACCTTGTTGTGAGTCACTCCTGCCCAGTAGCCTAATAGGCAGAGTGTAATTACAGACTTGAAGATTTTTACCACAGGCCTATTTGAGTGAGTCTCATCAGCCATGACACTCTAAACTTCATTTATACCGACGCACTTGACTTTTTAGACTTTTCGTGGGCACTCTTTGCGACAAACTAGACCTTTTCTGTGTAGTTGGATTACATTTTGCCGTTTTGGTCTTTCTGACATCTAAAAAGATTTGAAATTGCATGGCTCCAGGATCAGGGTTCAGTCTGAGGATGTTTGGCGTGTCTTCACCGTGAATGAGAGCTAGTTGGACTGCAATCAGCAAGCAATTGGGAAAAGACGCAAAAGCCATTCAAACTGTCGGAAGTTGATGCTTGATTTGCGTCAAGAGTGGTGCCTGTCTATAGTATTCTGTTTATCTGATTGGCCTGTTTTTTGGACATATTGACTGACTTGTCTGGCAGTCTGCAAAAGCGTTTTTCATCCTTTTTGCTCATAGTTTTAGGAAAAATTGTGCTTTTTGTTCTTTTTGTCAGATCTGATATCACTATTATTATTATTACAATGTAGTGTTGGCACAATACCACAATTCGAAACTTTGATACTAAGGAGAAGGTTTAATACTCGATACCAATTTCTATTTCACAGTGATGACAAAAAGACACTCTTATTTTTAGAATTAAAATTTTCAACAACAAATACAGTTTTATTTAGTGTAGACCAAGACCAAGAACTATGCAGGAAAGGTTCAATTCAGTCCTAGTTTTTCTTCAGTATCAACACTTGTTTTTTTAGTTTTAGTACACGTTTTTGTATTTAGTTTCTTGAGACTTTGGTGTTTATTGGGCAGCTCTTTTCAGTACCCATTCTGTAAGCACAGCCAAGTCAAATAGATAGTATATTTAATGCATTCAAATGTTCCAAGACAAAAATGTGTATAGTAAATCTCCAGGCCTGCGTTTACAGCGTCTATGGTTAAATGTTTATGTCTGCGTGCAATTGAGCATCACTGGACTCTTTTTCTTTTCTTTCCATCCCGTTGTTATTGTATTGACCTTTACATCGATTTGGCCCATTGCACATGGACATTCTTCCACCGTGTCCCGACTCAAATACACACATCTCCTGCCGCTGTCCGTCTCCGCCTTCCTCCATTCAGAAACAGCAGAGGTGGAAATGGTTGAGTGATAGCCGATAGCCCCCCTGTGTGCGCTAGTCGGGGCCGCTGCCTGTGCACTTTTCTCCATAGTCACTCCATCTATCTCGCCTGTGCCGCCTTACCTCACATAAATCATCCTCAATCTACTCCACGGACAGGCCGAACAAGGCGAAATCGAGCCCTATAAATCTGGTATTAGTTTTACCTTGCATAATGAACACAAGACTAAACGACCCTGGATACATGAGAACAGCGTGTCTTGCAGATGTACTATAAATATTTTGATACTAGCCGGCTAGTTTGCAGAGGGGAAGTCGAGCAGTGAAATACACAGAGGAAGGGAAAAGTGTAAAGTGGAATGTTGGCCTAGCCCGAGTGTCTGTATTGTCTTTAGCACCTACAGAGAGTCCTGGTCCAAGAAAAACGCTCTTTACAGGGTTCCTGTTCCCAGCCGTGGTGCGGTACCACTCCTCGATACGCTGCGTTTGCTCCAGCCCAGTTCTCCCAACTGGCCTCTGAGGACGGGCCGTATTGTTTGATTAATAGCTCGATCAGAGGTGATTGAGTGATAGATGGTTTGAAGGGGAAAGCAGCGCGCCTCAGGGACAAAGTCTGGGAAAAGGCTGTTAGTGCAGGTTTGATGGGTGGAACAGCTGAGTTAAAGTGAAAGACTAAT
Organism: Rhinogobius similis; assembly: GCA_019453435.1. NCBI lineage: Eukaryota > Metazoa > Chordata > Actinopteri > Gobiiformes > Gobiidae > Rhinogobius > Rhinogobius similis. Next base: position 11,787,683 of record CM033622.1, on the reverse strand, counting down.
AATAGCATAGCTAATGACACAATGGCTGCATAGAGAACATCGGCCAAATAAATGTAGATATTTTGTTGCACTTACAAACTTTATATACCTCAGTCATAGAAAACTGGAAAAACTGAAATCCCCTTTGCTTGGCGTGTTTTTGGCCCCAGCCCCGGGCACTGTCACTGTGCCCCATCACAGCCGGAGCCACATAGACCCACACATATAGACCCTGTGTTCACACACACAGAGTGCTGTGACAGCAGGTGGTGTGTGACACGTCAACATCTGAAGGCTCACTGGCAGCAGGCAGAGCCTCTCGCTCTGCGCCCGGCCGCTCTGATCTATCATTGGGCTCTTTAATAGCAGCCCTCGTCACATATTACTGCTTTATTTTCTCCTTCGCCATCTCCCAGCCCACAGAAGTTCCTTTTTTGTTCCTATTTTTAAGTACAAGTGATCTCAATTAGGGACCTCCATGAAGGCGGTAGGCGGCAGACAGTCAGAGCAATAAGAGCAGAGAGGAAATTGTCTTTGTACCCCCCTTTCCCCCCTCAGCCTCCTGCCACAAGCAGGGAGCAGCCGCCCCCTCCGCGCTCGGCTCCATCTCTTTCCATTCTGCCATTTCCACTGCACAGTGAAATATCATACAAACTGTTTTCTACATCCAACTGATGAATAAATTCATTAAATTGTATAGGCGCCACAACTCCTGCCGTCTCCATTTCAACACAAAACATGAATCACGCTCCATGAAAATTGGTTGCCCAGAGAGACGTGCGTACACACCGCAAAACGTGCCGTCCTTGTCCTAACGGTTCACAGTGATGTCACGGGCTCAGTGACAAACAGTCATTAAGGGCTTTGCTGTGATCTGGGATCAGTGTGTGGATGTGAGTCGGAGAGATTGTGCTGATGAGGTCACGAGGAGTAAGGTTTCTGCCCATCATCATCCTCCTCTGTGCAGCCACCACTTCTGCTCGAGGCAAGTCAGTCTTCTAATTGACACGCCTGGTTGGCCCGCGACCAGCCAGCGTTGTACCTGTAGGCTACTTTTGTGGCTACGCGTCTTGTTGGTTGGTTTGGTGATTGGCGAGTGGACCACATCTTTGGCTTGGTTGCTGATTGGTTAGCTGGCAAGCGAAGTTGTCTGGTGGCCTGCCAAACATGGAAATATCCCGTTAGAGCTGCAAAGCCTGGGCATCGTCACAAGCCTCCTCTAGAAAGCTATAATTAAGTGTCTTGAAAAATGTGAAATGGAGCCTTAATCCTGAGTTCTAAGTGTACTTTTCCTGTTGAGTGATGGAAGTGTACCAGCGGTAAAAGAAGGAAGAGGGATATGGAGAGATGCTTTTGTAAAAGACGTAAATGACAAAACCGTGTGTTCGCCCTAAAAGTGTCTGCGACCTCTAACCTTTGTAAGGAAGACCACAAAGATTAGCTGATAACTTGAGGCCCTACATCCCAACATCTTAAACTTAGATCATAACAACTTTTACGGTTCAAACTTTCATTTAAGAGTCTATGAAATCAAATAATATAAATAAAGTTGCGTAATAGCTCAGAATACATTTTAAAGTTGCCAGCGCTCCATTTTTGCCAGTCTTAAGTGTTTCTGTCAATACAGTTTACAGCAAAATGTACTGATACGGTGGCCTCTGTCTTCATGTGTCACTATGAATTTGTCAACGTCTGAAAAAGATGTTTGGAAATTTCAGACTTTCTGGTTTGGTAACTCTAGTGTTTGTGTGTGGCAGGGTACATTCACTGCCTTTGTCTTTCCAAGAAGGATCAGGACGAGAACCTTTTATTACACGCGTGATATCTCGGCTGGAAAACGCCGTCAAAGCGCCTCGGCTGAGTTTGATTTTTATTGAAAACAAATAATTGAAATTGAGCGGCAGAAAGAGGGCGAAATACTATATTACCATAAATCACAAAAGGCACATCTTGCTGGTTGTGGTATAGTGTGGTTCCTCAGCGGTTGTGACTTGTCCTACTGTGCAGCGACTCGGAGCCAGCGTAACAGAGTAGATGAATGATACCAGAGCCGAGAGAGGCGCTCCAGCTGTGCACCAGGCCCTCTTCAATGAGCCGCTGTATGCTAGATTCATTACTCCATAATATTAAGTCTGCTAATACTCCGCGTGATGGGTCGTAACAGGGTTCATACAGTCATGAAAATCTGGAAATTGGAAATGCCATTTTCTTGGCAAAGTAAGAGTAAAGAGAATTTATAACTTTGGTCAGTGTTTTGGAAATGAAAAGTTTAATAAATGTGTGTCAGACAGCGTGCGTCTTTGTACTGACCGCTTCTGTTGACGTTGAACAATATTATTTTCAACATTTATTAATTCAAATATTTACTCAGGGTTCTTAAAAGTCTAACAAAACTTGTCAAAAAACGGTAGAACCTGGTTTTAAATCCAGCCAAACAGATTTTTTTTTTTCGAAAATAAGGAAATTGTTTTTAAAAAATCAATAATTTTAGACTCTGTAAACTTTGATTAGTCAATTTTTGAATTCAAACTGACAATATTACTGCCCGTCAAAACCAAAGGATTGAATGTGACTTCAAACATGTAGAAAATCGATGAATATAATTATTGATTGAACTGAATTATTGATTGATTGAACTAGAATGTATATCTTTCGTCAATGTTTCGGAAATGAAAAGGTTAATAACTGTAAGTGTGTCTTTGTACAGCCCGCTTCTGTTGACATTAAACACAACAAAATTAATTTTTTTACATTTCCTGATTCAAATCTTTTAGAAAATGTTCTCTAGTTTTTGAAAAGTCTAACAAAATTCGTCAACCTGGTTGTAAATGCACTGGTATGGGACAGGGAAATGTTTTTTTTTAATCAATTAATTCTGACTTTGTAAACTTTTGATTAGTCAGTATTAGAACTCAAATTGACAATAACCAACCAAACTAACCAAAAACACAAATGTAACCTGAAATATGAATATAATAGATGACCAACTATTAAGAGGATTTGATACCACTTTATTAACTACACCTTAATTAGCCGTAACAAAGCATGAACAATACGGTAATTAATAATGAACAAGTGGTTTATTAAGAATGATTCAGGCTGAGTTACAATGAGTTTAGAATTTAGGAACTGAATAAGTCTGAATCATTGTTAACATATCATTTGTTCACTCTTTGTCCTTTCTTCGATATTATAAAGTGCGACCAAAGATTTAAGTAGCAGAATAGTCTTCTTAGTCACCATAATGCCGTCTCTCCTTGTGTATTCAGCACATGAAACAGTGGTTTTTGCCTCCGTGTGACAGGCAGCTCGGGCAGAGTGGAGCTGTGAGGCAGATGCTGGATGTGAGAAGCCAAAACTGGAGTCAGATGGGACACGGAGTCTTTGATGCTCTCGGCTTGTCGAGGTCTAAGGCACGACTACTACCGGAGAAATCCAGAAGTCTTCCGGGCGCTACCAAAAAGTGCAGACTGATTAGTTTCAAAATTTTCCTTTGTGTTTCGGTGGGTCTCAGGTGACATCACACTGTTGTAAAGGCTGTTTAAGAGTACATAATAGGACTGTCACTAACAATTATTTTAGTCAACGATTATTTTTAGATTAGTGGACTGGTCAAACAATTATTTCTATTGCATATTCAGACGTTTAAAATATATTATCTACCTGTCACAATAATTACTATATCGACATATCGTTCAATAAGTAACAGATGGAACAATAATATTTGGGGGTCAATATTTATCGTCTGTACTTTTTCTTTGCGTTAGTGAGGGTTGTTTTGTTATTTTCCCGTGTTACGATAAGATTTGAGTTCTATACGGTTGAATGCATAACTCGTTTGACTAATTGTAGGTGCAAATATAGTACGGAAGTGTTTCTTGCTGCTCTTTATTTTATTTCTGCTCACAATATTGTATGTTTAGAATAGTTTTTTTGGCTTAACTTGGTTTGTGTCATTGGCGCGAATTAGTTTCTATATTATTGTTTATTGTCTATTTTATTCAGCAATATATCGCACTTTAAAATGAAGTGTTTTATTGACGAAAATCAGTCATTTTTTCTTTTTTTTTACATTTTGATGTAATAACGTTGCTGTTTTTGTTATAAAAAGTCTTTTGACATGTGTTATAGAGTCTGTTTAGTCCAGTTAACGATTACGATGATCAATTATAGCTGATTATTTTTCATTGCTGACATGATTAGGTGATTAACTGTTGTAGCACTAGTTGATAATATGCTGGTTTTGTTGTGTGGTTGGGTAAATACTGCAGGATACTTGACTCTTGACACAATATTTATGAATAATCTGGTTCAACACAATTACAATTATATAATACTTGCTCCTTCTCCTATTTTACGATCTGAAAACAACACATTCGTGAAACATTTCCTTATTATTCAAATGTCAGGATAACTTGTAAAGCATTTTAAAACAATATTACCGAACTGGCCAAAGGAGAAGCTATTATTTCACTTTTACTTACAGCGTTTAACATGTTTTCTGCATTACTCAGGGGCCAATCTGTCTGAAAATGTAACCCAAAGCCATAGAATAAGCTTCTTCACGGATCTTGCAAGGCCATGTTTATCACTATTACAGATTTAATTACTACTATTCACATTTATCCACCCGTGAATTGTTAGTTGATCTTTGCAAATACTTGGTCAACGCAGACCATATTTTTCTGGTGTTTGGGGCACGTTTAGGGGAAGTGTAACTCAATCACTACGTTTTTTTTTTAGCTCTTCCAGTCCACATGACGAGGTGCCAGATGCGTGTCAGTGCTTTTCAGACATTATATAGCATTTCCCTCCCACATCCACGCACGCTTTGAAAAAAATCTATTTAAAGCTTGTTATCTAATTGTAAAACGTACTTTTCTTTGTTCGTCAAGCACCCAAATAACCTCGCAAATAACCTGGCAGCTGTGTGGAAGAATCCGTTTTATTTTGGATATATCAAAGGCTTTTTGTCACACATCCACAGTGCAATAAAATCTTGTTTGGTAGCAACGGGAAAGGGGCAGACGCACATGTTGTTGTCGTGTGATGTGGCACTTTAGTCGGGATGGGTATGGCGGGCCCAGGCTGGAGGTTTGGCTGAGATATGGGCTCAGAGTGGGGCAGACAGAGGGGAGATGATGCCCTCTACAGTTGACACAAGTCAGGGGGCTTCACTACAATCTATTGATCTTTAACACTTAATACAGTTTTTCTATATAATGTTGACCTTATGGCAAATGTGTTAGTGGGACTTCATAAAAAAATACACCTTGAATGCGTTTGCTGATAGTCAACCAAATATATTAGGGTTAAACATGGGATTTTGTGTGTATTAGATGTTGTGTAGTGTTGTCATCTTGAATAGATAAATGTGTTATTGGAACGTCATTCAAAAATGATACACCTAGAAACCGTCTGCTAATAGTTGACCAAATATATTAGGGTAAATAGATGATCTTTATATGTATTATTTTTATATTTATAATTGGATGTATGCAATTTTTCTGACTGAATTCTGAAGAATTGTGATTGCGATTAGTGTGTTAATAATCAAAATTCAATCAAATTCCTTTCCATTTATTTTTGTAGCTCCCAAAATCACGACAGCATTTGCCTCGATGGGCCACAGGTAGAAAACAGGTTAAATATACAATGTTCAAGAGAATTTAGCAAATGGATAACTGTCCCAGAGCTATACCCCTGTCCTTGACCCTCCTTCAGCAAGAAAAAAAAACAACAAAAAACCCTGTGGGAAAAAGTAGAAACCTAAATATCTGTTTAGAATTCACTTTTTAAATGCGTCCAGGAGAATTGGCAAAAAGGCTGAAATATGAACTGACAAACTATGGATTTTAGAAGAAGTTCTAACAGATCTAAACTGTTAACTTGTCCCATCCTGTTAAAACTTAGCCGTTTTTATGCAGAAAAAGCCTGGAGAAAATGATGGTACTTCAGTAATTGAAGCCTTTGCAGTTTGCTAATTGCGTCCATTAAAATTGTGATTTCAATTGCGATTAATCTTGCAGCTTTATCATATCAATCTTTATTTCAGATTCAAGCAGTCCAGAACACAAGTAAAAACACACAACAATAACAAACCATAACACAACACAATTAAACAGTACAAGTAAATTGTCTATTTTTACTTATTATCAGTAAGATTGGCATTCCAACCTTGATGTAAAGTGTTTACAGTATGATTTTTTAGTGTTGAGAAATACTGCCGGAGTTGAAAACACTGAGTTGATTTGATCCAAATCCACTTTATTTATATAACACATTTTATAAACAGAACAGTTTCAAAAGTGCTGCACAGACAGTAAACATCTAAAAACAATTAAAGCTATGATAAGAGCTCAATTTCATCATCATACAAGTCCTAAAACAATAAAACTAGTCAATTCAAATCCAAGTCAAATCCTAAACCCATGAAATAGCAACAAATAACTCAAATACAATATTTTCAGCTGCAGCCCTTCTTTATTGATGACTCTACTAAATTATTAGAGCCTCTGTTGAATGATAAATAATGGCATGTTGGTGTTTAAATAATCATTATCTATCGAAATCTGTTTAGTCAATCTGCCCCCTGTGTTTAATATGTGCTGTTTTTGTTGTGGAGTTTGACAACTTTATTGCTGAATTTAAAAATCAGATTTCTTGGAGAATTAACAATTTGCCAAGGAACTTTGTTGGTTTGTTTGTGAATGATTCCACTTACATAACTGAGGCCCAAGGATGTACATTATCTGATCAGGACCCAGGAATATTTTAATACACCTCTGTTAGTGCCACCTAGTGACTAAGTCCCAGTACTTTTTGTATAATTTGGCACAGCGCCTTGTTTTGGCACTACCTGTTGTTCTGATATGGGTGATGCTTTTGATATTACGTTTTTGACTGATTTGTCTGTGTGATTCGTCACCTGAAGCCTCTGCACTTGTTTTTGATGCCATACTCTACTGATTAACCTATTGAGTTATTTACAACCTGAGACAATATCCCGTGGAGCTTTAATTATGCGGAGCTGGGTGCCACCATTTATTTGCCAAGTCGTCTGCGGCTGAAAAGACAAATGTCTGTGTCCAGTGACAAGACCAGAGGCCGCCACACGTCCCCAAGGCCATAAATCGGGCCGTGTGTTAAACAGAATACCTGTACACCTGCAGAACAGCTCTCCCCTGCGCCCGAATGAAACTCTACTCTGCCTGACTCAGCGCTCTCCGGTGACGCACTCGCTCCTGTTCCTCACACTCGCCTCTTTTACGCGGCTCGGTGGACGCTCCGGCACTGCGCGAGGACGGGACAGAGCCATGTGTCTGCCCTGACGGCGGGACATGAGCAGAGGCAGAGTTAAGAGCGCTCGGATGGTCCAGGGGAACATGCCGGTACGTACAGCGTGAGCGCGGAGATGTTAGACGCAGCGGGACCGAGGCGTGATAGATTATGGCGGAGGGAATGGATCTGGCTCCACACACCACGTGTTGGAGTCGCATCAGCCCAATAATTGCTGCGCGCTCGAGCTATATAAACCACAAAACTCTGCGCACGGGAAACCCCGGCCTCCAAACTCTAACCTCTACAAAAACTGGATTCGTTTTTCCGCCTCCTTCATCTTCACCGGCCACTTTTTTCTTCTTTTTTCCCCCAGTTCAACTTTTTAACCCCTCAAACCTTTCTCGTCGTTTATTCCCGGGAAATGTATGCACTTTTCACGCGTCGAGGTTATAAATAGCTGTGTTAAGTATATTGTCCAAAGCCTTTGAACACTTTTTGTGTGTACATAGCCTGCGGGCTCTCAGAAAGCCTTTCAGTTTGGCACAAAGACTTCAATGACGCACCTGGAGCAGCGCTTTGACTTCTCATTGAAGGAAGACGCACAAAAGTTTTTGAGCGTCTGGCTCCACTGTTCCATTTTGCAGCGGCTCTTTTTGTAATTGTATAGCCCTTTGCGCTCACGGACTTGTATTTGATGTTATTTATATCCTGATTTGAATCCGCGTAATGGCGCACGGACTTTAAACGTGCCATTTAAACTTCCTCGCTGCTTATTTTTCTCGTCGGAGATTTGAAAGCCCTCACAAAAGTCGGAGTGTGTGCGATCGCTCGCTTTTTCCACTGGCACACGTCGCCACGCACTCCGCTCCAGTCTGCACAGTGTGCGCGGCGCACAGGCAGAGCGCAGCTGCACGGAGCCGACAGTGCCTTGTCGTTTGGTAACCCCCGCTGTTGTGATGCGCATTCCCGTAGATCCCAGCGCCAGTCGGAGGTTCAGCCCGCCGTCCAACAGCCTCCAGCCGCTCCCAGGGAAGATGAACGATGTGAGCTCGCCGGGGGCCGGGCAGCCTGACGCGGCGGCGGCGGTGCCCAGGCTGCGGCCGCACGAGAACCGGAGCATGGCCGAGATCATCGCGGACCACCCGGCCGAGCTGGTGCGCACGGACAGCCCCAACTTTCTGTGCTCCGTGCTGCCGTCCCACTGGCGCTGCAACAAGACTCTGCCCGTCGCATTCAAGGTTAGTGCTGTGCTTTTAACATTTACTGGTTTGTTTTATCGTTTGAAGTTGTAAATGTTGTTGTAAACCTTTAATTCTGTGTCTTCTTTACTGTTCTTCGCGAAACTTTGGCTGTATTTCAATCCTCTTCCCCAACTTGAAACGCTTTTAATTAACTTAAAATGTTTGCAAAATGCTACAATAAAAATAGAAAGACCATGTCCAGTTTGTTTGTTTTTTCTATTTTTTAAATTAAGATAAATAAAGTGCAAACAGATGATGTTATGAGTCACAGCCACCAAAATATGGGAAGTATTTTTCTTTTGTTATTTACTCCATAATCGTTTAAGCTCTTCTCTAAACAATGACGTAATCGTTTATTTTTATTAACATACTCTGCATTTAATTGCATATGTTGTATATAATTTTAGTTTACCACATTAGTTTATAACTGTTATTATATTTTACAGCTATCAAACAATGGATCTTTTTACACAGACTTGATTTTCATTTAAGTACGCTTTTCAGGCCATACGTTCATAACAGATAAAACATTTTAATAAAGTTCTCTTGTATCAAAGGCGTCATATTTTAACCACAAGCAATTTTCTGCTCCCATGATGCTTAGCTGTAACAGGCCTTTTCATAATGGCGTGACACATATTATTTCAAATCGGCATCAAAGACAAAAACCAGAGTGAAAATTTGTAGCTGCAGTCCTGGCCGTGAATCAAATGTGACACGTTTTTAAAATATAAGTGGGATTTAACTGGTATTATTACTAGAGCTCAGTAATTATGGTGGCTTTGTAGCGCCTACTCGTGTCCTTTTATCTGAATCCAGGAATCTAAATGATAACAGGAGGCCTCAGCGCTTTTGTTTCTGAGACAGTGTTTGAGATTTTAATCAAACTAAGACTTCAATTAAATCCATTTATCAACGACATTTTGAAGAAGGATGTAAAACACGCAAGTACATAATAATAATAATAAAATGTACTTGTTTATGTTGGTAGTTTGGTCATATTCCAGTTGGTTATATGGTATTTTCATAATTCAAGTCATGCTTGTTTACGCAGCACGTTTAAACAACTTCATCTGACCAAAGACATTCACATAAAAGGAGGTTAAAGACTGTTTTCGATCATGAAATGTATCTTCAAATGTTGATTTTTCTGCTTATTTCCCAGTTTCCAACCACGTCAAATAACTCGCCCCTGAACTATATCATTTTTAACTTTTCAATTATAGGCCCATGTTGTGACGTCATCTTAAACTCTGCGACGTAGATTAGATTAGGAAATTATAGCGCGATCATTTTCCAGTGCAGTCTTTTCTAATAATAATGCAAAACTTAATAATTACGACGTTTAAAAAGCTATATTTGTCGTCTTTGTGCAGGTGGTGGCTCTGGGCGACATACCGGATGGCACGGTCGTCACGGTGATGGCGGGGAACGACGAAAACTACTCGGCGGAGCTGCGGAACGCGTCCGGTGTCATGAAGAACCAGGTGGCCCGCTTCAACGACCTGCGATTCGTGGGCCGCAGCGGCAGAGGTGAGGCCCGAGGAGACGACAGGTTCACGAATAAAACACGTCCGAGAAGAAACGTCGACATTTAGATTTGAATATCGTTGACACACTGATATGAATGTAACGTTTTCAGCAAAAGATAAGACATTTTTGGCTCAGAATTTGTTAGATAAAGCTGTTTAATTAACGATTATTTTATTATTCGACTAGTCAGCGATTATTATTTTTGGATTAGTGCACTTATCAATCCATATTGCGATTCATTAAAGGTTGACTGAAGGCTTCTAGATGGAAAATATTTACAACTAAAGTGCATTATTGATGACATTTTGATTTAATAATGTTACTTTCTTTGTTATAAAAGGTATTTTCATGTGTTTTAGAGTCTCTAAAACACATGAAAATACCTTTACAACTAACAAAAGTGCATTATTGATGACATTTTGATTTAATAATGCTACTTTCTTTGTTATAAAAGGTATTTTCATGTGTTTTAGAGACTCTAAAACACATGAAAATACCTTTATAACAACAAAAGTGCATTATTGATGATATTTTGATTTAATAATGCTACTTTCTATGTTATAAAAGGTATTTTCATGTGTTTTAGAGACTCTAAACACATGAAAATACCTTTTATAACAACAAAAGTGCATTATTGATGACATTTTGATTTAATAATGCTACTTTCTATGTTATAAAAGGTATTTTCATGTGTTTTAGAGACTCTAAAACACATGAAAATACCTTTTATAACAACAAAAGTGCATTATTGATGACATTTTGATTTAATAATGCTACTTTCTTAGGTATTTTCATGTGTTTTAGAGTCTGTACAGTCCACAATTACAATTAATCAGTCATAAATGTTTATTAATACGCACTATCCCTATGAAATACACAAATAAAATCAATTCATCTTAATCCAATATCATGTAGAAAGTGAATACCAAAGTGACAGTGATTCAGTTGAGTTTTTGTGTGTACATTTGCACAGTCTCTTCACAGATTAAACCCAGCGACACTAACGCTTGACACTGAGACACCCCTGACGCCCGTAGGCCCCGCGCACGAGGCAGCGGTAACAGCAGCCGCAGCTATTAGGTGCAGCGGTGCGGATTTAGTGGTCTCATTCTCCGTACGTGGCAACCGCAAAATAATCTGCCCCACTCCAGCCTCGAAACCCCTCCACCCTCACACGGCCGCAGCCTGAATCATCCGGGGTTTAGTGTTTTCAAAAGGGGTCAAGCGTCTTCGAAGGGAGGCCACATACGAGCCTCTGCAGTGAAAGGCCAAACGTACAAGGTCACACATGGAAGCTCAGTACTTAGGGTTTTAAGAAATATTTATCAATTTTCTTTTTTTCACCAACATTTCTCAAAGTATACACTGGCTGAGAGTAACTATCAGTGTAACATAGCTGCACGATTTGGGAAAAATGTCTGTATTGTGATTGGGATTAGATTGCAATTTATGTTTGAATAATAGGATTCTGTTCAGCGTTCACATTTTAAACACAAGAAGGAGAAGTGACGAAAGGACTGAAATATGAACCGACAAACTAACAAAAGAATCGTGTGTTTCAGAACGTTTTCATCGCTTTTTGTCACATTTTTGTTGCTTTTAGCGTCGTTTTTGTCTATTTTTGTGCAATTTTTGTTGCGTTTTTGTTGCTTTAAGTCACATTTTTGTAGCATTTAGTCACATTTTTGATGCTTTTTGATGCGTTTTTGTCACTTTTAGTCATGTTTTTGCAGAGTTCCAGTGTTTGGATTGCAAAGTTTCTTTATTTTTCTCCCTCAAAAGAAATTTAGTTTGGATTGATGCGACCCAAACAAATGGTCAACAACACAATAGGCATACACATATAAAACTGGCGTGGTTTAAGATAAGTCTTACTTCTTTCCACTCAATTTTAGTGTTTCATTTTTTTGTCTTAAGTCAATTTTGGACTTAACTTGTACAGAATAATTTCTGTAGCACTTTGTTTGTTTGGCCCACAACATACAGCTCGAAATAAAAACAAATAAAAAATATCCATGAGTTTCAGAATAATGAGAAATTTGAACCGTTGCCATAATTTAATTTAATAAATGTATACCTTTTAAATAAGGAAAAAGTCCCCAAAATGTTGCTTGTAACAGGAACCAGGAGCAAACAAAAGAAGAGCTATAAGTGCAGTTCATTTATTCAAACATTCTCACACGTCACCCGTCATTCTTATTTAATTGCTTAACCGAAACGGGTTGAAAGGAATGCTCCTCTCTGTTATGACGTGCTCAGACATTTGCGTGGAGACAAGCAGTCAATGAGGCCAAGTTACAGGTCAGATCTGTGGAGAGGTTAACCCGCTCAGAGTAAGAATGCATGTGTGTCAAGGTATTTTTGCGCAATAGAAGCATTTGTAATTGCCATACTGTGGAACATCCCAATTACATCTCCATGGAGACAGGCACGCCCTCCACCACAAAAGAGTTCATTTGCAAAAACAGATATCGCCGTTTTGAAAATTTGTCACAGTTTTTGTTCTTTTTGATACCATCTTCTTCACATATTATCAAAAAACAGCATAGTTTAATGGATTTGCTCGGGAAAATATGGAATGATATTTTAATTGCCCTAAAATAGATCCGGCTTTTGAAAACATTGCAGAACAAAGAATAAATTGTGAGCCTCAGTATTTTTTTCCTGTGCATATTAACGATTCACTGTAAAAATGCGGCCGTGACAAACCAGAACATTAGATGGTTTCGACACTAGAAACGTAGCTGCAGGATTTGGCATTTAACAGATGATTAATAGTGAGTACAAGAGCCTAATATACATAATCAAACACGAGTGGCTTTTTCTTTTGCATGTTTGTTTTGATAATACCACGTGATCAACAGTAAAGACAGTAGAAATCACTGCAAAAAGGCTCATTTGGTTTTATTTATCAGCACTACACCGGTCTGTTTAAAAGAATATACAGTATGTCTGATAAACAGTGTTCAGCTTTCTGTTGTTCAGTGTCAGAAATAGTTCAGTTCAGAAGGTTGGACTATTCATGTAACTAAAATACGGGTAAGATATATATATTTCAAGTTTTGTCAATGATTTTTGTACTTTTTATCACGATTTAGCATTTTTTGTAGTTTTTAATAGCACTTCCTGGTTGTAAATTATGACATCACACATTACTCTCTTTTACTCTCACGCTAAAACTCAGCTTTTTCAGTCTGAGAAATCATATAATGAACACCTTTATTTTGTTGAATTTATGTTTTGAGGGTAAAAAAAGGTTGTTTATTTTGGGTAAATAATGCATAACCTTTGGATGGAAACAGTCTCCCCAGTGTGATGTCATCAGTTTTTTACTTCCTGTAATTTTCAACAGATTTGTCAACTTTTCTCCACAAACTACTACTTGATTGGTGTAAAATGAGTTTTTTTTTTAAATGTACAATAGGCATCAATACACCAAATAAAATCAAAATTTGAAAATCATTGAAAGTTTTTATACGCACTTTAAACCCAGAACGTTCAACAATATTTATACTGGATTAGTCCCATGAATTTAAAAAAAAAGTGTCTTTATAGCATATCTTTTAACTGTCCACTTTGTATACTTTGGCATAATCGGTTTTAGTTCTAGATATCCATCGGCGTACAATTTCCCGAAACTTTATAATTCCTCATTTCAGAATGAGAATCAGATTTATCGTCATTGTTAGTGATCAAACTTCACAAACATAGGAAGGTGCAACATAAAACGATGAATAAAATAGTAGCAAGATCCATATCTATTCTATTTTATTTTATTCTGAATTTTATGTATTCTTTTTTATATATTTTGCTAATATTTTATTCATCATTTAATGTTGCACCTTACGCCAAAGTAAGTCCTATGTTTGTACATTTTGATCACTGACAATGGCGATAAACCGAGTCTGATAAAAAAAAGAGTCATACATAAAATTAAGAATGAAATAAGATAATATAGACTTAGAGTATATACAGAAATGTACATATTTGTAGCTGTACATATTTAAATGTACAGACTACGCTTCTTTAAAGGGCCCATGACAGGTCGGACCACTCATTTACCTAAAATGCAGTTAAGATAAATATATTTCAAGTTTTGCTAAAATCCTTTACAAATGTTATCCCAGTTTAGCAGTTTTATACGTTTTAATTTCACTTCCTGGTTGTAAATAATGACATCACACTAGGAAATTACCATAGCAACCACACTGTAAACTGGGCTAAAACTCATCTAATGTCATCAATTCTTTTACCTGACAAATAAATATATATTTGAACTTATTTATTTAGTTGATTTCATGTTTAAATGGTCAAAAAAGTAGTTTATTTTGTGTAAATCGTGTATAAAGTTTGTCTCCCCAGTGTGATGTCATCAGTTTGTTTACTTCCTGTAATTTTCAACATATTTTTCAACTTTTTTCCACAAACAGCGACCTGATTGGTATAAAACTATAATTTATATTTACAACAAGTATTAATACACTGAATAAAGTCAAAATTAGAAAATCATAAAAACCTGTCATACGCTTCTTTAATGACGTGATGAATGAAAACCTGCTGCGGATGCCGTTCTCATCAGTGAACATACAGTAAATGCGTTTGTCAGAGATCGCCAAATCAGACCACAGCCTTTCGCCGACTCTTCCCACTTGCTTTGCTGAGTCTAAATCTGCACTATTAGTTTATTTCAAAGCCGCGTGTCGTAAACAGCAGACCTCTTATCACCCTCAGTCACCTAAACCGACCCAGCGCACACGAAGACGCACAGGATTTGTCGTTTTACTGCGCTCCGTATCCTCAGGCTGTCAGGGTGTGAGACACAAACCGCCTTCTATTGGGTCCAATGGCATTCCCAGAATATTTGGCAGCGCTGAACTGACTATTTGCATCATTGCCTGCCTGTTACTAAATCATATTGTTTACGACGTGTGAATTGGCACCTCTATTTTAGCACCTCCTCACGCATACGCAGCAGCTCGGGGGGGAAATATTTGAGGACTTGATTCAGAAAACGGTTTATTTTTTAATGAGAAGCTGACGACGATGAAAAGGACTCTCAGGCACTTCATTGTAAATGCAAAAGTTGTTATCTTGTTTTGATTGATTTGGTTAAAAGTGCACTATGTAGCGTTACAGGCATGATTATTGTCTTTTTGGCCATCATTTCATAAAAGGGATCAAGGTGCTGAGCATGTTAGACATAATCATAAAAATAAACATATAACCCACTTATTTCCAGGGAAAGCAGACACTCTGGGATGAATCAGGGTCAGTTTGTACTCCAAACCCACAAATAAAGCTGTACACTGCAAAAAGGGATTATCTAATTTAGTTAAATTTACTTGAATTAAGCAAATTAATCTTAAAAGTCCAATTTTAAGATTTTTTCACTTGACAGGACTACATCAAATTGACATTATTTTACTTGTTTTAAGTAAACTTGATAAGTAAAATTATATTATTCCACTGGCAGATCATTTCACTTAAATTAAGGTAAAAAGGTTTATTTTTCTTATTTTTTGATAGGCCTTTTTTGCAGTGTAGGATTTGGGAAAAATATGGAATTCCGAAAAGAAAGAAAAATAAATTCTGACCAGCGTTACAATTAGATTTGCGATTATTGTTTTAATAACCGTAATCAACCAGGAGATTTGACAAAAAAGACTAATTTACACGTATTTCAAAACATTTTTGTCACATTTTTTATGCCTGGACTAGTATTTTTGTCACTTAGTTGTGTTTTCATCACTTTTAGTCATATTTATGTCAGTCTTGATCCCATTTTTGTCTCTTCTAGTTATAATTTTTCTTAGCTTTTTGTCATTTTTTATCGCATTTTTAAAAATAACCTTAAAAACATTTACTTTTATATGGATTCCACCTGAGCTTTTTACAAAAACAAAGTCAAATTGGCTTCAGTGTTCAAAGAGGAATGATCAAAACCCAACAAATGTTTAATCTAGTCTCAATTCATTCATTCATTCATTTTCTACCGCTTATTCCCGTTAGGAGTCGCGGGTGACTGGAGCCTATCCCAGTGACTTTGGGCCTTAGGCGGGGTACACCCTGGACAGTGGCCAACTCGTCGCAGCTAACACAGAGAGACAGAGACAAGGACAGACAACCATTCACTCTCACATTCATTCACTAGGGACAATTTAGAGTTGTCAATTAACCTACACAGTCATGTCTTTGGACGGTGGGAGGAGCCAGAGAACCCAGAGAACCCACGGTAACACGGGGAGGACATGTAGACTCCACCCAGAGAGATCGTGTGATGTTAGGGTGGTTCAGAATTCGACACCACGATGTTGGGGTGGTCTGGGATTCGAACCCACGATCTCCTTATTGAGAGGCAGAAGCTCTAGCCGCTCTGCCACCGTGCACCCCAAATAAATTTATTTTTGTAACGCCCCAAAACAGGACAGTAGTTGCCTCAGTGGGTGACAATTAAACGATTATTGGTCATTTACAGAAAAGCAGATTAAATGTTCAAAAGAATACAGCGACTGTAACTGTCCCAGAGCATCCCCCGTCCTTAGACTCCTTCTCGGCGAGGAAAAACTACCAAAAAAAAACAGAAACAATCAGACCATCCTTCCAGACACCAGCGTCACTCCTCCTTACACTGTATTTGCAAAAGAAAATCAGATATTCCTCCGTGCAGAGCTTGTCCACACTCAGATCCAGGGGTGGGACAAGATCTCGAAGATTGTACCAGCACCCACAGAGACATCTCCTGAGAATGATTTAATGTATTGTTTTTGCAGTGCAACTACTGAAGAGTGCAATAATCCTCCTGAAAGAATTATTATTTAAGAGAATATCCGGTAACACTTATTCATGCCTTAACAAAGCATGAGCAACGACTTAGTTCATAATCAACAAATAGTTTATTAAAAAGGATTCAGGCTTAATAAATATTTAACAAATATTCTAACCCTAATTTCTAACCCTAACCTTAATCTTAATTAAAGAGCCCATGACAGGTTGAAGTACTTATTTTACTAAAACACGGTTAAGATAAATATATTTCAAGTTTTGCTAAAATTCTTTACAAATGTTATCCCGGTTTAGCAGTTTTATACCTTTTAATTTCACTTCCTGGTTGTAAATAATGACATCACACTAGGAAATCACCATAGCTACCACACTGTAAACTGGGCTAAAACTCATCTAATGTCATCAGTTCTTTTACCTGACAAATAAATATATATTTGAACTTATTTATTTAGTGATTAGTGGTTAAATGGTCAAAAAAGTAGTTTATTTTATGTAAATCATGTATAATCTTTGTCTCCCCAGCGTGATGTCATCAGTTTGTTTACTTCCTGTAATTTTCAACATATTTTTCAACTTTTCTCCACAAACAGTGACCTGATTGGTGTAAAACTATAATTTATATTCACACACTGTATTAATACACTGAATAAAGTCAAAATTAGAAAATCATAAAAACCTGTAATTCGCACTTTAAGTGGTTACTAATCCTGAATCATGTTGAATAAACTATATATTCATTATTAATTAAGTCTTTGTTAATGCTTTACTAAGGCAGAATAAGATGTAGTTATTATAAAGTGGTACCGAATATCCAGTTGTTCGTTATTATAATGCCATACTTCATTTGTAATATAGAAAAGGACAAAAAGGAACGCAGTTTATTAGGATTGCTTTGCTTAAACAACTTAAATTCTAATGCTATAAAATATCTCGTTCTTGTCTCGTGAACCCAATCTCGTGACCCGTCTCATCTCGTGAATTTTTGTCTCGTTTGTGTCTCCCGCACTTAAACAATAAATCAGACACGAGAGACCAAAACTACAGAGTCTCAGCTTCACAAAGAGTCCTGCCATTAGTTTGTGCTCCAAAGGCTTCAGAAACAGCTTCAGTTTCGTCAGACGTTGTAGGAAAAATAGGCCCTCATGGCAAATTAAGCACATCTCTTTTTCTCCTTTTTTTTTTAACCTTTATTTTACCAGGAAAGTCTCATCTTTTTCATGATAGTCCTGGCCAAGACAAGCAGCACAAATCAGTCATAACATCAACACACGTTAAGACAATCACAAGAGTTTGTTACTTTAAAACCGTTTCAAACCGTTCAATTCCAAACCTTTCAGCATTATTTAAACTGAGCTACTGGAACCAGTTCACTTAGTTTCCAGACTTTTTGTAAATTATTCCCTAGTTCGAAATGTTGAAATGCTACTTTACCAGTTTCTGTGCAAACACTTGGTACAGAAAGTTCTAGAGATTGCGAAGAATATTGTCCATCTGTTTTCACTCATCGGAACTAGTATAAGAACGCATGGAAACACAAAAACTGAGATTGAGATTGAGATTGAGAGATCCTTTAATTGTCCCACAATGGGGAAATTCCAGAAGAAGCAGCCGTTTCCAGCGCTAACAAAACTCTCAGAAAAAGAAAAACAAGAACAGTATAGCAAGCAAACATTAATACACAGTATACATGACATTTTGTGATAAAAATTACCGTTTTATTATCATTATGGTATTGAGACAGCTCCTAAATGTCGAAATCCATCTTGAAATTGTTGTATCGCGACAACACTAATCTCAAAACATATTTTTCCGCTCTTTCTTCACGCTTTGCAATCCATAAATGTATCACAATTAGACGCGGACAGTGTGCAGCCATCTCGTTTTGTCACAGTTTATGTTTTTTAGTTCAGGAAGCGGTTCACATGATGCACATTTAAGAACTTTCAGAGATAAAGAGGAGTCCCCTGAAGGTGTTTTTTGTTTATGGATACTTCGAAATAGAGAAACAGAAAGGAGAGGGGACAAAATAACTCATGGTACTATCAAAATAAATCTCTCTTCTGAGCTCACGTTATGTTAGGAAAGCTACACATTCTCCTTTTCGGGCCGTGCAGGAACAGAAAGTGAGCGGCGATGTTAGGTTGCCGTGGAGACCTTTGCGTGCGTCCCTTTTTTTAGCCGTGACACAGAATCTAGTCACAGGAAATGACATAGGAGCCCGTGGAGATCAGGACGATGAGGTGTCTGAAATGAATACCAGACAAGTACAAGCGGAGACGACTGCGGGGATGTTGGATTGCCCAAAGTCATGCCCACGTGAGCGAACGAGCCAGAAGATTGACCAAGATTTATAGTCCTTGGATTAAGTCTTGTGAGATGTAATGCAATACGGATGAGAGCTGATTCATTAAGTCGAGATTATCTGTATTGTGCAACAGAACTGCAACTGTAATTGTCTCTTTGCACATACAGGAGCAATAAATAATAATAATGTCAGTCTGTTGAGCTAAGTTGCCGGTGAAGAAACAACATTTAAGAGGCAGTGTGTACGTTTTAATTTAACGTGGAGGGTTCGAAGCTTTCTTTTCTTTTTGGATGTGTTGTTGTTTTGCCAGAAATGTTCCATAGAATGTAGGGCTGTAAGATTTGGGAAAAATATGGAATTCCAAAAAGAAAGAAACATAAATTCTGACCAGTGTTACAATAAGATTCGCGATTTTTGTTTTAATAATCATAATCAACCAGGAGATTTGACAAAAAAGACTAATATACACGTATTTCAGAGCGTTTTTTGTCACCTTTTTGATGCCTGTAGCAGTTTTTTTTGTCACTTATAGTTATGTTTTCATCACTTTTAGTCAAATTTATGTCAGTCTTAATCACATTTTTGTCTCTTCTAGTTATAGTTTTGGCGTTTTTCTTAGCTTTTTGTCATTTTTACTCACGTTTTTGTCACTTTTAGTCTCATTTGCGTTGCTTGTAGTCATGTTTTTGTCACTTATAGTCATGATTTTGTGGGTTTTATTCATGTTATCGATGCTTTTAGATGCAATTTTTGTCGCTTTAAACATGTTTTTGTCTCTTTCAGTTGCGTTTTATTTTTGTTTTTGTTTTTTACGCTTATTTCAGAACATGTTTTGACAAATATAAACGGCAGGGTTAGCAGGTTTATGCAAAATAAAACAGGATATTTTGTGATTCGCTCATTGCGTCCATTCAAATTGCGTTTTCGATTTGATTTCGATTAATTGTGCAGCCCTAATAAACCTAGCTATCTGCGTAGAATAAAGCGAGAAAACATACGCCTTCACTTTGGGATATCAACAAAAACTGTTTATTTATGGTCTCCAATTGAAAAAGTTGAGAAATATTGCGTGTTTAGTCTGTACTCGTCCTGAAACATCAAACAAAGCAAAACGGCAAACCACAAGTTGTTAACATATACATTTTATTGGTAATTTGGAGAAATAAATTATGACAAATGAAAAAAAACATAAAAGAATGTCTATTACAAAAGCTGGCTGAATAATTACAAACCAAGCTTGAAAGGAGGGTCACATTTCTTGCTGTTTAGAAATATGGCTCTCATGAGATAAAGTTTGGGAACAACTGAGAAAGATCGTAATCTGGAGACATTCAGAAACATCCACCGTCATGTGATCGCCAATGTCGTCACTCATTTATACACAAGACTCCACAAAACGCCGGTCCCGTCAAAAGTAATCACCATTAATGATTAGATTAGAAATGACAGAAATGAAAGCTAAAATCTAATTGTCGAATGGCTTTGAGAAGACATGAAAGGTTATACAAGGCCATCGAAATAAATAACGCAGTATTGTATTAGGGTTTTAAAAGAATCAATGCCCAAATACTGATCGATATGGAAATTACTATAAAAAGTAGATACACATTTATTTTGAAGAAGTACTGACACTTAGAAAAGCTTGCGGTAACACTTTATAATACACTTATTCCTGCCTTACTGTAATAAATCATGAACAGACTTAATGAACAAATTGTTTATTACAATTTGTACATGAATTCTAATCCTAATTCCTCATTTTAACCTTAAGTAAGAAGTTACTAAGCCTGAATCAGTTATTATAAAGTGGTACTAAGCACGTAAATAGGACAGAATTCAACCTTTCCAGAATAGTTTATAAATGTCATGATCTTTATCCATATTTTTACTTATAATTGTAGTAATTAAATCTGTATCACATATCAAGTTATCAAGATCGATATTTTAGTGTTGTGACTTTAATTAATTAATACAAAGTGATCGTAGTTGCAGTTTGATTATCGTTATGTGGACAATACAGACTCTAAAGACAGTGGTGTTATTAAATCAAAATATTAAAACAAGAATAAACAAGTTCTGATTTACAGCAATAATACACTTTATTCATAAATATTCTCTGTCTAGAAGCCTTCAGTCACTACATTTCAACGTTTTTTTGATTGAAAAGTCTCAGTATTCACCTTATTCTGCCCCGCCCACTTTTGCCTCTTTTTATGTCTATGATCCGCACTCTTGTAGTAAAGGGACTTCTGGTTTGACGCTAACGGTGTTCGAGCAAATGGAGGTCGAGGGAAAAGTCTCTTGCTAAAACATTATATAAAGTAGATTGATTTGTCTAAAATGTTTAATGTTCACGAGCAAAAACAAGTCAAAACGTGCAGATTTCCTGGGCGTCCTGAAAACGGCTTTTTAGTCCATGTAGAACTTATTTTCTGTTGAGCTCGTCTGCCCCGTGTAAACTCCAACGGAAAAAGATGGCGGCGCCCACAACAACTTCTGGAATAAGGTGAATACAATAGAAATAATCACTGTCTAATTGAGTAATCGTTAGTTGCATCTCTAATCGTGTCTACACCAGTGACTAGAGGCATCAGCTCATTGATTTTCAACCTGTGTGCCAGAAACACTAGTGTGCCTTGAGGTTTTGCCAGGTTTACCTTGAAAAAATGTCATATTCATGGATTTATATGAATAAGTTACCATTTTAGAAAGTTCTAGCAACAAAAACTGAAAGATAAACAGCCACCATTACTAAATTTAATGAACCAGACACCCCAAACAAACACTTTTTTCCCTAAATGGTGTGATTTGATAACGTTTTAGTCGGTATAGAGAGAATATTATCCACCGAAAAGTGTGCCGTGACTCAGAAAAAGTAAAAAAAAACCCACTGCAGTAGCTGATAGCCGTGTATATTGTGTGTTGCCTTTATGCTGCCCCCATGTAGCTGGAGTCAGGTATGTGGGACACCTGTTCAGTCTGTGCGCCGTTATCTGCCCAAGTCATCTTATCACAACTTTGAAAAAGGATGTTTACAATGAGCCAGAGGGAGAGGAGGAAGCCCTTTAGACACACTCAGCGAGTCAGGGTGGGCAATATTGGCAGAAAATATTTACCTTTCTTTCTCCAGACGCTTGGGGATTTACTTAGAAATGTCAAATGTCAGCGTGTTTGTATTATGTGCGGCGTTTGAGTTATTTGTTTGTATATTTACCGTGTTTTTTCTTTCAAACTGTGATTTTGAAGTCGCTTTGGATCACGTCAAGACTGGTTTACATTCTCACAGTATCCAGGTTCAATTCCCGAAGTTTTGTTAAGTTTCTGTTTAGAAAGTTACACATTAAAGACTGTTTTTTGCTGCGATCGCTAAACAAATGAAATCTCAAATCCATTAGGCTGGGTTTTTGTTTGTTTTTTATTGCACTGGTGTGTGTCCTCAGGTTCGTACTTGCGTCATACAGTATTTGACTAAAAATATACAATCAATTCATGTTTATTTGTATAGCACATTTAAAACAGCTTCAGATGACCTTCACGCAAAGATTAAAGAACAGCACAGTACAAAGAAGAACAGAAAGTAAAATGTTTAAAGAGCAAAACAAATCTATAGTTTATATAGCATGAGATCGAAGGCAAAGTAAAGCTTAAAAACTTTGCATTTGGAGTAACACGCCCCAAACGTCCAGAGTGAGAGATTAGCTAAAACGATGTAAAAGAGTAAACAAAAGAGCCGTGGAGCAACCTGATAAACTGACACGTCACTCCTGGTAAATACATTTATCCCAATATAGTGTCTGAATACGAACACTGAGTTTGGCATCTTAAAATCCCCATTGGTTTCACATTAGGCAGTTCTCTGAGGTTTGACGACACAATCCCGAACTCCATGATATTTGTTTGTGTATGTTTTGTTCTAAGACACAAGAAGCAGAAGCATCGGGGCTTCTGGGACATACAGTACAAATACTTCTGACCATAGACATATGAATAAGACTGATGCTCATGCTATCAATCACTTAGCAACTCAGCTAGTCCTGGATGTTTATGAACTCCAGTGGCAGTCTCATGTATTTTCCCTATAGCCATTAGCATTAGCCAGCAAAACACAAAAGATTATTGAATAATCCAGTGATTGTGGAAGTGTCAGCTGGTACCAACCCATCAACCATAGTTAAGAGAGGTCAAAGCGTAGTTAAAAGTCATTGTTGAGTGCGTAAACTTTTTTTTAAAGATAATAATTAGCGTGCAAACTATCATCTAAGCTAACTGACTTTAAACTGAGATTTATGATCTTTCACGTTTTTTGTAGGATCTATTGAACACTGAATATCCTCTTTTACATGTGACTGGTGAAGAGAGCGGAAAGATTACATAAATATCATGAAATAAAGGTTTTGATATACTTTAAAGGCGCTGTACCTGATTTTTACTGTTTTTAAATATGAAAAACAGTTCATGTGCCCAATTTTTTTTTAATAATAAAGTAAAATCTGTTTTGCCCCACTACAGATATATTGTAAAAGCATCAGTTTGGGTCAAAATTAGACCACACCGCTCTCTCTGGATCTATTTATGGAGTGTTTTATTCTACGAAAAGCAGGAAGTGTGCCGTTAGCATGCTAATGTTTGTTTGCTTTACCCTGGACAGCAAAACTCACTTTGAGATTTGTGTAAAGTGCTTATAAACTCATCGTGGTGAATATTTAGGATGCTGGACATGCATTAGATAAGTGTGACTTTAAAACAAATTTTCACGTTTCAAAACAGTAAAAGTGAGGTACAGCCCCTTTAATATGATCAGCTTCACCATTCATTTGTGAAGGAGCGTTGGATTGACGTAAATCCGGGTGGCATCGCCTTACACAGTGTCCATGTCTGAGCAACGGGGCAGACATAGAGAATTTCGCGTCTGTGAGTGTCTGTGCGTCTGTCTAGGTGCTCCATCTACTTCCTGTTTCCTGTCTGTATCCATAGCTACATGATGCTTGTGTGTGCCTCTTATTCATCGCGGCATTCCTTGTGTGTGCACATAGGAACAGGCACAGTCAGGCCCAAGGCAGCAACTGCTTGGGATTATCTAGAGAGGAAGTGACTATTAAAATGCCTCTCGCCCACTCACGCTGGGTTAGACGGGGAGAAAGGCTGGATAACAAGATGCTGGCTCCTTCAGTCAATCTTTCTATTTAGACTCTGCCAAACCGGCTAAATAGACCCTTCAGACAGGCCAATGTTGTCTGTCGTTAATCTACATGAAGGCGATTTTCCCCGGTTTGTATTATGGCATCACAACCGCACTTGTGACATGGGCATGGTTGAAGCATGAATGCGGGTTATTGTCTGTGCAGCATGTCATGTCATTTGAGGGTTTTTGATGTCACCACAGGCAGAGATGAGTTCAGTTGACAAAAGTTGTACTGTACTGTAAAAGCATTGTCACTTACTGTTACTTAAATTGCTCAGGAATAAGTATTCAAATATTTATTTTGCTGGTAATGTGAAAGTAAGTAAGAAAAATGTTTAACCCAAATAGTATTTCAAGTACTGCGTAAGTTTTGATGTAGTATGAATAGTCTATAGTATTATGAAACAATATAAGCCATTGAAATGAAGCAAGATTAATTAAAGTGAGGAGGTAGAACAGTGTTTCCCATTGAGATTTCAGATCCTCCCGAGGTTTCTACTTCTTCCCACAGGGTTTTTGTATTTATTTTCTTGCCGAGAAGGAGGGACAACGGCAGGGGATGCTCTGGGACTGTTATCCATTTCCTAAATTCCTTTGAACATTGTTTATTTAAACAGTTTTTGTGTTATTGACCAATGTTCGTTTCATTGTTGCCCATTGAGGCATCTGCTGTTGTGATTTTGGGTGTTCCGGAAAAAAATTTAAAATTGAATTGAAATCTTGAAAGAAGCTGGATTTGAACTGTATGCTTCCATTGATACATGTTCTTGTAGTATATTTTTTACATCCCTGAGAATATCGTACATCAATATCATTAAAGCAAGAAAATATTATTTAAAAATTTGACAGATTTATTTGCCTTATTCCTGCGTTAGAGGGAAATCGGAGTGTGAGACGAGCTTAAATCGAGATAAAAAGGTTGGGAACTGCAGAGAAAACTGTGGGATTTGTTCTAGCATCAATTTTCCTCAAAACATTTTTTTTTTTCTCAAAAGTAACTGTATTCGAGTTATTGTGTGACCTATTGCTACCACCTTTGTCCACAGGCAAGAGCTTCACCTTGACCATCACAGTATTCACCAACCCGCCGCAAGTGGCCACTTACCATCGCGCCATTAAAGTGACAGTGGATGGACCACGGGAGCCCAGGAGTAAGTACACCAAAACTGAACATAGGGAGGTTGAAATGTCCTGACAAGCCACCATTAAATACGTATTCATCTGGTTTCAGACTCAAAAGTAGGGCAATCTGACAATATGATACAAATCTAATTGTGATTTATCCCCATCCTATTTTGGTGAAATTGTCATAAAGTGATCTATTTCTTTTATGTCAAATGGAGTTTTGTGCTCGAATTCAGACACTTTTCCCCACCCACCCCTCCATTATGCGCTGAGATCATTTTAATTTGAAAAATTACCCTCTACATTCCGACTGAGTGGCATCACTATCTCAGCACAACTGACAAATGTGTTTCTTTGCCTAAATTATTGCTATTGTTTTCGCTCAGTTTCATAAAATAGAAACTGAAAGTACTTTCTCTGGTGTTGCTTTGACTATGCATAGCTAAACTAGCTTGTTTGCTAACACCAGGGGGAGATAAAGGACACTTCAACTCGCCTCACAACAATATATTTCCTCAACAAACAGACTCAGAATCATCTTGTTTAAGGATAGAAAGGTAATGAGTTCAACTGTGTGTGATCCTAAAATCTGTATCAGTGATAAATGTGAGCCCCGCTGCAATGTTCCTGTTGTTTATCTGGTTTTCTACTACTTGATTTGTTTTAGATGTCAGGTACAAACTAAATATTTAGCAGAGTTATAGATCTTTATATTTGTCCTCAGACTGTAGCAGCTCTTTCACATTATAGTTGTATTTTGAAATGTGATCAATCTCCTTTGATTCTCATACGTTTTTTTGCCATTTACTGGTAAATCTGATGTCACCTGCAATGATCTCTGTCATGCTCTGAGTGAATGATGGGCAGATTAAACCAATCACGGTTATGTGTGAACTCTCAGAAGAAGCAGGTAGTTGTTACCTATTAAAGACAGTACAAAGCTAGTGTACATAAATTATGATCAAATCGAAATCGTGATCCAGGCTCAAAAAACGGTCACACATTCTTCAGCATATCGCTCACCCCTACTCCAAAGTGTCTACTAGCTCTATTTGTTTTTCTTGTATATTCATAAACAATGCATGTCTTTCAAACGATCTGACACCTCTAATAATAGTTGGGTGTAACTGGCTGTAGTGCAACTGAATAGAAGTAAATGGCAGCCTTGTAAAACGAGTTATATGACAAAAAGACTTTTACAAGAAAGTGACTGTTACTTAGCAATCAACTGGCTTGTAATTTCGTTGACCCATTTAAATGCAGTTGTGACACTTTAAAAGCAAGAAGAATTAAAAGCGAAGGGCAATGTTCCTGCGAGGGTACACTGGGTACGAGAGTGCTAGCATCAGCGCCTTTTAACAGCCCATATAAAAACAACTGGGGAGGAAAAAAACTTTACTATAGCTGTGGATGCCAACTGGTCTGGCATGCAGCTGTTTCCCTTAACCCTCCTCCCTATTCATAAAAAACATATTCTCATCTAGTGGCGTCTCGGCGAAACAATATCGCATCACAAACAAAGCCACCCGCTCTGTCACATATGGCACCGAGCGCGCAGAGACAGCGAGGAGCCGGGACGCAGGGGGATTAGCACCAGCATCCGACGCCATTGTGGAAAGCATTGTCTGATGTGCCGAGGGCTGTGTTTAGAACTCCACAACACACACAGAGACGGAGCGCTGCAGAAAGTTACTGCGGATTTTCATTTCTGTCAAGATTGTCTGCCGCATGATATTAAAACGGTCACTTCAAACAGATTAGCTGGCCAATGGAAGACTATAAAATTAAGGCAGCTCTTACTTGAAGTGTTGAGTTTTTTTGGCTGTTTGTCGTGGAATAATGCAGAACAATTTGGGAAAAATATCTAATTGCATCTTTTGTGCCAAGAATAGTGATTAGATTTATGTTTTAATGTCTGTTCAATGTTCAAATTTTACTCTGAAATACTAAATACAAGAATTACTTGGTTTTCTGACATGTTTGTAAAGATCGAAACTACAGAGCTGATTTGGTACATAATAAGACGGTATTTTGTTGTTTACAGAAGAAGTTACGTAATTAACTGCTGACGTTGTGATATGGTAATTACAACAATTAAAATTGCAATTTTGATCAGATTGTGGTCTACCATAAACTCACCAAAGAAGGTTGGTGACTCAAGTCCCAGCTTCAAGCACTGCAAACTGCTTTGGCAAGATACTCTAATACTTTGCCTGTACATACAGTCGGCATCCGCAGAAACGCCCACAATCCATTCATTTTAATGGAGAACAGTAGCTCTGCCATCCACTGTTCAACAACTACAAAAGCAAACGCGCTGAATTTAGGAGTTTTATTGTGTCAAATACAACGGCGATGCTAGCGCCGCCTGCTGTTTTTTCTCTACAAAACAATCAATTTATTTATCTGAGGCGACACCAGATCATCAACCTCCTTTAAGACTTTGTGGTGACTCGAAGTTTAGTTTAGTTTAGTCTTTTTTTGAAGGGACAATGTACAGAGATATTAAGCTCATAAAAAACAGAGATGTTCCGCACCAGATTATAGCTAAAGAGCTAGTTTCCATCTGCAGTCCCTGATTTACAAGAATAAATAGTACAGTGCAAACAACAAAAGATTATTAAGATCAATTCACAAATTCACAAATCTCTGACACCAGCGCTCTCACACAGCATCACACATGAACAGAAAAAAGTATTTACAACATTTGTCTTATAGAATATACATGACCTACCTATTTACCTTTCACTATTAAATAAGTTGAATTAGTTGTGCTTAAAACACACATGAAAAAGCTGCGTTTCCTGCATCAACAGAGACTTTCCCCCACAGCAGACCACGCCTCCAAAGATGATGCACTGCTGATTGTATCTCTGTATGGATGTGGGCGGGCAGTGAGTATTTATCACCTTGTGAGGACTGAAACCTGTACACACATTCAGTCACTTTATGCGTGGGTCTGCGTTTGGTCCCCATGGGCCCTTTATTATTAGACCACAATAGCAAAGGTTAGGGTTTAGATTTAGGTTAGGCAAGTAGTAGCCATGGTTAAGTAAGAATAAGTCTAAGAGAATTTCATGTAAGTCAATGTAATGTCCCAAAAAACATGGAAATCTGTGTGTTCGTGCGAAAGACTGATGTCGCAGAAGCCATTAGATTAGCAGCCACCTCAAGGCAACTGTGGCTAAAGAAGTAGCTAACAACACCAAGTACGACTGAGGCTCAAAAACTACTCAAAGTTGGATAAATATTCTGGACACAAACGCCAGTGACTTGTCTATTTTACAACCGGTCCTTTAATTAACAACACATTCACACCAACGCCTTCCTCTTCGCTCTGCAGCCATCTTGTGTGATCAAAAGTATTTCCTGTGCATCTGCTGTCCCTCGTCACTTGACTTTCAAACAAGTCCAGTTATTTAGTGGCGAGCAGATGCGAGGCAGAGTTTGTTTAGAAAGTCCAATTTGGTCTCACCACTGTTAGATGTGTGGCCAGAAAGCTGACTATAGTGTTGACCGTGGCTTTAGCAAACTGCAGAATTAAAGGGCCTTTTTCTCTGTCGGTGCGTAGGGGGAATAGTTTCAGTTCGTCTTTGCTTTTCCATGTGGGCAGATGAATTTGTTACACTTTTTACCGTAAAGGATGTAGTCAAAGAGGCGTGACTGGGCTGAGAGAGCGCCTATGTCCACAAACATGCTCTTTTTACTGTTCTTTCTGCCATCCAAGCAAAAAACCTCGCATGGCTGTGAAATGTGTCAACACAGGATTTATAAATATAGTTCTGGAGGTGTCACAAGCCCTTGTTTCATTGAAGGTAGACACACCCTTTGCACCCGTCACCCTTCTATCGCGTAACAGTCTTTTCATGAGCTCCCCGACGTTCTTGTCTCCATGGAGATGTTTATAATTTGTCTGAAATCATCCACACTATGGCATAAAACCTATCTATCGCCATGGAGAAAAGCGGGTTTATTTTGTTGTTAAGCAATAAAAACGCTTGTGATTGAAAAAACACTGTGGAACATTCCTGGTAAAGTCATAACATGCACAATGTCTGCTAGAAAAGTTACATAGTGCACCTTTAAAATCACTTAGTGCTTTGTAGATCATACTAATTGCCATTGGGGTGTGGTCTGTTATCCTGGGTCAACAGTAGTGTTTGGTTAAATACATTGTTTTGTTACAGCAACGGCTCAAAAACAGGGAACTACATAGACCATGATCCTTTGCTCCATTACAGTGCAGACAACATGAAGACGCAACTGCACTTTTTATATTTTAAGTCTTTGGAATATAAAATAACTAAGGAACGCAACAGTCCGGTCCACTTCAAAGTCTGCTGCGGCTCTAGAAATATGTTTCATACATTTTTTGCCATAGACGTTTTGTAAAAATGTAAATATTTAAAGAGTTTAAAGGCACAACAGAGGCTAACCAGCTATGTGGTAACTAATATCACCCTTGAAAAAGAATATTCGATCTCAGTGAGTTTTTACTTGGTTAATAAAGAAAAATGTCCATAATGTGATTGTTTTCAGTCCAAAAACTGCATTGAAAACTTAGATTTCTGCTAAATGTTTTATAACTTAGCAGTTTATACAGTTTCAGGAATAGAATTATAGGTCGTATGCTCTCTTTTTACCACATAACTTTTTATTATAATAATTTTTTCGGAAAGCCTTTGAGGAAAAATTGCCTTAAAACCATTGAACTTAATTTGTTGTACAAAAAGCTTGTCAAGGAATTTTAAAAGGAAAAAGTACCATTTCTTTTCAAAATATCGCAATAAATATTGTACTGTGAGATGCATATTATGACAATATCATACCAACAGTCAACAGTCTCTCCACATTCACTCAGTGTTTTGCCCGAGGACACGACTACAGTTTGCCAAGTCGACGATACAAACCTAGACAGTCAATTTTGCTGTCTTAGTCCCTTGTTTGTAAATAGCGCGCCGGCTGATTTCGACAGTACTTCAGAGCGGCAAATTAGAGCAAATTGGGCCAAACCTCGAATGAAATCACCTGACGAATTACCTTGTCTCAGGTGAGGTTCAAATTCACATCACAGCGTTGGCAAAGCGCACTAATCCAACAAGCTTATCCAATGTACTTTTTCTTTATTTCCCTACCAAATTTGCTTATAGGGAAAAAAGCTTTGAAGTAGAACAGGGCTTATTTTCATTCACTCGCTCCTCTGTTGTAGCTACAGTCTCTGGACAGTAATTTGGGCAATAAAGTGTGTGTCATTGTACGTAACCTCTGAACTTCTTTGGTTTGCTGTTAAGTGGTCAGAATTGCAGCTCAGGTGTAATTTGGGCTCGAACCAGCGCCAGAACACGTCTACCTCTGTGGGGTCATTAAGCCGAGGTCGGGAGGTGGCAAAACACACATGTGCCCTTTCTGCTCCCTCCTTCTCTCTCTCTCTCTCTCAGTCTCCTTCCTCTCCGTTTCTTTCTCCTCGTCTTCTTCTCTACTCTCTCGCTCCTTCTCTGCCTCGCTTCCTCCTTTCACTCTGGTCTTTCTCTATCTCCTCCCCTTTGTCTCTTTCTCTCTCTCCCCTCTTTTTCTGTCACTGTTCTTTTCTGCAGCCTCCCTCTTTTTCTTTCTCCTCGTGTCCTTCTCTCCTCCTCTCTACTAAGTCTCCCTTTTTTTTCCCATCACTACTCTTATCCTCCCCTTTTTCTCTCTCTCTTTCTCCCTTGCTTCTGCCTCTCATCTCTTTCTCTCTCTCGCCTCTTTTTCTCACTCTCTATTTATTTTCCTCCTCTCCCTTCTCTCTCTCTCTCTCTTCTTCTCTTTTCCTGTCTCCTCTTCCTCTCTCTTTTACTTTCCTCTCTTTCCCTCTGTCTCTATTTCTATATCTCTCTCTTTACTTTCTCCCCTCTTTCTCTCTCTCCCTCTTTCTCTCTCTCTCTTTAATTTAATCTCATTCTCCCCCTCTCTCTTCTCTCTCTCTTTCTCCTTCTCTCTTTTTCTCTCTCTCTTTACTTTCCTCTCTCTCTCTCTCCCTCTGTTTCTCTCTCTCTTTCACCTCTCTCTCTTCTCTCTCTTTACTTTCCTCTCGCACACTCTCTCTCTCTCTCTCTCTCTTTAATTTAATCTCTTTCTCTCTCCCCTCTCTTCTCTCTCTCTTTTGCCTTCTCTCTTTCTCTCTCTCTCTTTACTTAACCTCTCTCTCTTTCTCCCTCTGTTTCTCTCTCTCTTTCAGCTCTCTCTCTTTACTTTCCTCTTGCACTCTCTCTCCCTCTTTCTCTATCTCTCTCTCTCCCACTCACTTTTTACTCTCCACTCTTTCTCTTTCACTTCCTCTCTCTCTCTCCCCCTCTCTTTTTTACTCTCCTCTCTTCCTCTGTTTCTCTCTCTCTCTCTCTCTCTCTCTCTCTCTCTCTCTCTCTCTCTCTCTCTCTCTCTCTCTCGTCGCATTTGGTGAGTGGCCATGTCCGGAGAGCTGCGATTTTATCTGTGAACGCTTCATTGACACATGGGGGGCTTTGTCGACCATTACAGCTCTATTTTGTGCTAAACGAGTGGGTAATTAGGAGGCCAGAGGTGCACAGGGCCAGGGAGGGGCCCCAGAGGGAGGGAGGGGCCCCACAGGGAGGAGACGCATGGAGAAAGAACAGTGGGCTGTCTCAAAGCTTCATCATGTGGACACTGGCACTCTGTGGGTCCACAATATGAAAACACTGAATTATTTATACAAGGATTATGCTCATTTTTAAACAATATTTCAAGTGATTATCCTGGAATGTTCCACTGTGTTGCATTACATGGATACCAGCAGGTGACATCACAAATTACAGATCTGTGAACCCATCTCCATCAAATCCATGTGTTTTGAGCCATAAAAATAGCTGGAATTGAATAAGTGTAATATAGATACGTCTACCTAATGCAATACTGTGGAACGTTCTCGGCAAAGCAATATAATCTTCACGGAAACAAGCATGTAGCAGACCCTCCACCACGGATAACGCACATTTAAATCAAATTTGATATATTTCTATTAACTTGAAGAAAAATATGTGTTTATATCTCTTGAGTTTATTGTATTGTATTCGCGGAACATGACGCATTGACACTTTTTTAGCTTGTATATTGGGAAAAACAAACAAAAATGTGTCATAACACTTTAATCTATTCTAATGAATGCTCCTTTTATGCTACTATTATATTTCAAATGCAGTTAGTCAGATAATATAGAAGAAAATGAATTGAAAGATAAAGATAGAGAACCTTTATTTGTCCCACGGTATTATTACTATTATCATTCAAAATAAAATGGTAATGATAGTGATATAATTATAAGGTATGGAACATAAATGGAAAAAAGGGAGGGAGGGAAAAAAAAAGGATACCTGCCATCTATAATCTGTATGAGCTTCCTCGGGTGTTTTTCCACAGTCACACTCTGTAGATCGGTGCACGTACTTCTGTATGTACTGTAATGTGTATATTACATAGGTGTGCACAAATATGTCTCCGCATATGGATATATGACTACATGTGATACTGTGGAAGATAAATTGATTGATTGACTGATTGGGAAATTCCAGTGTTGCAATGTGAATTTAAAAAACAACAGGAAAATAGAAACATGCAATAAAAAATCAAGATAAATAATAACAATTTAAAATAAACTTAAATCAAACATAGACTGTGCAGGAAGAGCAACACATTAAGACCAAAACACTAATATGAACAATGACTTTTGTTGTGTCCAGTGCAGCGTATGGACAAGAATAAATAGAATGTTTAAAGTTCCATTACCATTTATCTAAAAGTAATTAAAAAACAATACATATTGATCTTAATAATTTAAATTTTTTAGATATTGTTCTTTTTACTTTTTTAATATTAGTAATTGTCGGAATAAGCCTTTAAATTCATAGCTAACAATTTTGCTTAGAAGAATTTTATATTTTATCGTATTTCTTAAAAAATCATCACCATCATCAGCACAACTTAAAGTGCGTATGACAGGTTTCTATGATTTTCTCATTTTGACTTTATTTAGTGTATTAATATCTGTTGTAAATATAAATTATAGTTTTACACCAATCAGGTCGCTGTTTGTGGAGAAAAGATGATAAACAAGTTGAAAAATACAGGAAACAAACTGATGACATCACACTAGGGAGACAAAGGTTATGCATAATTTACACAAAATAAACAACTTTTTTGACCCTTTAAACATTAATTCAACAAAATAAAGGTGTTCACATTTATTTTTATTTGTCAAATCAAAATAATGTGACATTAGATGAGTTTTGGCCCGGTTTACAGTGTTGTTGCTATGGTAATTTCCTAGCTTGATGTCATCATTTACAACCAGGAAGTAAAATTAAAAAGCTAAAAATTGCGAAAACGGTGTAAAATTTTAGCTAATTTTGGTTAAATGAGTAGTCCAACCTGTCATGGGCCCTTTAACCTCTTTTCTCTTCGACATCTCACCTCCATTTTATTTATTCTCATCAGTTAATTTACTTTTAACATTCCCGACATAGCTCACAATCCACTTCAGACTGAACACTACACTTTGACCATGATTATATTTAGTTTTCACTTGTTAATGACGGCTTGGCTCGGCGCCGCTGTATCACTGACAGGAAGGATGTGTTGCCTGTGCGTTTGATGAGCCTTCTGGTAGCCATATGACTTCTCCCAGCGCTAAAAGCAACAGCGGACCACCCGGGAACTTTTGTATCTGTTGAATAGCGTCCCGGAGTTTTGGCTAATTAATTGGTTGGTCAGACTGAGCGAGGAGCAGGAGTGGGGCCCCGCGGTGTGATTGTTGCCAGTGGTTTTACAGAAGTGGCTGGTCTTTGTGTGTGTGTGTGGATTGGTTTGGTGTAAGTGGTTTGTAAGGTCCCTCTGGCCACTGTGCGATTAGCGGGGAGGCTAACTCGGTTTCTGTGGCGGTTTCTCATTGTGTTTAATCACTTGACAGCTCCTGGTTACTCTGTGGTTTGCCACTGCACCGCCAGCCCCAGCAGCGCGTCCTCTTAATGTGTACGTGTACGTTAAAGCGTCCGTGTGCCGCGATGGGGATTTTCAAAACACAAGTCCAACCTTTATGGAAAAATATGGGATTACTTAACAATAAATCATGACTGGGTGCACGGTGGCAGAGCGGCTAGAGCTTCTGCCTCTCAATAAGGAGATCGTGGGTTCGAATCCCAGACCACCCCAACATCGTGGTTTCGAATTCTGAACCACCCTAACATCACACGATCTCTCTGGGTGGAGTCTGCATGTCCTCCCCGTGTTACCGTGGGTTCTCTCCGGGTTCTCCGGCTTCCTCCCACCGTCCAAAGACATGACTGTGTTCAGGTTAATTGACAACTCTAAATTGTCCCTAGTGAATGAATGTGAGAGTGAATGGTTGTCTGTCCTTGTCTGTCTCTCTGTGTCAGCCCTGCGGCAAGTTGGCCACTGTCCAGGGTGTACCCCGCCTAAGGCCCAAAGTCACTGGGATAGGCTCCAGTCACCCGCGACCCCTAACGGGAATAAGCGGTAGAAAATGAATGAATGAATGAATAAATCATGACTATTAACATTTTTTCTAGTGAAGGATCATAAAAATTACATTAAAAAGTTACCTCTCCACAAATCTGACCTGTAACCGGTTGCGTCAGCTGCTTGTTTCCATGGAGATGGATAAGATGGTAGCATTTTATATAACTACACCCGATTAGCCTTAATAAAGCATGAACAAAGACTTAATTTACATGGACAAATAGTTTATTACCAATGATTCAGGCTTAGTAACAACTTTGTTTAGGGGTTAGAGCAGGCATGTCCAAACTCAGGCCGGGGGGCCAAATGCGACCCTCAGACCAATTTTTCTTGGCCCTTAGTCTTCCTGGTGAACTGGCCCACACTGTCCTGATAAGTACTATTTACAGCACATTTCAGATTTTCTACAATTCTAACCTAAATAACTAACATTTTGGTGCAATACAGACCTGATATTAAGGCACTGAGACTGAATGTAGATGTGGTGGTGCTTAAAACATCAGATAAATGCAGCTTTTTTTAACGTTTCGTGATTGATTTGTGGCCCTCCACTTGGTCTATATTTCAATATGTGGCCCTCGATGGAAAAAGTTTGGGCACCCCTGGGTTAGAGCATTGCTTAAGTAGTTACCACATTTTTATCATGAATTAAGGTTTTGTTCTTGCATTATCAAGGCTAATAAGTGTAAATAAGTGTAAGTGTAGTTTTCATAAAGTGTTACCAGTAACTTTTCTTCTTCTAATAAGACAGTGGTTAACTAGAAGCTCATTTAAGCTATAGACAGAATGAACTTTCCAAATATAAGTGTTACCAGTAAGTTTAATGCCGTACTGTGGTGCATTCCGGGTCTAGCAATAACATCTCTATGGAGAAAAGTTATATAGGGCACCTTTAATATTTCTCATTTTCTCAGATCGAAAATAACTTTTGGATTAAAGTGAAAATGTATTGCTTTTTATAATATTGTCCATATGATACCTTTGACACTTTTTGTGCCACTTTTGCAAGCAATTCAAGAATAATACTTATAATATATATTGGTATAAATACGAAACATAATAAATTTACAGTAAAAATACATTTCTAACATTTTTAAGTACCGTCAACTTCCCTAGACTGTAATTTCCCCATTTCTGAAGCTGTCACCCATTGTTTTTTGCCTCATTTAAGAAAACCTCACTCCTGTGTTTACCTGCAAGACAAGATCTTATGGTAAGCATTTTGTAAGTCAAGAAATCAAGGTTATGTTACATTGTTTTCATACATAAAGTCTACTACTCAAGTTTAATTCAAAATGCTCAAAAACTACTCAAAAAGCATGTACAGTATTCCACTTTCCGTCACGTCACCGCTGTCAATAATCCCACCATTGCTAAAATAAAGTCCTACCTCAGTGAACGCCACACTCAAACATCTTAGCTTTTCTTTAACATGAAGCCGTGAAGTCAGATGAGGATGAATGTTGTGCGGCGTCCGTGTTTATCTTTCTCTGAGGCCGTGCATATGTTTCCACTGTGACATGTTTAGCAGAGAGCGAGTGTGTTATTGCTGTCATTAGCCGTGTGTAGCTGCTGATTTGGGGCAGCGCTAATAGGCCTAATTAAACGTCATTTCGGGCTAATACACAGGGAGTGGCTGTGTGTGCTTTTATAGGTGCTGCTGTCTCCTTTCAGCTGTTGCTAACGGTGACTGCCTCAGACAAACTTCCTGAGTGATAATGGCTCCAGTGGTAATAATAACACGAGAGACACGTCTTTCTGTCCAAAACCACTGTTCCCATTAGGATTAATTGATGACAGACTGAACAGTGAAGGTGACAAAAGCCCCTGTTTGCGTTGTGTCCATTTGGCAGGTCAAAATACTGGATTTAAGTGCCACAGTAAGAGTTAGAGTTCGGGGTTTTGATGACGCCACAACATCGTATGGCCTTTTAAAGCTTAATGAAAAGTGCACTGCAGAACTTTTATTTTCTATGAATGCTTTTCAAGCTGTTTTAGCAATACTCTCGAGCATTTCAGGCAAATAAAAACTCCAAAGTTTCATAATAATCTGGGTTTATAAGGGGAGCAGGGGGAATTACTGAAGGTTGCTGATTTTGCGGTGTGCTTTGATGAATATTGAAGGATAATGGAACTATAATCATGAACATAAATGACCAGATTTGTCATAAAAGTTTAATTTACTTGATTTTTGCTCAGCCCTCATATCACCTTTTTAAAAAATCTGAAAACCAATAGGATAAACATTGCAATTTTACAATTTGTATGATTTATTGACACCATAAACTTAAAGAAAATAAATAAAATAACATCTTCAATTCACTCTTCATGCAGATTGTTTGCCTTTTATTGTATTTGAACCTCTTTATTAAAACAAACTTGATGTTAGGGTTGTCTATATTATTGGGTTAATCAACAATTACTATTATTCAGGTCACAATATAAGAACTAAAACATAATAATTGAGTCTTTTACTTACAATTTATAATCTATATAAAAAAATATATACACAAGTAAGTGAAATATTCTGTCACATTTTGTCACTTTTTTCATTCAGAAAGTTAAATTCTATAAAGTTGTGCACAAATCTGAATAAAAGTAAAATGTTAGACTATATGAATGAAAGACAAATTAAATATAGTCATACATTTCAGATAGAGGGTCGTTAAATAATCATTAAATTGTGTACAATAATCGTTACACTAACATTTGATTTCGTGACATCCTCAGTTAATATTAAAACGATTTACATAATTACAACCACTTATTGGCGTTTAATTTCTGGTTCGTGTGGCTTGCAGTGTTTCGTTATTGTTGCCTGCAAATCTCTTAAACTCTTTCAATTTCGGTGTGACCTCGAGTGTGTCGTGATGGAAGTCCGCGGTTAGTCCCTTCGTTCGCCACCGGAGGCTGAGGTTGGAAAGCGTTTTGTCCGCTGGGCTCTGGGCTGCGCAGACCGGGATGGGGTCGTGTCTTGGTCGGGTTTTGGTCGGAGTGTTAACAAGGCTGGTGCACAGACTGGTTACTCTGAGGCCTGCAGATAATATTAGTGGTTATGGGTCTTGCCAAGCCAAAGAATTTATGACACTGTATGAAACCCAATTTGACACATTAAAAGCGCGGACAGATGTAACCGTAGATTTTGACGAAAAAGATGTCAGTCATTATTAGAGCTGGGAGACGCGACGGAAAATTATTATTGCGACTTTTGTTTTCTTCTTCTCCAAATTGAGTTATCACAATTTTCTATTTTATTTTGTCTCACTAAACTAAATCAAATTGGCTTATTATGTTTCCTGAACATAACACAGACTTCAAAGAGTGGCATTTAACACAAAAATTTCAAAAATCTAATTTCTTCTGCCAAAGTCTGAACTTGGAAAGTATTTTGTTTTAACTTGGTCTTAAAAACGAACAAACAAATGAAACCCAATCGGACACATTAAAAGTACAGGCATTTGTAAACTTAGATTACTCTTTAATCATTGTTAGAGCAAGAAGATATGACTAAAAGGTATTACAAGCTTTTCCCCCTCATATTAAGCACTTTTTTGTCTCACTAAACTAATGGAAATTTACTTTCTATGTTAGTTTCCTGAACAAACAAATACAAACAATAAGAGTTTTAATTTGTACCATTTGAAACCAAAAAGAGTCCAATTTCTTCCACCAACGTCTGATCTTGGGAAGTTTGTTGTTTTTACCTTGACCTTAATTAAAAGTAATTAAAAGAAGACATGGTGAACTTCATAAGTATCACATGTTTTTATTGAATTTGAATTATTGGCTGTACGTCTCGATCTCAATTAAAATGGTATAATTTGCCAAGTTACATTGTGTACAAGTTACACGTGTACATTTGTGTTTTTGATACAATAAAAACGTGAATACAAAGTGATGTCTGCGGCATTTGGAGTAAGAATGTTCAAAATAATGTTTTGATTTGATTTGGGTCCAATGTTATGTAACTGTTGAGGGTAAGATGACTCAAGGTAGAAAAACCTAGAAAAACAGGATAGCTCAGTTACATTTCCTTGACTTACTTTTTGAACAACCTCTTTATGTTAAGGTACACTTTATTGTCGCTTTTTAGACATACTTTTCATATGACTAGGATTTCTATTTCTTCACTCTTTTATCATTCTTATTTTAAAGCAGCAGTGAAGTTTATTTTTACTCCTTTGTCAAACTTCACAGTGTTGCAACAAATCCCGTCTAAGCCCGTAGCATTTCTGGGCGCCTTTCAAAGAATGACAAATGTTACGATGGTTTATATGACTTGGTGTAAGCTAATAATGAATAGTAAAATAATGACGCTGCCTCTTGAAGTCTGCAGTAGTTACCTCTGGCTTTGCGGTAAGACATGACTGTGTAAGTACCATGTTAGGAGCCTGTCTGTCATGACTTCAAATGTGCTCAAACCTTCTTCAGCACTTCGTTTCGTCACGTTCACAAGCCCAAACATGCACACGGCGCGCTAATACTCACTAAAGCAATACCTGGGGTTCTTCAAAAATAGTCCTAAATGCTAAGATTGCAATTACGGTAATATAAAAATGATGTAAGACCATTTAAAAGTTCTTGGCCTTGACTAGAATAAGAGAGCTGTATGGATTAAGATGCCTTATCAGTCCCTCCCTCCGGCTGTCTGTATAAAAAATAGATTACCATTATTCGGCATCCTGCAATTAGAGTGGATTTAGTCTGAGTTTGAAGAGCCAATTGTTTTCATAGGCGCTAACATCCGCACCTACCTGCTGCTGCGAGCTTTTTAACAATGGGAGCCGGACAAATAAAAAGTCAAGCTAAACGAGAAGAAAACAACAAGGCAGCGAGGAGAAAAAAAAGAGTGAAAAAAAAAAAAACGGAGACTACTTGAGGCTTTTCCAGAGGCAGTCAGTCAGTTGAATGTCTTATGAAGTTCCTTGAAGAAGTGCCAAAGCCCTACAACGCAAAAATCGTTTAGGGGGAGGGTCAGACGACAGCGAGGAGCGAGAAAGACAGTCAGAAGTGATTCATAAAGAGAGATAAATCGCAAAAACATTGGGCCAAAAGTGTCTCGGCTTCAGGCGCCGTCAGAAAAGTCTTCCTTCACTGCAAAAAAGGTCAAATCTATACCTCAAATCACTTGTAATTGATTCAGCTAGTTTTGACTCTTTGGTTTGTTTACTTTAAAGCCCTAGATTGTTAACCTTTTTAACCTCCAGGCCCGACATTTTTGGTACAAAGTAATCTGGGGCTCAATCTCATATTAAATGTATGTATTTTACTGATTTTGCAGCACTATTTTGGGTTAAGATTAAGATTATTTGTCTTATTCTGTCAACTGGACCAAAATTTCGCCACTCATCCAACTAGCTTCTTCAGTTCCTTTGACAGAATACTCGCCATAAATATCTGCCTGAAGGAGAACTTTAAACAAAATGTATTCGCTCGTGTAAATAGATTCAAATCTATACCTCACTTTAAATCCTTTGTTATTGATTCAGCTAGTTTTTGGTTTGTTTACTTTTAAGATTGAGAATATGTGTCTTGTAACATATTTCTGAGTAGTTTCACAATAAAATGCAATGGCTATTTTGGAAGTATCTTTTACCAGTGGAGTAGCTTGCACTTAGAAGTAAACAAATAATGCGTTAGCCAAACAGCAGAAGATTTTGCTTAGAATGAGAAATAAACATACTAGATTCACTTAGATTAGGCTCATTTTTGTCCTGGTGTAGACTTAGTTTGGTTCTGTTTTAGTCTTTGTTTAGTCCTGATCTAGTCCTGGTTTAGTTTCAAGTTTAGTCCTGGTTTAGTCCTAATTTTGATATGGCGAATGTGCAAAAAAAAAGAAAGAAAATCAGTCAAAATACTTTTTAACTGTCAAATCCTAAATAATAGATGAAATGTTACTCACGCACTAACACTTGGGACTGAGCTGGTACTAAACCTGGACTAGAACAGAACCAAACCAAGTCTACATCACGACTAAACTGGGCCCAAACCAAGACCAGACCGGGACGAGCTTAAAACCACCCCTTTTTAAACTTTCCTTTTTCTTTTTCGCGTCGCAGTCCTTTCCAAACCCTCCACAAATCGGTGCCTGTCTGACTGAAGCCAAACGACGCGTGTGTTCTTTAGACTGCGTTCAAAATTGTGCATATAATGTGTTTTTCTGTAGCGTAAATGTCGTTTCTGGTGTGTCTTTGGGCCTGTGTGCGTGGAGTGTGTGTGTGCCCCTCTCTCTCTCTCTGCCTGGCTTGCTTCCTCCAGGCTGGAACGCACAGACCACACAGACGCCTGGCACAGCTCCACGACTGCATGGCTCCCTCGCTCTCCAGCCGCCTCCTATACAGCTCTCTCTCCCGCCTTTCACTCCGCCGCTAATATTTTTCACAATTCTTCTGTCTTTCATTTAATCTTTCGTTTCATGGGCCGTTTCATGGGCCGTTTCATGGGCCGTTTCATGCATTTTTCAGTACTTTTGGTGATTACTGAGCGTGCTAATTTCATATTTTACAACCTTGTTTGTGTCGACAGCCATCGTTACAACTGTGCACTGTCTTATTGTGACATGAACGAATGAGGCTTGAACCATAGCTGCAAATTTGAGATTCATATTAAATAAAGCCATATGATTGTTCTTCAGGTATTTAATATTAAACTGAAACATGCTTTATTCATTATTTTACATTGCAAGCACTGTATTTCTGTGGGCGGGGATAGGGGGTAGGTGAAAACAGACATTTTCTGCGCACTCAAGTCTCAAGTTGCAGGAATTAATCAAAATATAACTTTGAGTAAACTAATGGTGACGGAACACAATTATTACACAGTTAGAAGCTCAAATGTAGGCATTTTAAGGACTGAAATGATCAGGGTGAGTTTTCTGAAGGTGTATTGACTTTAAAAACACACATATGGGGTCTTTCCGGTTTAGCACTTAATGATATCAAAAGCTGGAACTGAGCATTTTGAGTTCTTCTGGTTTTCAGTTTTACATAATGAGCAAGTCGTGCTGTTTCAAAGCAGACAGCCTCACCAGACTGGTCTATTTAAATACACACGCAAAAACAAATGACATTAAGGAACATTATAACATGGTTAAAGTTGCATGTTAAAGTATTATGTATGTTTTGTTTTTTAGCCTTTAAACATGCTCGAGTACCTTTAATTTGCCATGTCATGTTTTGAAACAAACAAAAAAAGGTTTATTATTAAATAATTAAAGTTTTTCTCAGCAGTCTGGAAGACACTTACTTAGTGCAACCAGATGACGGCAAGCGCTCAGCTATGTTATCTCTATGAGCGAATGTGCTGAAGGCAGTTATCAAGCTAGCAGCAGCAGTTATCGTGTTTAGATGGAAGAAATGCTCAGAAGGAGTCTGTCGATGATTTAAGGACTTAAAACAGCAAAAGATTCTCCGATAAGTGATGTATGAAACCTGAAAATATGTCCCAGAACCAGGAGGTTCAGCAGGAAGTGTTTTCAACACTCATAGCGAGGAGGATTTTCTTATGAGCACACCTCAAAACACCGTGAATGTAGCTAAATGCTACACCAGGTGTGTTTTTGGCGACAGAACATTGTAAGAACAGGATTAAAAGCTCAAAAAAGTCACTGTAGCAGAATGTGTGTCCTTTAATAGCCCTTAGGTACACAGTTATCTCCACGCTCTGCCAGTCCTGGAATGCCACCTCAAATAATTCATTGTTTCTGACAACTGGGGCTTCACAATGAATAAAAATCACAATTTGAATAGTTGCAATTTTTGAAGTGCAATAATTTCCTCTGCAAACGACAAAGTATCTTGGTCAGTACAACTGTAATTACATATTTTTCCCAAATCGTGCTGCTCTAGTAACGACGCATACAAAAACAACAAGTCTGCTGTGAGGGCTCCAAATAAAAATGTGAAATATTGGGCTGGAGATCTCATTCATCCTTCACTGGCTGCTCCACAGTGAGATGAGTGACGCCGGAGAACATTCAAACACAGACTGGCTGACTGCCCCGTCATAAAACAGACCAAAGGGCTCAGGGGCAGGACACAACACTGAAAAATTACAACTTTATTCATTTTTTTGTGTCTGGCTTTTCCTCACATGTTACTTAGTCAGGCATTAGGCAAAAGAATTTCCTGTTATTGCGCTTACACTCATTTTTAACCCCTGAAGTGTTAACAGCAAAGAAGTATTATGTTAGAGCGGGTATATTTGTCATTGGAAACCCGCACATATTACACAACATTGTAAAGTATAATGGATGAGCTACAGTTTTATAATACGTCTGAGTTCCGACATCTGTTTTTGTCAACTTTGTTCGTTTATAACTATTCAATGTCTTTCAAAGGTGGTTTAACGCGTTATTTGTTCTGCCCCTCGGAAATCTAATTAGACTTTTTTTATCTACCATGAAGAACATTCAGAACAATTTGTTAATTGCAATGTTAGCCTGGAGGTAATAGCAATGACGGAGGGAAAATATTTCTTAGACAATAGACAAGGACAAGAAATCGTTGACAGATAAACCATCAGTGTTGGAACGCAACTAAATACATGCGCCGAAAATGTGTATTCAGAATATTGTGACCTGATCATCAAGTCATGCACTGTTTTAGTGAGGAAAAAGGAAAACACAGCTCTTGTGTTGATGCATGTGTTGCTTTTTACTTCTATAATCAGTGATAAACAAGTGAAACAGACATTGGTTGTTTGGATGCTATATTTTTAACACTTCAGTTTAATGGAATTCAATGTGAAAGTGTTTTAAGTGTTCAGATTACAACACTCTCATTGGAACATGTGTCGGAAAACGTTACAAAATACATTTTAAAGAGAGACAGTTAACATTGTCCAATCTGTATCTAAAGCTGTTTTATCATTTCACTCAATCCACCTTAGACGTATATGTCATTTCAAAGGCTCAAACTGCATTTTTCACCCACAGGAACATAAGACCAGCTCTAAACACTTAAACATTTTGTATTTAACAAGATGAGATGAGATTTTGGCTGATTTTACTAAAGGATTCATTGATGTCTAAGTCCAAGCCTGACTTATTAAAGATGTAACTAAAAAATTCAGCAAAATTGAAATTTTTACTCTAATTTTTCGTCAGATCTAGTTTGCTCACATACCAAATAAGATCTAAAAATCCCCTCTGTATTTGTTTTTATCAAATGTCAGCTAAATTAAGTTAGCTGTGTCTATCCGTCTTTCATTGTCAAATATGTTCAATTTTGGCAATTTCTTTCTTACATTTGTGCCACTAAACCACAGAAGAAGTTTCCAGTTGATATCTCTAAATTAAGATTCTTGTTTCCT
This sequence comes from Rhinogobius similis, assembly GCA_019453435.1. Lineage (NCBI taxonomy): Eukaryota > Metazoa > Chordata > Actinopteri > Gobiiformes > Gobiidae > Rhinogobius > Rhinogobius similis. The sequence goes on along the minus strand of CM033622.1, from coordinate 11,743,417 downwards.
ATTCAGTATTATTTAACAAAATAGTCCTAATACTTGTAATAATAATAATAAATGTTTAAGAAAGGAAGTTAATCTACATAGCTAAACATCTTAAATCAATGTTTGTTTGAGCCAATAAGTCCAGGTTCAGTTTGATAAATACAAAGCAGATCGCTTACTACATTTTAAGTGGACGTTGACGATTGGAGAGTAAAAACGTCAACAGATTTTCCTTTTGTGAATGGTCAGGCTCAAGTAGTAGCTCAGGGTTGATCTTTTCTAATGCTCCTATTAATTACAGAGGGCTTACTTTGTGTTTGCCTTCTTGCTCTGGCCGTTATCAGATCGGCCACTGCACCCAGAGAGCAGAACAGCTGGAATAATACTATGTTTGGACCCGGCCGCTGTGCGATTAGAGATGCTATCTATAGATCTGTTATTCAATCGCTGTAGTGGCTTGATACAGGAGGATATGTCCGTGTGGGAGAGGTTTGTCTCCACGTGCTGAAGCGTGCACGCACTCTCTGGGACTGCGGCTCTCACTCCAGTCTTGGTTTTAGCTCAGTTTAGTCCAGGTCTAGGCTTGGTATAGTCCTCTTCTAATCTTGGTTTAGTTTTTTTCTTGTCCTGGTTCTAGTTTTGTGTTTACGCTTCTTCTATTTCTGCATTTAGGCTGAGTTTACGTCTTGAAATGCTCTTTAATTTAGCCTCGGTTTAGTCCTATTATAGTCCTGGTATTAGTCTTGGTTTAGTATTTTTTTAGTCCTGGTTTGGTCCTGGTCTTATCCTGGTTTGGTCTGGTTTTGGTCCTGGTTTGGTCTGGTTTTAGTCCTGGTTTAGGGTGTGTTCACACTCATTCCCAGTTCTAGCCCAGTTTAATTCTGATGTAGACTTGTTTTGGTCCTGGTTTATTGATTTAGTTCCAGGTTTAGTCCTATTATACGCTGGTATTAGTCTTGGTTTAGTATTTTTTAGTCCTGGTCTTATCCTGGTTTGGTCTGGTTTTAGTCCTGGTTTAGGGTGTGTTCACACTCATCCCCAGTTCTAGAGCCCAGTTTAATTCTGATGTAGACTTGTTTTGGTCCTGGTTTATTGATTTAGTTTCAGGTTTAGTCCCAGTTAAGTCCCAATTTGAATGTGGTGTTTGTGTTTATGGACACACTTTTAGTCTTTAGTTTTGTCTTGCTCTAGTTCTGAGTTAGGGCTCAAACTGTGTTTACACTCATCTTAATAGGCAAGGCAAGGCAAGTTTATTTGTAGAGCACAATTCGTACACATGGCAATTCAAAGTGCTTTACATAAACAGGAAAAGTTGCATTAAAATCACAAAACACAAAAAGACACACAGAATCATTTTAAAATCATTTTAGAATAAAGTGCTTTAAAAGAGAAGAGTGCAGATAGATCTTTCAGTCGTATGCACGTCTAAAGAGAACTGTTTTTAGCCTGGATTTAAACATTGTCAGAGTGGAGGCCTGTCTCACATCTTCAGGGAGACTGTTCCAGATTTTAGCTGCAAAAAACTGAAATGCTGATTCCCCATGTTTAGTCCTGACTCTAGGCACCAGCAGGAGGCCGGTCCCTGAGGCCCTCAGATTAAGTAGATGGTTCATATGGCACTAACATGTCAGAGATGTACTTTGGTGCTTGGCCGTGGAGAGACTTGAACACAAGCAGAGCTGCTTTAAAGTCAATTCTCTGAGCCACAGGAAGCCAGTGCAGAGACCTGAGCACAGGACTAATGTGATCGTACTTCCTGGTTCTTGTCAGGACCCGAGCAGCAGCGTTCTGGATGTACTGCAGCTGTTTTACAGCTCGTTTGGAGAGGCCAGTGAACAGGCCGTTGCAGTAGTCTAACCTACTGGAGACAAATGCATGGATAAGTCTCTCCAAGTCTGGTTTAGACACTATACCTTTAATTTTGGCAATGTTTTTAGGTGGTAAAAGGCTGTTGATGTTATTGATTTGATGTGGCTGTTAAAGTTCAGGTCTGAGTCCATTATTACCCCCAGATTTCTAACTTGATTTGTCGGTTTTAGAGCGAGAGACTGGAGGTGACTGCTGACACTTTCTCTCTGTTTCTGCGGCCCAAAGACGATGATTTCAGTCTTGTCTGAGTTTAGCTGAAGAAAATTGTTTTGCATCCACAAGCTGATCTGTTGGATGCAATGACAGAGTGAATCCACTGGTCCATATTCACCTGCCGTCAGTGAGACATAGATCTGAGTGTCATCTGCGTAGTTGTGATAAGACACATTTGTGCTGAGTATTAACTGACCTAAGGGCAGCATATAGAGGTTGAACAGAAGGGGTCCCAGGATTGACCCTTGGGGCACCCCACAGGTCAAGCTCACGTGGTCTGAGACACAGTTACCAATCTCAACAAAGTACTCTCTGTCCTCAAGGTAGGACTTCAACCAATTTAGGGCAGTGCCAGTGATGCCCACCCAGTCCTCTAGTCTCTGTAGGAGGATCCTATGATCGACAGTGTCAAAAGCAGCGCTCAGATCTAACAGAATTAAGACTGAGGCTTTGCCCGCGTCAGTGTTCAGGCGGATGTCATTTGTCACCTTGATAAGAGCAGTCTCAGTGCTGTGATGATATGCTCCTGATTTGAGCTGAGTTTAGTCCTGAATGTAGACTTTGTTTGGTCCTCTTCTAATCCTGTTTAGTCCTGGTCTAGTCCTAGTTTAGTCTTATTCTAGTCCTAATTCAATCTTCTTATAGTCCTGGTTTAGTCTTGTCTTGTTCTTGTTCTGGTTAAATTCAAGCTGTGTTTACTCTTCTTGTTGCATGCTTCACAGTTTAATCAGGGTGTTGATTAATTTGACGCTCTTCTAGTCTTGGTTTAGTCCTGGTCAAGTCCTGGTTTAGTTCTGGGTACAGGTTTCATTCACACTCATATCGGTTTGCTCTTGGTTTGAATTTAGGTAGTTCAGAAGTAGATAAGTTTGGTTTCTCTTCTGATTCTGGTTTAGTCTTGTTTTTGTCTTGTTTAGTTCTGGTTTAGTTTTGGGTTTAGGCTGTGTTTACACTCCTCTTAGTATGCTCCTGATTTGATCACAGTTTTGTCCCGATGTAGACCTTATTTGATGCTCTTCTAGTCTTGGTTTAGTCCTGGTAAGGTCCCGGATTAGTCTTGTTCTAGTTTTGGTTTAGGTCTGAGCTCTCAAGCTTCAGTCACACTCATTTTGGTTTGATCCTGATTTGAGCTGAGTTTAGTCCAGATGTCAACTTATTTTTGTCCCCTTCTCCTTCTTGTGTAGTCCTGGTTTAGTCCTGGTTTAGTCTTGTTTTGGTTCTGATTTAGTCCTGGGTTTAGGCTGGGTTTTATGCTCCTGATTTGAGCCTTGTTTAGTCCTGACCTGGACCTTATTTGATGCTCCTCTAGTCTTTGTTTACTCCTTGTTTGAGCTTGATTGTGTTTAATCCTGGTCCCAGTTTAGTCCTGGTTTTAATGCTGTGTGTGTGGAAGTGTGAACGCAGCCTACATCCTCCCGTGTCGCTCTATGTCGCTCACATCTGGTCTGAATCGGCCCTTGTTTCCGGCGGCCGGCTGGGCACAGGGAAGTGCCAGGCGCTATCGAAAATCTGCGCTGTTTTCTCAGGGATGATGGGAATCTCGGGACTTTCCCTACGGCAGTGAAATCATCCTCCTTCCCGCTCTTTAAATACCCCCGGCTCATTCCTCCGCCCCGCCGAGCTTACGATAAAACAGCTGAGGCGTCTTGTGTTTGGAAACAGTTGTCAGTCTAAAAGGTGTCATTAACCCGTGAAAATACTGTACTTACTGTCGAGTTCGCTAAACAAATGGAGGTGTTTGCCGAGGAAATTGGACAATAATGTGGTTGGTGGACACACTGGGTTCCTTTGATAGAGAAGTGCAGTTGTTCTAAAGGTTGTGACCTCTTAAGTGAAGGTGGGGCTGCCTAAATAGTCCAGAAGAACAACAACAACGCGGAGTGTCCATGCACATAATCCTTGTGCATACGTCTGCCTATAAGGGTTTTCTTAGCCTTATCTTATCTGCTAGATAAGTGCCCAGACTTAACAGGGATCATTTGGACTAGACTGGTCTTTAGTCTGGCCTCTTGAGGGTGCAGTGTGTTGCATTATCCCAAAAAACGTCTCAAAAAAGTATGTTTTGAACCCAGAAACGTTTCTAAAACTGAATTGGACTAGCTTTACAAATTAAAACCCCACCAATCATGCATAACAGCTTATCATGTATGTTTTATCCTTTAACACACGAAGAGGTTGCTGTAGTTTAAGTAATACAACAAAGTCCACTCCACTCTTGCAAACCATTAGTGCACTGTTACATGTTACATCCTGAAGCTCTCTGTGTTTTTAAAGTCCCTGCATGCATCAACTTGAGCACTAGCTGTCATTATTTTTTTTACGGATGCGATTCTTGCGCCCTCTTTTGCCGTTTTGCGTGTAGAAATTTCATGTTAATATGATCTGACCAATTAAATGTGTACAATGTTATGTTTGTAATTGCGACATAACATTTTTCACAATCTTAAAAACGTGAAGAGATGGTCCATTAAGGATTTTTTGATCTGATATTTGACTTGCCAGTATTCCTGATAACCGATGTTTGCCTTTACCGATGTTTAGATTTTAAAATCCATACAAAGGCCCTAAAATCTATCTTAAATTGAAAAAAAGTTCACAAATTAACTTTTCACTCATAAATCAATAATAACAAATAACAAAAATAGTAAGAGAATATATTTATGTGGGTTATTACATCATTTTTTGCAAGGTTTTGGAAACATGTGGCCATAGTTTTAGCCTGATAGTGCCTCTGTTTTTATTTTTAATTAATAGACTGTTAAATAAAAACAATTGGCCGATGTTATTGTCAAAACTAGGTCAATATAGGCCGATATCGATACTGAAACTGATATATAGCCCATCCTTACTTATTCCTCACCTTTTTTAAGTGAAGTTTGGGCATCATGATTACACTAACAATGACTAATGATAACTGCGCACCCAGAAGGCTTATAAGTAATACTCTAACCCTAATTCCTAATGCTAAACTTAAGCCTAACCTTAATTAAGTAGTTACTAATCTTTAATCATTTAATACACAATATGTTTATTATAAATTAAGTCTTTGTTCACGCTTTGTTAAGCCAAATTGAGGTGTAGTTATTATAAAACGGCACCAAAATGCTTTGAAATTAGATGCAGACAGCACACAGCGCTATTATTTTCTTCCTCTGAGCTGCTTTTACAATATATCTGCACTGAGACAAAACATATTTTCAGACACAGTGACTCGCAATCCAAAGCTACGAGCACAACAATACATAAAGGCATGAAGAATACTTAACACAGGACCTTTAACGACCTCCGCTTTGTTAAAATAGCGACACTTTCTCTGCTCTTAACCATTGACTGCCCCGTTGCACAGACTCTGCTAACTGCTTCTCCATTCACAGTTGTGCAGGGAGGACCGGTCTCGCTCCCGCCCACCGCTGCTGCTCCTAATTTACTGGTCAACAGGGTCTTCCTCTCCTCCGCCCCCCGTCGGTCCCGCTATGTCTGTCCCAGTGCTATTTATTCCCATCCCTAGGAGACGGCTGTGCACAAAGCAGTCAGTGTGTCTCATGCTTTTTTAGAATAGAGATTCAGTCTGGTGTAAGTGGAAACGCTATGATTGACTGGGCACAGTGTGTACCGGGAGAGGCACAAATTATCCCTCGAAATGACAGAGAACTATTAATAATAAAGCTGTAAAGAAAAAAGAAAAGTTGTGATTGGAAGATAGATTTGTATTGGCAATTATTTTTTATGCTCTTTTCTTTAGAATTATGACTTTGCAGATATAAATAGAATAATGGCAGGTTATCTATTTTGACAATACTTTTTACTTAGCTTTATGGTAATTACAGCTGTTTTGTTTTGACATATTTCAGGCTCTGACAACAAGACATATTTGCTGCAGCAACACTGTTTCTGTACTTTTAATTAATTTAAAACTGCATTTCCTTTTCAACACTAGATTGAAATAATTTGTCGTGACAAGTCAGATGGCGCTTCAAAGCATTACGTGCAAAGAGTTTAATCTTATAAAGTCTGAGAAAGTGGAGTTTGCACGTCTTTGATCAATTTGTTTGAAAGTGGAATAGATCAAATGTATTGAACAAAGAGGGTCGAAGAACATATAGTACTCATGCTTTAAGAGAATGAACATCTTAACATTCTGGGGATTAATCCAAAAACAATGATCAGATTTATTTTGGCATCTATTAGAAATGTGTTAGGATTTGCCTGTAAATGACTTGACTGAGGTTCAAATAAAGCACAAATGTGAGTTGAACCACAAAGTGCATAAATACAGGACAACTCTTCCCCTCTAAGTTGATCTTTTTGCTGCCGTTTCATATTTTTCTTCAGATAATATACATCAGTGGTTACCAGCCTTTTTTGTCTCGCGTACCCCCTAAGCTTTGTTTTACACTCAGAGTACCCCTTAACTTGAGTTTTGGGCAAATAAATGGGTTTACTAGTCGAATATAGTCAATTATTACTATTATATTTTTTATTTTAATTATAAGTACGATCCAAGATACTCCAAAATATGCTAAATTTACAACTTATGACACTTTTTTTACTCAAATAAAAGTATATTTAATCTTCATTTAAAACCTGAAACCATTCCAAGTACCCCCTGGTCATTTCTCAAGTACCCCTTGGGGTCCCCGTACCCCTGGTTGGGAAACACTGATATACATGACTTTTAAAGGTGCACTATGTAGCTTTCTGGTGAGGCGCCTGTCACCTCCTCCACCTCTTTGCCTCTAATTTTCCACAGTACAATGTTACAGGTCAGATTTGTGGAGAGGTGTTCCCCGCACAGTGAGACGAGTGCGTGTTCATCGGGGATTCAAATGTATGACACGTTTAATGCCATACTGTGGAACATATCCATGGAGCTCGACAGTCTCATCCACTTTGAAGTCTCTCGTGGTTCCAGATGTAGTTTTCTCATTTCCCCATAGACTTGTTAAAGAAAACCACATTCCAAAAAACACATTTAACACTTAAAATTCTGCAAAATGTTTTAATTAGTTGTTTTCAGATTCTAGAATGTGATGACGTCATACTCTGATCGGGGGCTGAACCAAGTTTTTCTTATTGATTACATTGTACTTTCATGAGAAATATCTGTAAGAACATTTCATAAATGTTGAACCTGATCATTTGTGACTAGACACAAGAACGTACTATTACAATCAAAATGTGCATTTCACAGATATCCATTTTAGCTGCCCCCATCTGTATGAAATGTTATTAGTCTGTAGAATGTTGTTATGTCATCTGAAACCCAGCAATAACTTCAGACACAAATTTTAAATAAAACAGTTCACCTTATTCCAGAAGTTGCCTTGGGCCCCGCCATCTTTTTTCTGTTGTTACTTTTACACGGGGCAGACGAACTCAACTGAAAATAAGTTCTACATGGACTAAAAAGCTGTTTTCAGGTCGCCCAGGAAATCGGTGGGTTGTTGACTTGTTGCTCGTGTTCATTAAACATTTTACACAAATAAATCGACTTTATATAATGTTTTAGCGGCGAGACTTTTCCCCCATTCGCCATTGACATGAACAGAGCTCTCGTCAAACCAGAAGTGCCTTTACCACAGGAGTGTGGCTCTGTGGCAAAAAGAGGCAAAAGTGGGCGGGGCAGAATAAGGTGAATAGGCCTTTTGTGGTTTTTTGTTACCACAGAACGGATTAGCCTCGAGCTAGCTTTCAAACTTGCTACTATGGAAATTTACTTCTGGAACCAAGCAGTGAGCTGTTATATTTGAGCTCCATAGAGACAAGCAGCAGGTAGCGGACCTTCCCTCAGAAAAATCACATTGTGCAGCAACTATTTGATTTGATGTTGTTGCTGATATATGTGAACCGCCTCTACCCAGTGAACCTATTTGGCCTTTATGTCAAGACACTGTTCAGCTCTGATAATGGCTCTGTTCAGTTCATCTCCCGCTCTGTTTGCTGTTGACTTTGATGTGTCTCACGAATTCAAATGATGCCTCTACTCTTTGTCTGGCTGTTTAGGTTTAGTGCCAGTTCTTTGTTCCCATGTGCGCGCAGCAGCAGCAGCAGGTTGGGCAGGATTCTGAAGTAGTTGGCTGTTTCTGCCTGAGCCAAATGGACGTGAGCCAAGCACAGCAGGAGTTTGTACTCTCCTCTGTTTGATATTTACTTTACCGCCTTCACAGGGACACATCCACACACTGGCTCTGTGGCAGAAAGAGCTGGTGCTGAGTGTGCACTGGCTTCTGCTAAACCAAGTCCACCTCTGGAAGCAGGAGGGGAGGAAGGGGCGGTTTGATCTGGGGAGTCCGACTGGAGGGGGGTGGAGGGCACTTGTTTTGGGGCCCAGATCAGGAAAGGGGCCCTTCAAAGTCTGTGATGTAGTGAAGGCGATTCCAATTATCTTTGTTTTGGTCCGACACCAAGTCATAATATGCAAAGTATCAAACCAATTATTTTTGTCTTAAAATGCATTGACATTTGTTCTGCTTTGCAAACTGACAAGATAATTGCGTTTATCAGCAGGATGCACCGTCTCTTTTCATTCAATCTGTAAATAGGACGATGCTGACTCATATAATTGTACGGTAAACATACTGTAAAACACAGCAGTGTTTCACACCCTGGTTGCAGATTTTAAAAGAAGGACGCTGAATTACATTTTAATAAAAAAAAATACTTTTTGTGAACATTTTGGATTTAGGGTTAAAGAAGAAAATATAGTAGTCATTGATGAGACAAAGCTTAGGGGGTTCTCAAAACAAAAAAGGATGGAACCCACTGATTACAGATTGCTCCACCTCAGCTTGAACTGATCTAAAAAATATACATATGCAGAAAATTATTGTATAATTTTTTATTTTATTTTTTCAGATGTATAATTTAAATGTGTATTAAGCAAAAACACATATCCAGACAGTCATAGACACATACACACAGAAAATGTCTCACTTCTTCACCATGATCTCGTCCCCCACACTCACTTTCCCCAACATCTTTTCACTTTTGGAGTCTCAGCTTTCACATTTTCACTTTTTTTTTTCTTAATAATTTTAATTGACAATTTTCACTTCAGAATCAATACTTTAAATACTTCAATCACTATCAATACATCATTATATTAATATTGACCCACAAATCACTGCAGCGAAGTGCATTTATCATTGAGATCATGTTACGTGGGCCCCTTAAGATGTTTTTTTTTAAAATCCAGGGCCCATAACTTTCTGCTGTACGCCCCTGAATTGCAGCTTAAAAATCTTGTTGTGATCGAAAAATGCAGTAATAAGATTTCCCGTTCTTGAATATAAACTTAGTAAGTGTCATTTGCTGCTTTTTAGTTGTTGTAATTAGATACATTTTTGTCTTAATGATCATTTAAAAGATCAAAGAATAACTTTATAATCGACATTTGTGCTACAAAGACTGTAATATGTACCATGTGCTGGAAAAGTTCAGCCTTAATCTGGGAAATATTTGCACGAACATAACTGTAAAAACGTTTCAGACTTGGTATCTTTTTAGAATAGACAATCGCCGACTAGTCAACTACTAAGAGAATAACTGGTGACAGCTCCATCATTTGTTTTTGCAGTTTCTAGGGGCTTGCGATAACGCTGAGGGTCCCGTTTACTGGAGGTGTGTGATTTTATAGGCAGAGGAATGCAGAATATTACAGTGAATTTGGCATTGACTCGGCTCCTGTGGGGATAATGGGTTTGTGGCGTGAGAGACACTGTTTACCTGAAGATGGAGCCGCGGGTCACGTCTAAACATACTTTCAGATTCTCACTCTCTCCATCATTCTGTTCGTCTTGTTTTTGTTCTGCCGTGCAAACTGGATAGATAATAGAAGATAATTACGTTTATTAGCAGGATGTTGCGTCTTTTTTCGCTAAATCTGTTAATAGGACCACGCTGCCTCCTGCCACTGTAAACACAACGCACTCACGACGAGCGCAAACTAATTAAATCATCAGAAGTGACTGCCAGCTAAGTGTCACATTTTAATAACTGATCACAACGCTCACCGGTAAATCCTGTTCTCTGACGTCTCCTGTTTGCGTGTTGACGTTTAGGGCATCGTCAGAAGCTGGAAGACCCCCCCAAAGCCGGCCTGTTCTCGGACCGCCTGAGCGAGCTGGAGCGGATGAGGGTGAGGGTGGCCGTGCCCACTCAAGCCCCCAGACCCACCCTCAACACGGCCGCCAACTCCTTCGCCAGCCAGGGACAGACGCAGATCCCAGGTGAGACCCAAGACCGATCCAAGCTAAAGGTGCACTGTGTGACTTTTAGTGGGGGCTGCGCCAAATGTGTCTGTCCTGCACTGATTCAATTACGGCAGGGGTGTCCAAACTTTTTCCATCGAGGGCCACATATTGAAATATAGACCAAGCGGAGGGCCACAAATCAATCGTGAAACGTTTAAAAAAGCTGCATTTATCTGATGTTTTAAGCGCTGCCACATCTACATTCAGTCTCACTGTCTTAATATCAGGTCTGTATTGCACCAAAATGTTAGTTATTTAGGTTAGAATTGTAGAAAATCTGAAATGTGCTGTAAAAAGTACTTCTCAGGACAGAGTGGGCCAGTTCACCAGGAAGACTAAGGGCCAAGAAAAATTGGTCTGAGGGCCACATTTGGCCCCCGAGCCTGAGTTTGGACATGACTGAATTACGGTGTTTTTTCTTCCAAAAGACCTTGAAAAACACGCGTTCTTACACCGGGCCACGGATCTGACCTGTAGTTTGATACGTTTAAAGCCATAATCTGGAACACTGCAAGTAAAGTAACCCTCGAACAGAAAAGTTACATAGTACATCTTTAAATTTAAGTAATAATGACAATAGAATTTATGTATAAAGCACTTTTAAACAGACTGTGCAAGGATCAAAACAAGTATTTTTAAAGGACACGTATGCAAATTGGACATTTTCTTCTTTTTTTTTTTTAGCTTTAAATCATGTCAAAACATTGTTCTTTCATCAAAAACACATACCGTAGAGTTGTATTTATCTTAATATACGCTTGTTTCGTTCATCTTGTTTACGAGGTTGTCTTCTTTGAGCCTCACAAAACATTCCGCTTCAAGATCAGCAGTTTTCCTGTGCTGTTTTAAATCCATAAATCGTCCCCAGACACGTATGAAGCTTTTCTACGGTAAAACCCCATCGATTACAACTACCTGCTTGTTTTAGCATTTTGTTTATTTCACCATGGTAATTCCATCTTCTGCCAGTAGGTGGAGTAATGACACAAAATGATGATGAGGGGAATGTCTTACTGATAGAAAGTCGTGCAGTTTTCCATAGTTCCGTTAGTTTAACATGTTTCAGGTCGTGTTGGGCCTTCAGTCGTACTGTCCTGACCTGCTGAATACTCACACTTCACTGTGATTGGTTACATCACTCAAAACCGGAGTGCGACCAATAGAAGAGAAAATTTGGGAAATTTATCTTTGAACATAGAGAATTTTTTAACAGAAAAACACGTAACGATATCACCAAAATAGCTGTTGCATCCATCCATCCATCCATCCATCTTCTTCCGCTTATCCGGGGCCGGGTCGCGGGGGCAGCAGTCTAAGCAGGGACTCCCATACTTCCCTCACCCCAGACACTTCCTCCAGCTCCTCGGGGGGATCCCGAGGCGTTCCCAGGCCACAGAGAGACATGGTCCCTCCAGTGTGTCCTGGGTCTACCCCGGGGCCGCCTAGCTGTTGCATAGTTTTCAAAATAGTAGCAACACTAACAATAGTATTAGCCATAATATTAGTGGCAGGAATAGTAGTCGAACCCATCGTCCCAGTTATGTAATAAATATTGTACTCTGTCAACTAGATAAAAGTTTTTATAGTGACTACTTGGATGAGCGTATCGACTTTAAGAATGTTTGTCCAAATTGAATTCTGTCGATGGAACCAACACCTGGACGACAGACGGATTACATAGACCTCAGTAAACATGTATAGTCCCTTTAAGTAGAGTCTAAAGTCTGTAATGGAGACAAAAGTGAAGTGAAACAAGATGTGAGTTCAACGGAAACATTTACATTAACCACAGAATATTGTAAAATATGAAAAATCAAGGGGGGTTTGGCAAATAAAAAACACTTGGGTACATGTAAGATATCAGAGCCCAGTTTAAAGACATTTAAGACGTCTTGACATTGTATTTTAGATGATTTGTTTATTAAAATTATATAAAGGCAAAATCCTGATTGTTATGTTATTTTGTTTTTTTATCTACAGATATACTACAGACTTTACAATAAATTATACTTTTTGTGAAGCTCAAATACAATTTTCAGGCTAGATAACAGTATTTGTCCCCCGTCTGAGCAAACCAGCAGACATTTGTGCCCTGGAAATTCAAAATTGTTGCTTATTTTTTTGTTTTTGAGGCTTAAAGTCATTAGCCTTTTGATCTGAAAATGTGTTATTATGGTCTACTTCATTTTGCCTCCAGTGCATCCATGAAAGACTTTTGAACTTGTTGATGGCGGTTCATTCAAGGGTCCATTGAGTGTTGATTTTGAAGTCTTTCTTGTATCATCCGACACTCCCTGTTAAAACTCAAACATGTATGAAAATGTCTTCAAAGTGGCTTTCATGTCTTTCAAATGAATGTGAGTGATTAAACTGTCCATTGGCTCCATTATGGAACAGACTCTTTTGTCTGCAGTGAAAAGATGTTTTACCCTGAGCTTTAATCGTGGTATCACATTATAATGGCACACGTCCAAGGACAGGGATACAGTTAATTAAGACATTTAATAGTTTATTACAACCACACTTTACTGCTGGAATCTTTGTGGGGATATTATCGTGTTTCACAATCGACTGAGCTTTCACAGCGTCTGAAGTGGAAGATATATTGGAAAACTGATCATATTGTGATTGTTTTTTGGAGATACGTGACATTTGATTAAAAGTATATCATCTGTAATACCAATTGTTTAATAAGCCTGCAAAGAGTTGATGAAAAATATAACTTTGAGTGTAATAGGCCTGAAACTAACTGTTGACTGTTTCCCGATAACGATATTCATACGATGTGTCAATCCAACAGAAATGTGTTAAAACATGTCTTTAAACGCATTCATTGAGGTTTAATTTTCAGACAAATATGAAATGTATGTAAAATGAATCACAAAAAGTGCAGAAATATGACCCTATAGCATTTTTGAAAGTTTACAACAGAACCTTTTTTCATTTTTATTTGTAATCAGCTTCTTTTTTTTGCAGAAACATTATTCAGTTATTATTAAGTTGCTGTACGCTCCACCGTCTTGTTTCCGTTGTATTAGTTCACATGGAGCAGACGAGCTCAACAGAAAATAAGTTCTATACGGACTAAAAAGACGTTTTCAGACTGACCAGGAAATCTGTGCACTGTTGACTTGTTGTTGCTCGTGTTCATTAAACATTTTACACAAATTAATCTACTTTATGTAACATTTTAGCGGCGAGACTTTTCCCTCGTTCGTCATTAGCTTTAACGGAGTTCTCGTCAAACGGAAGTGCGTTTACAACAAAAGTGCAAAAAACTGCAAAAGTGGGCGGGGCAGAATAAGGTCAATACTTGATCTCATCTTCAAAACAATATTCACAAGATTAACAACATTTTTATTCATTTTTTGATTAGTCGACAAGTCAAACGATAATTTCCATTGTACCTTGAGACTTTTTAAATATAAATAATGACCGAAAGCTACTAGAAAGAGAATATTTACGAATAAAGTGTGTATTATGAATAAAAATCAGAACATGTTTACTCTTTTTTTTGACATTTTCATTTAATATAATTAATAATGCGGCTCTCTGTGTTTGTGTAGTGTTTCAGAGTCTGTTGCGACTACAGATATGTTAAATAATATAGTGATATTTCTGCACTTTGGTGTTTCATTTTACAGTCTGTTCCCTATTCGTGCGATACTTGAACCTGCGCACGACATTTCCGCAGACACTTTTGCTCATTTCGATCGATCGCCAGAGCACTGAACATCAAATATCTCCAGCGACTTAATCAGAGGATAAAAATGGACGCAGAAAACCATCTAAACGTTGCGGTTAGTGAGACGCCATTCTTCCTGAGTCTAAAGCTAGGACACATGTCGCAGCCGAGACCTCCCGGATCATCTGTCTCCTTCTCCGTCACTCTTGTCAAACGACATCCAGGAAAGAAACTCCATCTGTCACGGCTCGAGGTGGCTGCGACCCGATCCCTCACACCTCCGCGCACAGCATCATTTAGCTCTAAGTTACTCCCCGGCTTTGCTCAACGGGTCATTTGAGGGATGGTTAAACCCGAGCAACAGAAGAAAGCCTCGGATTATTATCGCCGGTGTTAAAAATGACAAAGTTTTGCTGAATTTGGAGCGATATTGGAGCCGCGTGGAAAAGTAAATTGTGTAATCGAGGGCCATTTTCTGCTTAACTTACATTACAGCTGTCAGTCACGTTCGAGTGTCATTTGAGTCTACTTTCTAGTATATTATTTAAATGTAGCTGTCAGAAAATACTGTGTTTGTGGTGAGGCTGCAAAATTAATCACATTGAAATCGGCATAATTATCATCTATTAGTTGCTTTTTTTATGCCGTCTAAAAAGAAATGACTCTGTCTAGTTTAAACCTCTTCAAACATGTTCAGAAATGCATTTGATTCTTATAATACGCAGTTCAGTTTCAACTTTCTCCCAAGTACTAATGCTCCTGGATGCAAAAAAGGAAGTTTAATGTTAAAAGCTGCAATTAACTATTGTTTTGCTAATCGTTTAGTTGAGTGATGATCATTCTTCCGATTAATTTTAAGCTGGGGCAACAGACTAAACTGGAAGTATTTAAAGTATTATTATTTAAGGTGAGACACTGCAGGTGAATAGGAAAAAAAATTAAAATTAAAGATATCAATTTGAAACTTCTCCTGTAGTTTACTCAGATAAATGTAAGAAAAAAAAGGTTTTTCATCATGTCATGTGGAAATAAGGCATTTTATGTGTAAAAATTGCCAAAAAGTTCACATATTTGGGACGTTTAAATCTGAAAAATGGACAGAACCAGGTTTAAATTTTTTGTAAGTTTTTTGCCTGTAGTGTCTTGCCTTAAATGTGTCTTAACTAGTTCTCAGCTCTCAAATCCTTTTGGCACATTGTTAATATCAGCAAGAATTCATTTTTAGGCGTAGGCTCTTTAGAACGGCTTTTTTCAGACATCCAAGTGAAGCGTCCAATCAGAGCGCTGCTTTCAGCTCTTATTTCCAAGTTGACTAAACCCAGCACTAAACATGGACTAAACCAGGACTAAACCCAGCACTAAACATGGACTAAACCAGGACTAAACCCAGCACTAAACATGGACTAAACCAGGACTAAACCCAGCACTAAACATGGACTAAACTAGGACTAAACCCAACACTAAACATGGACTAAACCAGGACTAAACCCAACACTAAACATGGACTAAACCAGGACTAAACCCAACACTAAACATGGACTAAACCAGGACTAAACCCAGCACTAAACATGGACTAAACCAGGACTAAACCCAGCACTAAACATGGACTAAACCAGGACTAAACCCAGCACTAAACATGGACTAAACTAGGACTAAACCCAACACTAAACATGGACTAAACCAGGACTAAACCCAACACTAAACATGGACTAAACCAGGACTAAAGCCAGCACTAAACATAGACTAAACCAGGACTAAACCCAGCACTAAACATGGACTAAACCAGGACTAAACCCAGCACTAAACATGGACTAAACCAGGACTAAACCCAACACTAAACATGGACTAAACCAGGACTAAACCCAGCACTAAACATGGACTAAACTAGGACTAAACCCAACACTAAACATGGACTAAACCAGGACTAAACCCAACACTAAACATGGACTAAACCAGGACTAAAGCCAGCACTAAACATGGACTAAACTAGGACTAAACCCAGCACTAAACATGGACTAAACCAGGACTAAACCCAGCACTAAACATGGACTAAACCAGGACTAAAGCCAGCATTAAACATGGACTAAACCAGGACTAAACCCAGCACTAAACATGGACTAAACCAGGACTAAATCCAGCACTAAACGTGGACTAAATGTGGACTAAACCTGGCACTAAACATGGACTAAATGTGGACTAAACGTGGACTAAACATGGACTAAATGTGGACTAAATGTGGACTAAACGTAGACTAAACATGGACTTAAAGTGGACTAAATGTGGACTAAACGTGGACTAAACGTGGACTAAATGTGGACTAAACGTGGACTAAATGTGGACTAAATGTGGACTAAATGTGGACTAAATGTGGCACTAAACATGGACTAAACGTGAACTAAATGTGGACTAAACGTGGACTAAACGTGAACTAAATGTGGACTAAATGTGGACTAAACGTGAACTAAATGTGGACTAAATGTGGACTAAATATGGACTAAATGTGGACTAAATGTGGACTAAATGTGGCACTAAACATGGACTAAACGTGGACTAAATGTGGACTAAACATGGACTAAACCCAACACTAAATGTGGACCAAACCCAACACTAAACCTGGACTATATCAGGACTAAACATTGGACTAGAACAGGATCGAACAAAGTCTAGATCAAGCTAAATTTTGGGCCAAATCAACAAAGTGAACGCTCCTGAAGAGTCTGCATAGGCCAGATAACAATAAATGTGTAAACTAAACTAGTTGTCGACTAGTTCAACCCTTAGGCATTTGCAATACTGAAAAATACATACTAGAAATACTTCGATTGCATTTTCTTTCACCCAATATTGTTTCTAGTTTGCCTTAGTTTGTGGACTCTTCACTTTTGCAAATGTTTCGCAGACAAATCAGATCAAATAATAGATTTTCCTCTGCCGTCTGTAGAGCTGCAGTGATGGTGTGGAGCAGATTTTGTCACGTTGCTTTTGCTCCTCTTGTGTTTACCTCTTGGGCGTGTTCCAGTCGAGCTCTCAGCTGCAAGCACAATGTTTTATAAGGCAAACAGGAAGATCTCACTGAAGGCAAACATTAGATGTGTCATTACGGAGGATGTTACGCAATTTACCAACTGATACTTCCAAACGTTACCTCAGTCCAACTCATCGCTCGTACAATAGACTGTTTGTAAACAAATACTTCATGAGCTCTGGAATGAAGGCGCGAAGTGGAGCGAGAATTATCCACAGAAAAGCAGAAAATATGATGGTTTTGGTAGCTATGTGTAAGTTGTGTCAAATAGATCTTTAGAAAACACTAACTGATGTATTTAACCTTATTTGATTATATAATAGGCGGTGATTACACACACCTAACTTTGATCACGACAAAAACTTGATTTTTAGGGTTTACTGGACAAATACTCTTCCCATAGTGGTTCTTCACTGTAGTCTAAGGCTGCGACTAACAATCATTTTGCGTATCGCTAAGTCTTTAAGATGAATCGATTTGTTGTTTAGACCACAAAAGTCACATGATGAAAACAGTTTTACTAAATTTTCCCCAGATAAAGCTGAAGTGAAGCTGTTTGACAATCCTGGAGGAGTACGTTTATGGACAAAAATACACTTCATTTACATATTTTCCGTATAATTATCATGCAAATGAGGCTCGATGTGAGTCATAGAACTTACTTTCTGAGCACATGGCATGTCTGGAGCCTCTGTATAGACCAGTTAAGAGTTATTCAATTACTAAATGAAATGATGATTATTTCAATAACTGATTAGTTGTGATTACTCTATTAACTTGTTAATCCTATTGTACTCATTTATTTATTACATACTGTACCACAAATACTACTGTTTATTTAGCTAAAATTCAAATGATGAAGAGATATAAATGTGTAAGTTTCAGTTGTTTTTATTGAAAAAATAATGACATTTTACTCTTCAAAAGTGTTTGTTGTTGTTAAAAAAAATAATAATAATAATCACACTTCTATCATATGTCAGTTAATCACTGAAAATGTGTTGTGTCTATTTCATTTTTGTCTCTATTTTGGGGTCTATTAGTTGCTGGATTCTAATTACTGTATGTTAAATGGAGGCAGGAGTCCATTATATGATATTTTCACAGTAACTAGACTTATGTAGCGCCTTTCCAGATGCTCAAAGTTGTTTTACGATGGTGTCCATCATTCATTCTCTCCTCAAGCTTCTGAAGCCACAGCTGCCCGGGGCAGACAAACAAAAGCAAGGCTGCCAATCTGTATCATTGACCTCTTGGTGTAGCTTATCTTTCAGGACTACCATGGTCTGAAGAAATATTCAAAAGAAAAAATCCACAAATTCCAATCAGTCATATTAGTGCCGAGTCCAATGGAGGTTATGCAGACGATATCACAGTATTCTGAATTTTAGCATCTGAGTGGCAAAAATACTGACATTTTCTCCTGTGAAAGCTCAAAACACAACCAAAACGTGAAAAAGCTGCTACATTCTTATAACAAATATAAACGACTGCAACTGACCCGACATCTAAAAGAATAAGATCAACAAAACAGTTTATCACTGACTTTGGGATCACACACAGTTGAGTCTCTTTCTGTCGTTAAATAAGATGTTTCTGAGTCCAAATATTGAGGAAATCAATTGTTGTGCAACAGCTGAAGTGTCCTAAATCCCCACCTGCCATTAGCAAACAAGCTAGCTAAGCTCTGCACGGTTGCAACAACAACAAGAAACCACTTTCAGATGACATTTTGACATAAAAAAGTTGATTTAAGCAAAACAAAAGCTCTACTGACAAAAAATAGACCTATAAAAGCAAACAAGCACATGTTATCAGTTGTGCTGTTGCCACTCGAGTCGAAATGTTTTTCAAATAAAAGAATGTACTTTTCTATATTTACAACCACACCACAAACATCTACATAAACAGCAGCAGTTTCACATTCCTTTACAGCTTGTTTAGGTTGTGTTGTGATGTTGTCTGAACACAGCGTCAGGGTAATCCTTCTCTCTTTCTCTGTGTGTGCGTTTTGTCCCGTGTGGTTGTATGTGTGCCCCAGACCCTCGTCAGTCCCAGTCCTCTCCTCCCTGGGCGTATGAACAGACGTACTCGTCCTACCTGAGTCCCATGGCGTCCCCCTCGGTGCACTCCACCGCGCCCCTCTCGTCGAGCCGCGCCACGGGCCTGCCTGCCATGACTGACGGGCCCAGACGCCTGCCAGGTAGAGCCACCGCCTCGCCGCGCTGATGACGGGCTGTGTGTGACGCCAGAGGAGCCACCGCTAACACAATCAGAGCTCCATAAACCTCTTAGTAACGTATACCCTGAGTGTTGGTGAGAGGTGGGCAAATCAAGTACCTGTTTAGTGTGTGAAAAATGCCTTACATTCAAGATAATCCTTCAAAAGTATTAGGAAAGTCATAAAATGTGCAAAGAAGCGGGATAAATATTTAAGTTTTATAATTTTGTAACACTAACTACACTTTTATTAGCCTTAATAAAGCATGAACAAAGACTTAATTCATAATGAACAAATGGTTAATTAAGCATGATTCAGGCTTAGTAACTACTTAATTAATACCTTAACCTTTGACCCCTTAACTAAGTAGTTACCAAGCCTAAACCATGCCTTATTAACTAATTGTTAATTATGAATTAAGGCTTTGTTCATGTTTTATTGAGGCTAATTAAGGTGTAGTTATTATTTATGAAGTTTAACCGTCATTTCTTTTTAATCTAATTCCAAATATGCAGTACCACTTTATAATGACTGCATCTTATTTGTCCCTTAATCAAAAGTCTTCATTCGCAATGAACAAACAGTTCATGATTTGGGTTTAGTAACTACTTAATTAATGGGTTAAGATTAAGGTATAAGAGGTAGTTATCAAGCCTGAATCATTCTTTATAAACAAATTGTTCATAATGAATTACGTCATTGTTCATGCTTTATTAAGGTTTATGAAGGTGTAGTCAGTATAAAGTGGTGCTATATATGCCATGCTTAGCTCTTTCGTCCCTGCACCTCTGGTTGAGAAACATATGTGCCTCTGTTATCAGAAGGAGCCGCTCATGGCTCCCTCTGAGCTGGACGTGAGGAGCTGTTTTCAGAGGCGTCTCCAGAGAAGAGTTTGGAGACACTTTTTCAAACAGTGGAAGGAAAAAAACGATTGTTTCCTTTTTTCCTCGCTCCAAGCCTTTGATCCCAGAGGAGCAGTGTAATAACAGGCCCGGGCATAATAACAGCCTCATGACTGACAAATAAAGTGTCTTTACAGCGATACGCCACTCTCACAAGGCATTCTGGGTAATCGCATTAGCCTGTAGCCTTTTTTGTACTAACGGCAGCATCTGTGTTCCAATTTGTTTCCCCTGGATGTGTTTTTTTACACACGGCGTGAGACAGTCGTGCTACACCTGTTTGTGCCGCTCGGAGGTGGACTCTGAGTGTGACTGCGCATTAGAAAAGGTTTCAAACCCGGCCAGCTGCCGTGTCAGCTTTGATTAGCTCCCTCTCTCCTGCAGCTTTCATCTCCTGAGCAGGGGCTTTGTTCTCAAAGTGACACACGTGCGCGAGCGAGCGTGCCCACGTGCACCTGCATAAACACAGAGGAACCTCCACGCTTAAAGCGTCCTAAGTGATGTGACTAAGGCTCTCAGATCTACAGATCATGTTGACACCTCTCCAGGCTGCGCTGTAACAGTATCCAGCCACAGAACATGGCGACAAGTACAAGCAGAAGCTGATATGGACGCGCTTGTGCAAACTTTGAGCACACACCTCCTCACACTCCAGCTCCGGTGGCCAAATGTCACAGTCACTAAGTCTCTGTTACAAAAGTTCATTAAGTCGGATGTGATGCACTCGTTTGGAAATCTGCAGCTCCTGTCTGGTTTCAGACACTGTAACCTTCAGGATTAACTCCCATTAAAGGACTATGTCCATGTATGTCCACACTCATGGGCCTTTTTACCTCAGTAGACTTTTGATTCAAAAGTTATCTAGTAAATGCAGTCGAACCCTTTCTGAAAATGAGGCGTAGTATTTAAAGAAATAATGAAGGAAAAACATTCCACGCTGAAGCAAGTTGTAGCTTTTGCTGGAGAACTCCTTTAGTTCTCCAGCAGTGATTCATGGAGATTTAGGCCTTTGGAAACATCCTCCCATGGACTACATTTGCATGTCCTTTTCCAGGACTCATAACATGTCTGGTCACTTTGTCAGAATCGGAAGTACATCTCACATTTCAGAGGTCGTCACACAGCTTAGCATGTGTGCTGTGACCAAACCCTTTGGCCACAGTACAGCAGCATTTTATGTTCAATGAGAGTTTTTACTGCCTTGTTTACTCATATCAGTCCAGCCAATAATTGTGGGGGGTATTGTACCCTTTCTATTAGACTCCAGATCAGCGTGTGTAAAAGTGGAAGTTTCAAGTCTTAATTGGCTGCATGTGTTATCGGATGCTCCTCCGTGCACATAAACAGCGCGCCGCCCCCCCGTCTTTCACGCTGCAGACACGGTGACACCGAAGACGCCTGGTGATTTATGATAAGAGCGCTGCAGCCGGACCCAGCGGAGACAGGAGTGTGGGTGGAGTGTGAATTTGGGAGTGAGGTAGAGCCGAGAGGACCTCCAGCCCGATCGCGACTCTCACCGCAACCAGTTAGCGGTTTTCGGGGGTACTTTTTAAGGGATGAAGGGGGGGACGGAGGGCGAGATGCACACACACTTGCGTTGGAGCCAGTGGGAGTGGAGTGGAGCAGCCACATCAGAGCTTAGTCCTGCCTCATTATGGATCTCATGGAAACTGTTGGGCTCAAAGCGTTACCACATGTTCTGCTTCTGATTCATCCCAACTGCTTTTTTATACTCGCTCGCACACATACGTTCGCTTATAGCCGGTTTTGCGCACATATTTGCATGCGTAAACAGTTACACAGCGACATCTAAACATGCGCAGACACACACTCCAAACATAAATATACATAAACAGATTCAAGTGCAGCCACATGTGCGCGATCGGAGTTTGGTAGCTTATCAGAAAAAAACTCCAAGTGAGGAAAACACAAAGTTGATGAATGGAATAATATTTACAGTCCAATTAAGAATGCATAACTGCGCCCACAAGAATCCATTAAGTCGTTTTTCGCACACATCCGGCTGGGAATGTCTGTACAATTGAGTTTACTACCGTTTCAGTACTCGTGGGACTTGTTCGTTAAAGTCAATTACTCTTCCAAGACAAAGTGTTAAACAATTTATGAAGCCAAAGCCACATTTAATATAATCTCATCTGAGTAAATAGGCTAAGGGGAATAGAATGTATTTGTGCATGTATGGTCTGACGTGTGCACTTGTTTGTGAGGATTGTGTAATGCACTTAAGTCGGTAGCGTCGTTTAAAGGAGCGGACAGGAGCGTCGAAGCCCAGCAGTGTAAATAAATTAGGTAATCTTCAGCATAAATGTCTGAGTACAAAACAGATTATGCAAGACTGCCTCCTGCTGTTGAGGATGAATCAAAACAGAAATGTTGTTGAGAAATGTGTGGAGACAGTTAAGCAAAGTCGAAACAATTATATACCATATGGCTACATAAATCATCGTTATTATTGCAAAATGAGTTCCTGTTGTAATTTGCTGAACTTGTTTAGAGCTACTTTCATTTTAATTGTCCAAAGTTTCAATTATATCAGCTGAAAACAATTCAAATATTAGAGTTTAAAGGCATGTCAGAACCAGTTGTTGTAACAAATGTTCATAAACCCAGTTGTTTTCAGTCCAAAAAAGGCTTGCATGACTTAGCGGTTTATACAGTTTCAGAAACAGATTTTAGATAAAATTAAAGTCTTGTGGTCATCTTGTGGTTACTTACCACACAGCTGATTAGCCTCCAGAAAGCTTTTAGACTTTTAATATTTGTTTTTCGGAAAATTAACTACCAGAACGTCATATTATGAGGTTGCATTACAACACTACATGCATTTTGATCATACTTGGGGGATTTTGTGTCCATGTACTCCACCCAAAGTAATAATGTTATCAGCTCACAACTTATGATGAGTTTCATATAAGTCGCTGCAGTCGGCTCTTTGTGGAGCGTGGCATACGTGTTAACCACTCCAAACAACACTCCTTCTTTCTTCAGTAATTATAAGAATATCTAATACTTTTAGTTAAATTTTAATATTTAATTTTGCAGCTTATTCTCTGAGTAAAATTAAAGCCCAAATAAATAGTACTTCCTTCCGTTTGACTGCACTGAAGCAAAGCATCATGGTCTTTGATCTGGTTGTTGGATTTTTGCGTAAAATTTCAAACTTGAGTTATTAGTAAGAAAAGGCTCGATACTTGATATAAAAGTTTATACCACGGAATGCTATTTTCAACACAAAATATATGGTCTTATACTAAAACAGACGGTTTGTGGCTCTCCAATTCCTTTATGTTTCAGTACGCAGCCCTCGTTTTAAAATGTTTGGACACCCCTGTCTTAAAAGGTCAACTTTTGTGTTTTGTTTTTGTTTCCTCCATTGCACCACTGGCGAGCACGTCTACTGCAGAATCTTACTTAAACATCTTAAAAATGTCTTTAAAAAATGGTAGATGTTTTTCATGAATATCACTGTTAGATTTTGGATATTTATTCTGGTAACACGTGACGGCAGTTCTTCTTAATGTTTTGATATGATTGGTGCGTTTCAGGATTAGCATGCCTCCTGCCACGTCAATCCTTTATAAATCTAATCTATCACTTCGTCACACCAGCGTTAACAAAGCCCTGTCTGTGTTCTCCTGCAGGTTCCTCTGACTTGAGTCCCTTCTCCGGTCAGTTCGAGCGTCAGTTCCCGAGCCTGTCCACGCTCACCGACACGCGCTTCCCCAGTCCCAGGATGCACTACCCGCCGGGCTTCACCTACACGCCGCCGGTCACCTCCCCCATGTCCCTGGGCAGCGCTCACTACCACACCTACCTGCCCCCGCCGTACCCGGGCTCCACCCAGAACCAGAACGTGCCCTTCCACCAAACCAGCAGCACCCCATACCTGTACTACGGCACGTCGTCCAGCTCGTACCAGTTCCCCATGGTGCCCGGGGGGGACCGCTCGCCCTCCCGGATGATCCCGCCGTGCACCAGCGCCTCCACGGGCAGCACCCTGGTCAACCCCAACCTGCCCAGCCAGACGGAGGGCGGCGTGGAGGGCGACGGGAGCCACAGCAACTCCCCGACTGTGCTCAACACCGGCGGGCGCATGGATGAAGCGGTTTGGCGACCATATTGAAGAAAATAAAGGCAGCGTTTAAAGTTCAGAGGAAGGTTTGAAAGCACAACAACATTTTAGTAACGGGGATTTTCGTGCGCATCAGCGAAAACTATCTCCGCCTTTTAAAGTTGGAAATGAAGGTTGAGATTAAAAGAAAGAAAAACATGCGAGACTTGTTAGGACTCGTCTCCCTTGCATGTGTTTTGACCCAGGCACTACAAAGGGAGTCATCTGCAGCAATATTGACGAAGATTCAAAGTCGTTTAGCTTTTCTAAGCCTGAGTGGATGAAACTACATTTCTCTTTTCATAATCCACAAAGCGAAGAGATGCTTTGCTGTTATTTGTATAAGACTGTGTTTTTTGTACAGTGTTTGAACTTGGTAAGGCTTTTTGCTGGGCTGTGTTTTGTACTATGACAATATTGAGACAAGTGAAGCACTGAGGAGTGGAGCAGAGGTACTTTAAGTGGTATGGACAATCATTTTTCTTTAATTTAACTTGTATATTGTGGGTGAAACATGGATGTAGATTGAGGCGATTTTTTTTTCTTTGTTTTAACTTATAAAGCCATAAATTATGTATTGTATTTGAAACTTGAGTCGAAGAAGTGTAATCTGAATATTTTTGATGCATCTATATGACTAAGTTAAATGAATTGTTTTGATAGGTAATTTAAAGAGTGAGAGGTTTAATTTTGTAGCACCCAAAGATATAAATGGTTTTGATGTAACTTCCAAAGAGTATTGCAACATGTTTTTTCTGGAGTAACTTTCAGTTTAACTGCTCCTCGTATTAAGAGCCCAGATCCATACTAGGCGTTGACACACATTTGGCTTGGAATGAAACCTTGGTATTTATTGAGCAATAACTCGTATTGTGCCTCTTGGCAACGCACCATGAAAGAGCTTCAATGGAGAAAGTAATTATGCGTTGGGGAAATTCTGCTTCATTTCTTCAGTTTGTTTCCTGATGAGCGTACAGATACTTTCTGTACTTTCTGTTGGCTCTGAAAGCTACTTTGGTGCTGGAGTCGACACGTCGCCCAGAGGAGGTTCTGTGCCACGCCAGAGGCAGACTCTGATATTTAGTGATATTATTCCTCAGGATGGATCCTCTCCCGACTGGAACTAACTGCCTGTCTCCTTCTACCACAAGACGCCACGGAGCAGAACTCAGATCATGTGCAGAAGATAGCTTTAAAAAAGTGAGTCTTAGTGTGTGACACTAGTGTTCAGTCTGTGAGACTGACGGAGAATCAGCGCCGTTCAAAACAAAACTATGACATTCCTTTTCATTATTTATTTTTCTTGTCTGCATTTTTACTTGTTTACCAAAGTGGTTTGTATCTATTTCTTGCTCGGGTCATAAGTTAACACTTTTGTGACACAATGATGAGGGACATCTGATATACACAGTTTAAAATGAAAAGTCATAATTTAAAAGATGTCACAGCAATAAGACAAAGTGCAACATGGAGGTGATTGGAAGCAGCTGCTGGCAGCAAACTGGTGACTCGAATTGTGTCTGTTTGTTTCATGAAGCACTTATTCTCCTGTATTTCAGCAGCACTTGCGGCGCGCTGCCAGCAGGGCTCGTGGTTTGGGTCTCAGGAAACGCCACACACATGTAGATGGAGAACACTTGGCCAAACAACATTTACATTGAAGTTGAATCTGATCACTCTCGGCACTTGGTATTCATTTGATTTTTTTTTTTTACTTTACACAATTTGATATTCAGAGCATGAAGGTAATACAATAACCCAATTCAAGAAAGCTGAGAAAAACACGGGCCGGTCCAAGGATCGTGTTGAGGCCTTTCATTGCAGGTTTGCACGCAGACACTGCTGAGCCACACGACGTTTCCCCATCGCCCCAGACCAAAGCATACGTTTGTCTGTATTACAGTGTAACAGAAGACAGCATATAAAAGTCTATTAGTTAGTTTAATGTTTTTGAACCCTCTGGTAACCATGCCCACGTGTTGGACTTAATTTAATCTCCTTTTCTCTTTAGACTTGACCAGGAAATGGTCTTTTTAAAAGTGTTTACACATCAGCACTGACATCCATTCTGTCCTCATCTGTTTTTGTTTGTGTTGTGTTTTTTCATGAGGTTAAACTTCTTTCTTTTTTTCTTTCTTTCTTTCAATTTCAGCTTCATAATGTATTATTTAATGACCACCATGTAAAATATGCAGGAACAGACCTTTACTTTCCTTATGTAAAATGTACTTGTTACGTCTGTTGTTTTGCTTCTTCTCTCATGATCGCTTGTCAGGAAAACCTCCATCAGGAATTGCTGGTACGTTTCACAAACATCTTTTTTAAGGGATAAACACCTGACAACAGTGAGTGAAATTGGCATTGTGATTGTACATTTGTTTATTTTATGAATAAAATATGACTTTTGTAACTTACTTTTTCTCGTGTTGTCTGTTTTCACCTCACCACTGCTTGTCTCCATGGAAATGTCATGAACAGAGGGCTGAGCACAGATGCACCAGTTTAGGAAGCATCATCATAGGAGCCGTCTGCACCAGGAGCAGAAGGGCGCAGACAGGACACAGGGCCGACAGGAGAGATGACAGGTTTATCACCATGGAGACGAGGAATAAGAATGCATGTGTGAAAGGTATTTTTGAAGAAAGGCAAGATGGATATGTTTTTTTACAATTACATGGAGTGCAAAAAGAATATTGTGCGAAGTGCTGCGTGGGTACATGTATTGTTCCATTTCTGTAGACAGGTGCTCTTTGGAGGGGTGTATTTTTCAACTTGAAAATACTTAAGTGGTTGTCTTCAGTGGTGTAGAAAGTCACACAAAAAGACACAAAAACCAAGGCACTCTATCCATTTAACAAAAAAGTTAAAAGCCTTTATTCTATCTTTGTTATTAAATATTAAAAACGTACACACCAAAGCATTAGGACAAAAATAAGCTTACCCCCCATCGGAAAATCTACATAATATATCTTTGCAGATATATTGCAAAATTGATTTTTTTTTTTTAGCTTTTAACCAGAACACAGTCATGTCTTTGGACGGTGGGAGGAGCTGGAGAACCCAGAGAGAACCCACGGTAACACGGGGAGGACATGCAGACTCCACCCAGAGAGATCGTGTGATGTTGGGGTGGTCCGGGATTCGAACCCATGATCTCCTTATTGAGAGGCAGAAGCTCTAGCCGCTCTGCCACCGTGCACCCATTATGACATTATTCTCTTGTCAAAACATACCGGACTTAATTCACGCTTGTTATAATAATTCTGTTTTCAAGGCTATCTCCACTGAGCCTCACAAAGACACTTCATTTCAAATTTCCAAGTTTTGTGATGTCAAAGGTAGAGCACAGAGTCTAGTGCTGTTTTGAAATCAATAAATCATCACCAGGTTCGTTCTGAGCATTTCTGTCGTCAAATCATGTTCATTACAACTGCACACTTTATTAGAATGTCGGGGCAAGCTAGCTTTTATTTTGTCCATGGTATTTCCCTCTGCTGCCACTAGATGGAGTGCTAACACCAAATCCTGATGAAGGGAATGAAGTAATCTATGTTTTCAGCACATGCACTATTTAAAAGATACTCAAGAGCACGTTTAAAGACCAACAACAATATTTTTTTGTGTGCGTGGACTGCAAAATATATCATGAATCATATTTACCGGAAAATTTACAGCACCTCACATTTTCCCCACATTGTTCAGCCGTTGTTCAGTTTCCACGGCGCAGACTTTGTGTTAACAAGCGTCAGTGTCATCTCTCGTCTTTCCCAACATTGTGTTTGGATCCGGCCCACTGCTGCCACTGCACTGGGCCACGCTTCAAAGTCGTGCTCCGGGAAGAACCGACACAAGCTCGACGCAAGGGAACCTGTTTTACATTATTCCAAGACATAATAGACTACAGCCAGCGCGCCGACAGAGACAGAACCAGCACTGCGCCGTCCCCATCCACTCTGTGTTTTTTTAGGGTTCAACTCGAGAACATTTTTGGGATTTCCCTGAATATAGCGAATATACAAGGAGGAGAGAAAGAAAAAAAGATGGTTTCAAGTTCACATTCTCAGCGTTCTCAGCCATGTCGGGCAATTATAATAATGAACTCGGGAAAAGCAATGGGACCCAGACACCCGGAGAAATTAGCATAATGTCCTGGCTGCACGGGAGAGGCGCATTTACGGAGCGCGGTGTAGAGTTTTGTCTCTGCTAAACTCAATACACATGATTCTGAAACCAGGTTGTAAATAGTTTTGCAGCTGTCCAGCAAGGAATATAAACGTTTCATGTTAAATTAAGCGGTGAGTGGACAAAACGAAGAACAAGACACGTACAAGGGCTGCGTAACATGTCGTGATACTATGACATGATGCTAAGGATTAACTAAATATATTGCAATAACTGAGACTGAAACGACACAGAATATGCTTTTATCTGGTATGGTTGACATTCATTTTATATTTTGGACATTTTAAGATGCAACATTGATCTAAAACTGGGTTGAAAACTGCAGCGTTGTCTTTTTTTTTCGGTACGTCATTATAAAAGTCGTCACAACAAAGCACCCTTCTGCTGGATCATGATGATGCCCCGACAATGGAAAGCTACCGATCACCATATCGAGCAGATAATTCCATCCTGTTACAGATTAAGAGCAAAAAAAACCCCAAAAAAAACCAAACAAACAAAGTACAGAGCAGTGACTTTTTCCAAGAAATGAAGTGTTGGATGTAGGAAATATAACACAGACTTGCTTGAATCACACTTAATACAACTTCGAGGGTAAATGAGAAGAGAAACTATTTT
Organism: Rhinogobius similis; assembly: GCA_019453435.1. NCBI lineage: Eukaryota > Metazoa > Chordata > Actinopteri > Gobiiformes > Gobiidae > Rhinogobius > Rhinogobius similis. The sequence continues at coordinate 11,714,339 of CM033622.1, read as the reverse complement.
AAAGGACACATATTATGTTAAATTATCCGTTTTAGCTTCTTGTTCTCTCATTAAAAATGTACTTGGAGTATTATTTATCTTCATTCACGCTATTCTGATGAATCCTGGTTAGAAAATCTTCTCTCTGACCGCAAAAAACTCTCCATTCTGAATTTCCCTGATCTGTGATCCTCGTCAGACTCGTCCTGAGCATTTCTGCCGTCTAATCACAATCATTACAACTGCTCGGCTGAAATGTTTTTATGTCCAATATGTGATTCCCTCTGCTGCCAGTAGGTGGAGCCCATCACGAAGTTCCTCTTGAGCCCGGAGACATGGGAAGATGTTTGGTTTTGTTTGTTTTTTAAAACCTTTTTGTTATAAAATATGGGACGGCAAAGTAAATATGAGCAATAATAATACAAATAACACATAATATTTAACTTTAACATAATCAAAAGCTCTTAAAAGTTAATCTTGTACATTATGTCTCCTTTAACATATTCTTATTTCATTTCATTCAATGTAATTTGTTGACAGAGGACAAAAAAGTCAATACTTGGATAAAAATTGACAAAATAATATTCATTTATAAATAAGGACTATGAATGAATAAATGATTAAATGTGTAAGTAATTGTGCTCTGCGTTGGTGTGTAGTGGTTTAAAGCACTTATGTGTCATCACCTAATTGTCCTGACTCTGCCTTCTCTCTCCTCATTTCACGCGATGACTGCACTGTCTAATAAAACCTCTGAGATAGAATAAATACATGTGTAAACAATACTACTACTACTACTACTGCTACTACTACTAATAATAATAATAGTAATAGTAATAGTATAGCCGAGCAGCAATGATCGCCCTCGTCACATGCTACCGCCGCCCGCAACGCCAGGGGCGCTTTACGCGCCTAATTTCCTCCTCATAAAATACCTGCTGTTGAATCCATGGCGCTACCGCTCCTACTGCTCATATTTCACTGAAAATGTGTAAAAATTGGACAAAGACTGTAATACTTGTGCTAAAATCCTGGATAACTTTAGATGGCCCACTCCTCAAGATCATTTTCACCAAATTTCAGGATGGTCGGGCTTACGCCCGAGGAGGAGTTTGTTAAAATACAAAGTTTCATTAGAGTGATTTTGCATTTTCCCCATAGGAATAACATGGAATGTTTCTGTCATTTGTACAAGTTTGGGCACTTTTTGCGGCTTTGCCACACAGAGACCGTACTACTTATCCATAAAATGTGGATAACTTTTGGTGCCCCACTCCTCAAGATGATTGTCACCAAGTTTCAGGTTGGTCGGCTTACGCCCGAGGAGGAGTGTGTTAAAGTACAAAGTTTAATTTGAGCGATTTTGAGTTTTTCCCATAGGAATAACATGGGATTTTTCTGTCTATTCAAAAATGTTGCCGAAATTTGGGGCTTCGCCACACGGAGACCGTAATACTTATCCCAACAATTTGGATAACTTTTAATGCCACACTCCTCAGGAAGATGTTCACCAAATTTCAGGTTGGTCGGGCTTACGCCCGAGGAGGAGTTCGTTAAAATACGTAGTAGAAAAATATGCAAATTTGAGACATTTTTCAATTTTCCCATAGGAATAACATGGGATGTTTTGGTCATTGGTACGGCTTCGCCGTACAAAATATGACATGGGTCTGATTGGCTTTTTTGATCGGTAGACCAAAATGGAATTTTGTGCAAAATTTCAAAAAATTCTAAAAAACTAAATTTTTTGCTCCCCATATAAAAGTTTGCTTTAATCTGTAGGGGGCGCTAACGTGCGGAATTTAATTGTTTCACCTCTAGTAGGTTTCAGGCAGGGAGTTTAACAACTGATTCAAATTTGATGCAATTCGCACTTTATATGTGGAAATGGGAGCAAAATTAAAAATTTTAAAAATTCAAGAATTCTGGGCTAAATTTTATGCTTCGCCAAGACAGAGACCATAAAACGAGGTTCCTGATTTGGATAACTTTTAATGCCACACTCTCAACTTCATTTTCACCAAATTTCAGCCTGCTCGGGCAAACGCCTCTAAGAGGAGTTCGTGAAAAGTACGAAGTTTAAAAAAAACGCTGAATCAGGTTTTAGCTTAATTTTGATCAAATATGGCCAACAATCGTTAAGTGGACGGGCGCAGTACCGTAATTATATTTTTTGATTGTGTTGTCACTATCTAACTCTCTGACAAATTTTATGATTGTACGATAAAAAAAAAATTGGGCACTTTCCTATCCCGTAATGCATTTTTTGTACACTTGGGGGCGCTGACGCGCCATATTTTTGAATTTTGGGAATCGGAAATAGCCAGAATGTAGAGTGGCACGATTTTTAGAGGTGTGCAAATTTTCCTGAGACTTCGTCAATGTTGACTGGGTGAAAAATAGGGGGGTTGGTCCCAAGAAGAAGAAAGAAGAAAGAAGAAGAAGAATATTCCGATGCGAAAACAATGTTTCCCCTTTTTTTTTATTTCGCAAACTATACATTTTCGGAAAGCGCACGCGCTTTCCTACGTTTTGGTATGGGTCCCTGGTCACTGGCGGACACTTTCGAGATTTTTCAGTGGGCTCCGCCCACTTTCTGTTATTGGCCCTATTTACAATAGTAATGTTCAATTTTTACATAACCTTGTTATATGCACGGAATGTGCATGAGTCGGGGAACGCATTACTGGGCGACTCAGCGCACACGAGCGCTTTACGTGGGGATGACGGCCGCGAAGCTTAGTTTAGTGCGCTCGTTTAGTGCGCACTTTGCAAGATTACACGGCTTACCCTGCTTTAACGATAATGTTCACTTTTCCCACTACTAATTGGTATGCACGGAACGTGCATGAGTTGGGAATGCGTTAGTGAGTGTTTGAAGCGGCGAGCGCCAAGGCTGATTTCGCGTCGCCTGCGAAGATTTTTAACAGCCGTGCTTCGCACGGCACTGCGAAACTAATAGGCCTCTCGCCAGCTTGTGGCGCTCGGGCCTAATAATATGTTTTACATAAATGCATAGAGTCTAGAAATACATAGAGCAAAATTGTCTGTAATAATTAATCATAACAACACTTTTAATTAACCTTAATAAAGTACCACAACATATTTTATTCTTAATGAATGCTTAATAACTACTTAAATAATGCCATAACTTCTTAATTAAGTGGTTACTAAGCCTTAATTATTCTGAATAAACTGTTTGTTCATTATAAATGAAGTGTTTATTCATGTGTAATCTAAGGCTAATTAAGATTTTGCCAGATTATCTTTTTTTTCTTCATGTATTTGCATTTACTTGTAATTCTTACATTTTGAATAGTTTTTGTATTAATTTGTTTGCTTTTATGTCGTCTTTCCTCCGCATGTGTCAGCCTGGTTTAGTCTGTTGGTAAATTGTTCTTTGACACAGTTTGACAAATAAGTGAAACATATATTTTCGTATTGAATTCCCTCTCGATAATCAGCAGTCATAATACAATGCTCCTATGGAGAAGTGGCCTATAATCCACAGTCCAATACAAACTGTTGACTTGACCTCTCTGAGTATTTGAGAAGGGCCTTTTCAGACGAGAGCTGTTCCTCGAGGGGCCCATGCTGCTCCGTGCGTTTCCGTTTTCAGTGCTGACGCTGGGCTCTGCTTCTGCTCGGTACATCTTGAGTTCTCATCTGCAGATAAACTCTAAGGGCTCTGTGTGCGCCGAGTGTCGGGGGGAAAGGTTAGGCTCATTACAGAGGACCGGGACAGCCAGCGGTGCAGATAACGCTGTGTGAAGGTGACGGGTGTTTGGCGACACAGGACCAGTTAAAGTAGAGCGCGGGTCACACAGAGAGTCATTCAAAGGGCTTCACAGAACAGGAAACTATGCATTAAAACTGTGGCTCTCAACCTTTTTTGTCTCGAGCACCTCCTAAGCTTTATCTCACACTCAGAGTACCCTGTAACTTGAGTTTTAGGCAAATCAATGGGTTCACAATTATATATTTTAGTTTTAATTATATTTATGGTCCAATATAGTCCAAAATAAGCTAAATTTACAACTAATGGCACGTTTTTATTCAGGTAAAAGTACATTTAATGTTGTTTTAAAACCTGAAACAATTCCACGTACCCCCTGGAAATGGCGCACGTACCTCTAAGGGGCCCCGTACCCCTGGTTGGGAAACACTGCATTAAAACACAGTAAAAACATAAACAATCACTACAATTATTTTAAAAGAGAAAAATGCATACAATAAATTAACTTGAGGCTGTTATTATAGTAATCTCATGTCATTTTTTATTTATTTTTTTTACACAGATGGAGATTTTAAAGGAGCACTATGTAACTTTTCTGGTGGTCCAA
>CM033622.1:10830017-11105017 GCA_019453435.1 Rhinogobius similis | reverse complement strand
CGGGACTCGCAACCTCCTCGGGACTCGCAACCTCCTCGGGACTCGCAACCTCCTCGGGACTCGCAACCTCCTCGGGACTCGCAACCTCCTCGGGACTCGCAACCTCCTCGGGACTCGCAACCTCCTCGGGACTCGCAACCTCCTCGGGACTCGCAACGTCCTCGGGACTCGCAACCTCCTCTGGACTCGCAACCTCCTCTGTTTTCGCAACGTCTTCTGGATTTGCAACGTCTTCTGGACTCGCAACCTCCTCTGTTTTCGCAACGTCTTCTAGATTTGCAACGTCTTCTGGACTCGCAACCTCCTCTGTTTTCGCAACGTCTTCTGGATTTGCAACGTCTTCTGGACTCGCAACCTCCTCTGTTTTCGCAACGTCTTCTGGATTTGCAACGTCTTCTGGACTCGCAGCCTCCTCTGTTTTCGCAACGTCTTCTGGATTTGCAACGTCTTCTGGACTCGCAACCTCCTCTGTTTTCGCAACGTCTTCTGGATTTGCAACGTCTTCTGGACTTGCAACCTCCTCGGGACTAGGCACATCCTCGGGACCCGCAACGGCATCGGGACCCACAACGTCCTCGGGACTCGCAGAGGAATCGGGACCCGCAACGTCTTTGAGACTTGCAATGACATTGGGATCTGCAACCTCCTCAGGACTCACTGCTTCCTCGGGACTCACAACAGCATCGGGATCTGCAACATCCTCGGGACTCGCATCGGCATCTGGACCCGCAGTGTCCTCGGAACTCGCATCGGGATTCGGCACGTCCTCGAGACTCGCCGCGTTCTCGGGACTCGTCATGTCCTCGGGACTCGCCGCGTTCTCGGGACTCGTTACGTTCTCGGGACTCTTCACGTTCTCGGGACTTGTCTCTGGGATCTCAGTTTCTTCTTTTGAAATCGAGTGGACAGTGTTCTCTCCAAGCAGGTCCTCCTCTGGGACAGTGAAGCCCATCATGTGGAGGAGTGCTGTGGCCGCTCTTCTTTTAGCCTCCTTACTTGAGGCACCGGTGCCAGATGTGGTGTACTGACCCAGTGACACCTCCATGGTGAACACCCAGGAGCCATTCACCAGATTTCCACCCAGTGCGTGGTACTGGGGGAACTCTTCTTTCCGGATCATCTGCAGCTCAGACAGGCGAGTGCAGGGATTCTTTCCCAGACCGAAGTCCAGTGGGATGTCAGACGGTGGAGCACGTTTGTGTGTTTTGGCTGTTGTCAAAGGTCTTTGGTTTGGAGCCTGCTTCTCCAGGGACACAGGTTCCTCTTTGGTCTGGGCCAGAGCAGGTTGGACCAGGTCCTCCTCTGGGACTGTGTAGCACATCATCTGGAGCAGAGTGCTGGCTGCTCTCCTCCTGGCCTCTTTCTTTGTGGTGCCTTTGCCCACCGCGGTGTACTCATGCACGGTGACCTCCACAGAGAAGGTCCAGTGGGCGCCGTTCACTGTTCCCTCTAGCATGCGGTACTGGGCAGGCGGTTGTCTGCACCCCATCAACAGCTCGGACAAGCGAGTGCAGGGGTGTTTGCCCAGACCGAAGTCCGGATTGCTGTAATCTACGGCGGCTCCTGGCTTGGGAAGCGCGGATGTAGCGGCGTTACCGCGGCGCCCGTGTGGTTGTGAACAGATATGTCTGAGTGAGTAGACATGGCTGTGTAAGGCTTTGGATATGTTCTCTCTAGAGTGATGCTTGTCTATCGAAGGTTTGTTTTGAAGTGAAGAAATGTGCTCTGCTGCTGGCTTTTATACTCTGTAGAGTGATGTCACGGTTCTGAACGATGACATCACATAGTGACGTGACATCGTCACGGCGATGAGATTTCTGATCAGCCTGCTTGTAATTTAAATAAAAACATACATGTAATTAAAGACTTAGAAATATATAAAGAAATATAGAAATCAGGATTCAGTTGACAGGTCATTCATTTAGCAGCAATAAGATTTGAGAGAAGCCTGGAATCTGAATTTTAAACTAATCCAAGAATCCATGCATTTCATGTTTGTAAATGTCTAAACTATGGAGTTCGCAGCTTTTAGACAGAACAAGACAGTCTTGTTGTTAAGAGAATATTCTAATACTTGCAATGGATGTGATTTCAGTTTAATTCAATTTTAAGTCCTGAAAATGTCACCTACTGTATAAACAGTACAGGAAGCTGAAAACCAGGAATAGCAGCCTACAAGCTTTAAACTCTGAGTCAAATACCCCAAAACGTGTGAAAAGTAAACAGAAAATGTAGTAATTACCTCTTCACTTGCAGTTTAACACAAAGTTATTGAAGCAGATTAAAAAAACAAACAAATAAACATTGTGATTGACCTCAAAGCAGTTCTGATCAGATGTACATATGGCTGAAATCATTTTATCTGCACTCTTCCTTTTTAAAGCTAATTTTATAAGGGTTTGTGGTTTTATTTGTTGTTTGTATTATGATTTTAATAATCTTTTCCTGTTCTGTAAAGTACTTTAAAATACTTTCTGTATGGATTGTGCAAATAAACTTACTTACTTCAAGATCTGTACAATTTGGGGAAAATTTCTAATTGCAAATTTTCTGCGTTTGCAATTAGATTTGTGATTTATGTTTTAATAATGGGATTCTGTTCAAAGTTCACATTTTAAACACAACCAGGAGACAAAAATTATATATAATTTTTTATATGTGTGTTTTGTTTTTTTCACTTTTAGCCATGGTTTTGTCAATTTTAGTAATGTTTTTGTCACGTTTGCCGCGTTTACTCATGTTTTTTTCACTTTTAATCAGGTTTGTGTTAATTTTAGTTGCGTTTTTGTCACTTTTGGGCCTATGCTTGTCACTTCTAGTAATTTTTTTCACTTTTTAATTGGGTTTTTGTCACTTTGTCATGTGTTTGTCTCTTTTTGTCATGTACTTGTTGCTTTTAGTCCTATTTTTGTCAATTTTAATCATGTGTTTGTCACTTTAAATCTTTTTTTTTCTCTCAAATATCTAGTTCTAGATATCTCAAAATAAAATCAAACATTAGATATAAGGCTAATTTATCACTTTGCGTGTCGCCTATTTTTTGTGTTTGGGGGTCGCGAATGTGAACTATTTTTTATTTTCGGGGTCGTAACTGAAAAAGTTTAAGAGTCACTGTTTTAAAGCAAGAAAGTAACCCACAGTAACTTAATGAATAAATGTATTATTAGTATATGACTTAACAAGACTTAAATCAGCATTAAATCAGGCATTCTCAAACTTTTCAGACTGTTTTTTCAAGTTTATTAGGTTCATAAATGTTTACTTTTGTGTTACTGGGCCTAATTACAATTAAATCATATATTAAACAGAATACCAGTTTATTATATCTTTATAATTTGTCCCCCACTTTGAGAAACACTACATTAAATAACATTTATTTATTTACAAAAGGCATCATATGTCTTTGTATTGACACAACACTTAACACTACACCACGTTCAAAATGATTATGCAAATTGTGTTTAAGTGTCATAAAGGTTTTTATGACTTTTTTGTTTTTGTTTTTATTTTTCCAGAGAAACTCCAGCGTGGTATTGTGTGTTGCAGGTCATACAGGCCCCACACGCAGCTTTGCTCTTTGTGCCGTGGTCCTCGCAGATGTAGCACGTTTGAAAACACAAGTCATTTCACAATCATAAGTTTCAAGTAGATTTTAACGTTTTAAATGACAGATCAACTGGGTTTTGTTTCTCTTTCAAGTACAATTTGATGCACTCTTTTACAAACGAGGCCCCAGATCTGTGGAGAGGCCTTAATTAATCATTGACTTGTAAATTATGGAGCAGTGCACATTTTTGCTTTGATGTAACCAAAATGATGTCAAAAAGTATGTTCAGATATCACAATAATATTCATTTTGCAGCTGTAAGACAATCTACACACAGTGTAATGTAAGGCCTGTCACAGTAACGTGGGATGGGCGATATATCAGTTCTGAGATCCTATCGACCGATAACCATTTGCAATTGATATTTTGGTATATTTTGATTTTTTAAAACTATTTATAGACTGTATCAGGCTAACACCGTTGCACTCGGGGATCAGAATAACGTCCATGAGATTTTCATGAAACAGACATAGTCTCTCTCTTTTAATCCATTCATGCTGGCAAAGCCCCTCAACCCAAACGCTCCCAAAAATGTTTTTAATTGTAGAAAAAACAAACATTGGACTGGAGAATGGTCCGATCGATTTTGTTTAAATGTGGACCTAAACTAGAGCATGGAGAGATTTTGAATTGCTGTTAGCTTGAAGACTAAAAACTAAATCACAGACAAGAGCACACAGGACTAAAATCTAGTACTTCTAAGTTTGTTGAAATACAGCAGGTTAAATTCAACGTTTTCAATGTACATTTAATGTATTTTAATCCCTTGGAGCAAGGTATGCAAATATTGTATAATGGAACATTCTCAGACTAAACCATCACTAATAAAGCATTTGTCTGATCTAAATAAAAAGGTCTGTAAATATGGAATTTCTTCCATAAGACTGAAAGGCACCACAATCCAATCATAAAGCAGAATGAACCTCTGTCTGTAATTTGTGTTGCTAGTTCCTACGACTAAACTCAGCTGGTTAGGATCATTAATCACAATCAGTGCTCGTGCAGCCTCTGGACAAACGTGCATATGTCCTCTGTCTGCAGGTTAAGGAACTGGCAGCAGGTTGAGCTGTGATTGTACTGTTTTAATCCAGTAAAAGCACAGGGTACACACAGTTCATAACTTTAGGTCCTTGTCCACAGTTTAAGAGCCACTGTTTCCAAACACATTGCTGCTGAAATAGTTTGAATCCTCGCCCAGTGCTGGACGCCTACAGGCTACAGCTAGTGCTCACTGGCCATGCCCCCCACCCACCTTTAGGCACAACCAAACCATCATCAAACTCTGTATCAATGATGCGACGGGACCCTGCACACGACACACACATAAGACAGGGAGAAGAGCTGAGACAAGAAGACAGTTCAGTACAGACTCAACCAGGGCTGCACAACATCATAGTCCTAACATTGAAACATTTTAAGATTTAAAGTATTCTGAACTTTGAATTAGATCAGTCTTACATTATCACCATCACTTCAAATCTATTAAAAAAAAGATAACTTAAACGAAACTACTGGAGATTATAATAGATCTGAACAAAAAATTCTCATGTAACTTTTCTGGTGGAGGGTCCATTATCTTATCGCTTTGCCAAGAAAATTCTGCAATATGGCATTAAACTTATTACAATGGAGATGAGCAGGTGACACCATCAAGCCAAGTTACAGGTCAGGGTCCTCTTAAAGCCTGTGTACACACAAAGCGAAGCCTGAAATGTGCGTATGCAGTTGGTATTTGTATTTATTTTACCATTTACACATCAGTCGTTCAATAAAGCACACAAAGGCAGTGTGTCAAAATTTTGGTTCACTTTTCACTAAAGTTCCCTGAGCTTCTACTGCAGGGTCTCTCCTGATTATCGGCTCATGTTTAGGTAAATCTCATTCTCTTTACATTGTCCTTTTATGGTTAAATGGATGCGTAAAAGAGGCGTGGCATCAAGTCTTGTGCACAGGATGCTATGGAGGGTTTTGTAGATCTCAATATTTATTTTTCTTTTTGGGTTTTGTTTCTCTTTCAAGTACAATTTGATGCACTCTTTTACAAATGAGGCCCCAGATCTGCGGAGAGGCGAGCCCAGTCACTGCAAGAATGCATGTTTTTAAGATAAATCTGTAAAACACCATGATCAATACATGTAATGCCGTACTGTGGAACATTCCAGGCAAACCAATCTTTGTCAGTGGACACAAGAAGGTGGTGGATCAAACCCCACCAGAAAAGTTACCTCGTTTATCCGAATAATATGGTAAAATGAAACAGTTATTATTAATCTGTATTGTACAGTTTGGAATACCGTCTAAACATTTTGAACATGTTTCCTCAAATAAACCTGAAACATAATTAACAAAACAATACTGTGCAATACAGATGCTCCCCTTGCTAAAATACCAATATATTCATGTGCAGCCCAACCTTTTACAACAATTTCCACTGCAGCACATTTCGGCAAAGTACATCGTTCGACACAAAATGCACAAATGTATTTAAACTCACTCTGTAGTTTCTTGCTGGGACTGTCTCCGTGGACGTGTCGCCGTGGGAGATAAGGAGAGGGCTGAGGCAGAGGGATGGAGGACGCATCGTGGGTCTGCAGCTTGTACCAGTGCGGCGTGTCGTCCAGCAGCGCCGTCTCCAGCTCGATCAGGATCTGAGGAGAAGAGGTCCCAATCTTAAAGTGCGTATGACGGCTTTCTATGTTTTTCTAATTTTGACTTTATTCAGTGCATTAATACTTGTTGTAAATAGAAATGATAGTTTTACACCAATCAGGTGACTGTTTGTGGAAAAAAGTTGAAAAACCTGTTGAAAAATACAGGAAGTAAACAAACTGATGACATCACACTGGGGAGACAAAGATTATGCATCATTTACACAAAATACACTACTTTTTTGACCCTTTAAACATTAATTCAACAAAATTAAAGGTGTTCACATTTATTTTTATTTGTCAAATAAAAAAAATGTGACATTAGATGAGTTTTGGCCCAGTTTACAGTGTTGTTGCTATGGTAATTTCCTAGCGTGATGTCATCATTTACAACCAGGAAGTAAAATTAAAAAGCTAAAAATTGCAAAAACTGTGTAAAATTTGTAAAGAATTTTATCTAAACTACATTTTGGTTAAATGAGTAGCCCAACCTGTCATGGGCCCTTTAATTGAGATTGTACACACATAGCAACTTGATTTGTATATGCAGTATGTAAGTGTTGAGGTGAGACTAGTTTAATTGAATGGATTGACTGTGAAATACGCATATCAATCAATCAAACTTTATTTCATTCATTCATCTAATTTTTCTGGGGTCGCGGGTGACTGGAGCCTATCCCAGTGACTTTAAACTTTATTTATAAACCGCTTTTCATACAAAGATGTAACAAAGTGCTTTACAGTGAATTAAAAACATTCCTACACATACACACATCCCACCCAACCACCCAACGACCACCTGACCCACACAACCAAACACCTGTACACACTCTCACACACACGCTCTAAAATGCATAAGGCTGAGTACAGATAGACCAGTTGGGGAGGCACCATCAGAGGAGCCATCTGCACCAGGAGCAGAGAATCGGCCACAGCCACAGGACACAGATTAAGTCTACAATTATGAATTCTAGTCACGGCTTTCTGGGCACATTCAGCTTCGGCTGCTTTCTGGCAACAGATACGACCCATTTTTACCCATAAAAGTTAAGGTTTGTTCATTTTCACTGTCCCCAAATAAATATGCACATCTTAAAAAACCTTAAATAACCTGACCTCTCCCAGGAACTCGCTCTCCTCCTCCTGCACTCGCGGCTGGTCCCACACAGTGATCTCCAGCATGCGCTCTCTGAAGTCTCGTCTGTGAACGTGTGAGTAGATAAAGGTCTGGTTCCACTTGGGCTCAGCGCTCTTCTTCACCGTTTTAGTCCGTCTTTTACTTTTGTCACTGAAAAAACAAACGCTCAAACAGGTCAGATCTGAGAGAACAACAACAAACAACCTTCACCTCAAACTGAAATGACAATAAACTCACCATGATATAGAGAATAAATGAATTTGCTTTAGTCGGGTTGAATTAAATTACCGCTCCAGATATTCAAACCATGAAAGGAGGAAATTTGTTTTAAATCTAACTAGTAGCCAGTTATGAGAAATGCTTTGGCATATCTCTATTATTATATGGAAAATAAAAGTAAATCCTAACAACGCTTATGGATTATTTATTCATTTTTTTCAGACCAGAGTTAGTTTGTTTACTTGACAGTTTTGACTCCTTTAGGACGATAAACCAGGACGAGGGGGCATCTTTACTGTCACACGCCTGGGATACTGTCCTTAAGAAGTCGGACTGCAGATGGCGCTGTCGTCCCGCCTCTACAGGGAAAGGGACAGCGCCAAAACGTGTGTAAATCAGCTGACAAGACATGGCACAACAACATCGAGTGACACTCTGAAGAAGAGTGCGAGTGAGCAAACGAAACAAATTCTGCTCTGAAAAAAAAGAAGTATTGAGATATTAATAATAATTGGTATGTTACCTAGTTAGGGCACAGTATTCACCTTATTCCAGAAGTTGCCATACGCGCCGCCGTCTTGTTTCCGTTGTATTAGTTCACATGGAGCAGACGAGCTCAACAGAAAATAAGTTCTACATGGACTAAAAAGCCGTTTTCAGACTGACCAGGAAATCGTTGCGTTGTGACTTGTTGTTGCTCGTGTTCATTAAACATTTTACACAAATCAACCTACTTTATGTAACATTTTAGCGGCGAGACTTTTCCCTCGTTCGTCATTAGCTTTAACGGAGTTCTCGTCAAACGAAAGTGCGTTTATAACAAAAGTGCGAAAAACTGCAAAAGTGGGCGGGGCAGAATAAGGTCAATAGAGCTTCTATTTATTATTATTATCATTATTGTGTATTTTTTGTTTTTGTTTTTTAGTTTTACCTCCATAATTATCCTTAGAATGTAAATTGAAAAACTATCACCCAGAGATACAGCCCACGGTACAGTAGGTGGCGGCATGTACCTAAATCAATGGTTGCGATCCGCCAATCAAACAAAAGAAGAAGAAGAAGTCTTGCAACCAAATGAACCTCATTGGACTATGACGCTTGGGGCTGTTTCTTTTGGATTAGCGATCGAAAATACAGCGAGTAGAGGCTTGTTTATTTGTCAGAGTGCTGCTTTTACATTTTAACTCCATGAGGGAAAAACTAAAGTTCATAATTTATAAGAATAATATCAGGCACCCACCTTAAAAACAGTTTTAAATGACCAGCGCTCTTATTTGTCTTACCTTCTATCAGGCAGGAAGTACATTTTGACATAGGGGTTTCGCGGCCGCCCGTCGGGTCGAGGAGGCAGGTCTATGGCTTGAAGGACATTGACTATTAACTGGTGGCCCACTTTGTCGTACCACAACTTTACCTGCACAAAAGAGAGGATCCAGTTAAGAAAATTACTAATAGATATGAAAAACAAAGTATTATTGCTTTTAAATGGCCTTACTGAAAGTTGTCCAGGCAGCACTAGAGGGAGGTCTCGCAGGGTCCCAGGACTTGTGGGGGACATCACTGATATCGAAGGACGGTCCATCTTTGGGGACTCAAAAGAACTTGAGCCAGCTAAGAAAAAACAACAATCAGTCAATGTTTATTTATTTATTTTCAGTTCATCTCAAAGTGTTGGACAAAAATATGACTGTAGAGATCAAAAAATGCATTCACTTGTCACTAATTTGTTCATTTTCAAATCAAGTTTTAAATATAAATGAATATGACCGAACATCATACAGTTGTCTATTGTTGACAGTCACTTACACTTACTAGATTCTAATGGTGGGTGCGATGACTCTGGGATTCGAGGGATGTCCCTGAAAAACAACAAATAAACACATTTTCAGTGGATTTTTTAATATTTTAGACGTGGTAGAAAAGGTTTCAAAGGTAGTCATTGTATTTTTTTTTTAATCGAGACATTTTGAGCGCAATCTGGAAGTCATTTTCAGTCTGAGAACTGAAAAACTATAATTTATACCTCCCAAAAACTCGATTAGCCCAACCTAAGGGAGTTTTAAATAGTAAGGAATATAAACGACATCTCAATTTCGTCGTCTCAATTTCAAAAACAGTGTCCAGACGACCTTTGAACCTCTTTCTACCGTGAACGACTCCTGGAAAAGACGGATTACACCGACTTAATATTTTGAATAAACAAGACAAGTTCATATTAGGAAAAACAGACAGGTACAGGGCAGCAGCTTTAGTCAGGAATGTAAGTTCAATCAATATCAATAAAAGACTTGTGTACAGTATGTGAGGAGCAGAGGAGGCAAAGACAGATGGCGTTCATCTTTCTTAAAGGGGCTGTACCTGATTTTTACTGTTTTGAAACGTGAAAAAACAGAAGTGGTTTATTTTAAAGTCATTAAAAGTCCTTCCAAGATGGCGCCGCTGACGGATGCCCTGGCGTTTTGGTGCACGACTCTGTAAAACTGATCAAGTTTGCAGACGACACCACCCTCATCGGACTCATCTCGGACGACGATGAGTCTGTCTACAGGAGGGAGGTGGACCGGCTGGTGTCCTGGTGCAGCGATAACAACCTGGAGCTCAACACCCAGAAGACAGTGGAGATGATCGTGGACTTCAGGAAAGTCTCAGCCCCCCTGCCCCCCCTCGCCCTGACAGACTCTCCCATCACCACCGTGGACTCTTTCCGCTTCCTTGGCACCACCATCACTCAGGACCTCAAGTGGGAGCCGACCATCAGCTCCATCATCAAGAAGGCCCAGCAGAGGATGTACTTCCTGCGGCAGCTGAGGAAAGCCAAGCTGCCGGCGCAGATGATGGTGCAGTTCTACACGGCCATCATCGAGTCCATCCTCACCTCCTCCATCACCGTGTGGTACAGGAGCCACAGCCAGGGACAAACAGAGACTACAGCGCATTGTGCGCTCTGCTGAGAAGGTGATCGGCTGCAGCCTTCCATCTGTCCAGGACCTGTACGTCTCCAGGACTCGGGGACGAGCAGGTCGGATCACAGCTGACCCTTCTCACCCTGGACACAGACTATTTGAGCCACTCCCCTCGGGCAGGAGGCTACGGTCCATCCGGACCAGAACCTCCCGCCGCAAGAACAGTTTCTTTCCCTCTGCCGTTGGACTCATGAACACTTTGTAACACCCGTCACTTTAACTATATATTATATAAGAACAATCTATTTGCACTACACATTTGCACATGGCACTGTCTGCCAACTGTACATTCTGTATATAGTCTATCTTAGTCTATTTTATTCTTAATTTTTATGCATGCCTTTTTATATATTTTTTATATTTTACTCATTACTTTATGTTGCACCTTCGCCGAAGCAAATTCCTATGTTTGTGAATTTCACTGACAATGGCAATAAACCGCTTCTGATTCTGATTCTGATTCTGATTACATCAGACACATGTATCGCTCACTTACCTAATGCCAGTGGTGGATGAAGTACTCCATTTTGTTACTCAAGTTAAATGACAGATACAGGAGCAAAAAAAAAAAAAAACCTCAAATAAAAGTAAAAGTTTCACATTTTATCAAGAATTAAGTAAAAGTAATAAAGTAGTCCTTTAAAAATGTACTTTAAGAGTAAAAAGTAAGTAAGTAAGTATGTTTTGGAGAACTTATTAAAGCATCAAATTGTAATCTTGACTGATTTATTCTTTTGAGTTTTGGTCACTATAGGTAACTTTCCAGTTTTTTTTTTTTTTCTCCAGAGGCTATTGTTTGCTCAAAAAGAACCAGGAGACAAAAAAAAACAGCAACAGCAAGATGTCGCCATAAATGTGCTACAAATAAACCCCTCAGCCATTTCAGTAGGTCTAAAACCTTCAGAAAATATACTTTTACTTTTCAGTCCAGTTAAAAAAGTAGTGGAGTAGAAAGCACAGATGCATGCTCTGAAATGTAGTGCAGTAAAAAGTATCTACTGTAAACAGTACAGACACCCAAAAACTGATTTAAGTACAGTACTTTTACTTTTGTACTTTGTTACTTTCCACCACTGCCTAATGCAGTCCCAGCATCCTAAATATTTACTGCATTGATATGATGAATGATGAATAAGCACTTACCACGAGTCTCTGAACCCTGGGAAAAGCTAACAAACATTAGCATGCTAACAATGCACTTCCTGCTTCTCATAGAATAAAATGCTCTGTAAACAGATGCAGAGAAAATGCTGTAGTCTCATTTTCCCTTTTACAATAAATCTGTACTACGGCAAAACAGATTTCACTTTATTACATGCAAAAATATCAAGTACATAAACTAGTTCTGTTTTTCACGTTTCAAAACAGTAAAAAAAACAGGTACAGCACCTTTAATTAACAGGAAAGATCTTGGGGAAAGGGGCTTCACAAATCACACCAGCACTACTTACTGAGAGATTCTATACACTTTTCTTAAGACGTTTTTGGACATAATTCGATTGACAGCTCTTTTAAATAAATGAAAAAGAAATAGCAGAAATACTAGTCAGATAAAGCCATATATTTCATTGCCGTGGCCTTCTAAATGTTCATCTTACCCTATAGGCCTCGATACAACAATCTCCACTTGAGGTTCGGCCTTGGACTCCAGGATGATGTTGTAAACTTCTTTCTTGGTTGCTCCGGGCAACGACTTACCATTCCACTGGAGCACCTCG
Source organism: Rhinogobius similis (assembly GCA_019453435.1). Classification (NCBI taxonomy): domain Eukaryota; kingdom Metazoa; phylum Chordata; class Actinopteri; order Gobiiformes; family Gobiidae; genus Rhinogobius; species Rhinogobius similis. Next base: position 11,092,724 of record CM033622.1, on the reverse strand, counting down.
TCACCTGCGAACAAGACCAAAAGAGTCAGAGAAAATAACACGCTTTGACAGCATTATAGACAAAAACATGTTTGAATTAATACAAGTCTAATCGTGTGGTTTAGACTTCTACGAACATGAGATTCTTGTATCCGTTTAGCAGTTTATATTGGATCGTCTCAAATGTTGATGCTTGTGTGTGCAGTTTGCCAGAATTACAATACAGTGATCCCTTGCTATGTCTCGTTTCATCTTTCACGGCTTCGCGGATGTTTTTTTACAGTGCGGATATTTTTACAGTGCATTGTGCTCTGAATCCTGATTGGCTCAGGGGCTTTACTGTTGTCTAGAAATAAAATATTGACGCTGTACTGTATTGGTTTTTCACTTGTCAACAGTTTTCGTTTCTGTACATTCTGACAACTTTACGTTTGCATTTTTTCTCTGTGACAAAACCCACAATGTCGAAGAAACGCTCTGCGCCGACAACGTAGAAACAGACGCTACAGCGGAGCGGAGTCAGGACCAAGAGGCACAGACTGTGAAATACGCGAGTGACAATGTTTACAACCTTGTATTACTATATTAAAATTATTGTTTTAAACAAATTTTGGGCTTTAAAACAGGTTTTGATTTTTGGTTTCATTCCATAGTTCAGTATTGCATTGTAAAATAATAAAAAATAAAGCTGTGACTACTTCACGGATTTCACTTTTCGCGTGTTATTTTTGGAACGCAACTCCCGCGATAAACGAGGGATCACTGTAACACATTTTCCCTAACTTGTTCTGCATTTACGATTGACTAAAAGAGCTTTAGGACAGTGCATATTGTGTAAGTAAGAATACAAACCAGGTCGTAGGTGCCCCACGACATCTGCAAGACTTCCTTTTTTCACTTTGGTGATAAAGGCCCCTAGTCTCCCCGTCTCTGTCATTTTACCTCCAACCACCTGCACACAAACAAACAAATACATTCTGAATCAATGCTGCAGTAAGCGCACTGTTACACAAATTAGTATATACGTACAAAAGTATTATACTTAGATTATACTGTATGATATCTTTACATATTTGCATTCAGCATAAAATGTGTGGTCCTTCAATTTTGGTCACTGTCTAACTCCAAAACCCAACTTCTGCAGTTTTGTTACAGGGAATTTTTAGAAACCAGATGGCTAGGCTTGATGATTTACTTTAATACGTATTTGTTATGTACCTTTTACTTGCGTTAGTGGGAAACTTACAGCATTTTCTGTAGGAGTATGGGAGCAGTAGAGGGTCAAATAATTAACAATAAAAGAACATCTATGATTCATGAAGAGGGTTTACTGAGAATGTCCTACTTTAGGGTTATTGTCCTAGTAGTTTTATTGATACTTGTGATATATTGCACTTCAAAATGTGTTATCATGAGACACCGGACATAGTCAACTGATAAACATGTTCTTTTCCAGGCTAATTAACTTTTTTTTTTATTTATATGGCTCCTTGAAAAAAAAAATCTGTGGAATATTGTTAATAATTCATAATAAAATGTGATTTGTGTGATTTACGCTGTAACACTGAACTGTTTCCGTACCTTGAGTCCGAGGAGGGAGCCGGCCTCTCGGGGCATGGCTGACCTCTTACTCAACGTGATGCGTCCAATCAAGTGGTCGCCCTCTTTAGACGGCTGCCACGACACTGGGTGCTGCTCAGAAACAACAAACAGTTTATGTGAAAGACTGAGACGGGACAAATGCAAAGTAAGACGAGGTGAATAGGCTGCGTTATTAGAGCTCGGCAATATGGAAAAAATATTCTCTTTTTCTCATGTTGATCAAACTCCATTTTCAATTTGATTTCTTTTGAAAAGCAAATAAACACAGTATGATTTTTAATAATATGGTTCATAAACAAAGAAAACAGAGACTTAATGAACCTTATTAAAACTTATTGAGCAGATTAATGCTATCCTTTCTAGTGCGATTTAACACTCAAATAAATCCAATTTGGTCCTCAAACTATGTTCTTTTACCACCACAGGATAAGCTATAGACCAGGCATGTCCAAACTCAGGCCCGGGGCCAAATGCGGCCCTCAGACCAATTTTTCTTGGCCCTTGAGCTTCCTGGTGAACTGGCCCACACTGTCCTGATAAGTACTATTTACAGCACATTTCAGATTTTATACAATTCCAACCTAAATAACTAACATTTTGGTGCAAAACAAACCTGATATTAAGGCAATGAGACTAAATGTAGATGTGGTGGTGCTTAAAACATCAGATAAATGTAGATTTTTTTAACATTTCGCGATTGATTTGTGGCCCTCCGCTTGGTCTATATTTCAATATGTGGCCCTCGATGGAAAAAGTTTGGACACCCCTGCTATAGACCTATCGATGAAAAACGGCAAGGCAATAAATGCGATTTTCACACACTTAGATGTTGATTTGATTTAGATTTGAGCAATTGCCCAGCCAAAATCACTTCTTATGCAATCGTTTGGGTTCACGAAATGACATAACACTGCTCATCGTTTAAAGGGCAGCTAGTATTTGGTCCTCGTTTATGGGTAATACATCTGGAATTATAGGGTCTATACAAATATATAACAAAAATGGTACAAAATTAAATGTCTTGTCCATAAACAAGAATAAACTAAGGCAAAATTATCTGTACTATGAAGGCAGCTGTATCATTCAATCACGAAGACACAGAAAGTTATTCATTTGACATTATGACAGCAGATTCGATAATGTCATGAATGCAATCTATTTACATGATGGAAGTAATGAATGTAATAAATAAAGTATATATTTGAACTTACATGCCATACAGTAGGATCTAGTGGATGACAGTCCCAGTCACCTGCAAGAAAGAAAGCTATTGGTAAAAGGTCATGTTTATTTTTGGGATTAAATAATGTGCATTTGTCTTATGTGTAAAGTATTTTAAATTGTAAAACCATTTGAATTACTTTGTGTTCGAATTGTGCTCTAAATAAACTTGCCTTGCCTTGTCTAATTTCATGTAAAAGCTCACTTCGGATTGATTTGCTGTATCAATCTGACATTTGTTCACATTTCCACACTTTTACTAGCAGCATATTTCAGATAAACCTTCATTCATACTATTTTTCACATTTGATGAAAGTTCATTCACTATTTAGTAGAAATCCCCCGGGAAAACGCTGACAGGTGGGCCATTAGGACTGATGCGATGATAGAGAAAACAGAGTATCTCAGTGGACATGGCTGGTCCCTCTAATCTAACATGAAAAAGTCCACAGAGGCCGCTCCACAGGGTAAACGCTGAGTCCACACTTTATCTGCTGATTTAGGGCTTTCTGTTTGGGAGGATGAACACACTGGGAGATATTACAGGAGACTGGGGCCTTAACTGAGCTACATCAAAACACAAGCATAAGGCAAGACGAGACGATCCTCCCTGACAAGAGTGTGTGACGAACTGTGCTGCGGTCATCTGGGATTTCATCAGCTCAACAACTAAATTAGTCCCCGTGGTGTACGGTATCAACTGACCTATGTGAAGAAATCACATCAATAAACTGTATGCCTTGTCAAATGAGTGGTTAGCGCTGGAAACGGCTGCTTCTTCTGAAATTTCCCCATTGTGGGACAATTAAAGGATCTCTCATTCTCATTTTCCTGTCTTTTTCCTACTTGCGCTTACCTCGTACATGATACTAATGATATTATAGTTGAACATGAACAGTAATAGCCTCGAAAAAAAGGGAAAAGAATATTGTTTGGGTGAAATTCTACACTGTAAGTTAAAAGCAGTAGGTATAAATTACATTCTACATGGTACTGTTATTGCCAAAATCAAAAGAGTACAACTATATTTTCAGAAACTGCACAAACTGTAGAATTAGGATACGGAGACCACAAAAATACTATTATTGTTATTGTTTTCCAATCATTACTTTATGATTATGGAGTGCCCATGCAGTCGTCCCGGCTCAGTTTTAGTGGGCGGAGGGTGATGCGGTTGGCTGTTTGTAAAGTGTTACGTAGCCACGAGCCACTGACCTAATTCCACAAATCTGCTGCCCTAAATCACCGGGACTCTCCAAATAAAAGAGAACTGTCCAGAGAGTGGCACAGAAGTACATGACACACTGTCTGCTCTCATCAGCACAGCACATGGTTGAGTGTATGAGAAAATTAGGAATCAAAATGAGAAAATCATATCTACTTCTGCAAATGCAAATAAGAAGAAGTCAATCCCTCAGAAACAACGGCGTGTCACTGTGATGTGAGACTGACCTTTCTCGCTGACGCTCTCCATGTCCACGTCCTCACAGCTGGTGTACTCGGGCGTGGAGCCGCCCTCCTCCTCTGAGCTGCTGATGGACATCTGTCTCTTGTCTCGTTTGCTCTTGTAGGTGCGCGGAGGGGGCGGCCGCAGAGACTCCGACTGGTCTGAGCTCTGAGAGTCTTTCCTCAGCAGACTGTCCCCGCCCTTGTCCCGTTGTGTCCGTGCCGCGTTAGGGTCCAGTCGCCCTTTGTTTGGGCCATAGTCCGGGCCCCCGGGCTGAGACCCTGCTCTGACCCCCGCAGGTGGCCCCACCCCTCCCATCCCCACGGTCCTGTCCATAGGAGCTTTACGCTCTGAGTCTCTCCTGGACAAGTCCTTTCCATCATTAGGCCCCAGTCCCACCTCGTTAATGGCCAGGTCGCTGTGTCTCCGCTGGTGACGCACCTTGGAGACCTTGGCGTGCATGCGCATCTCCTGCTCCTCCTTCTGTGGCTTGACCGGGTAGCGGGCCAGGTTGGGGTCACTGCGGTAGCGGTTCTGAAACTCCTCCTCTCTGCGCTGTCGTTCCCTGGGGTCCTCCTCCTCGGGACGTCTGCGGTGGCTCTCCAGACGCCCCAGTCCGTCCGTCCCGTCCTCGTATTCCTGAGAGTGGATCTTCTCCAGCCTCCGCCCTTCTCCCACGCGACGCTCCCGATCTCCAGGTCCACCTCGCTCGTCCAGAGACGACTGAGACTGGAGCTTCCCCGATGTCCTGCGCCCGCTGCCTCTGCCCAGCCCTCCTTTACCGTTCTGCTCATGATAGGACACTGGTCTGACCCTTCAAAACAACAGCTCAAATTAGTAAAAAGCAGACTCTCAGGTCTGGAGTTTTAGACAAATGGATGAGTCTGACTTTTACAAGGCCACTGTCTTATCTAACTCCAAATGAAAACAAAGTCAACAATAATCCATGTGAAATGTTTTTGACAGAACACAGCGCTTCTCCTTTTTCATTCAAATGATTTATTCTGAAGTCGATGAAACAAACCAAAATAGGCCTGAAGGCTCAATGCACCAGCTTCTTACTAACAAAAACAGCACGTTGAGCCGCCTCACACGTTCCAAAAAGCACTTACTTTTCCCGGGGCGGTTCACTCTGGGAGCGGGAGCCAGGCATGGCGTCTGACCCCTTGGCCGTGATGTGAGTCCCGTCTGGAGCCCCTGTGTTGGCGTTGGAGGGCGGAGCTTGGGACCTGGAGCGGAGCAGCTTCCTGTCCCTCTGCGCCTCACCTCCCAGGGTCGGGTCGTTCAAGGCCCCCAGGCTCCCGGGTCGCACCCCTGAACCCGAAAACCATTCTCCTGATTTGGTGAGGATTTCCTGTTGTTTACGGCACAGGTTGCATACCCACATAACCTGGCGAGGGAAGAGCACACGTGTAAAGCAGGATTCAATTATGTACAAACACACTTAATAAATGTAGGGCTGCATGCCTGTTACGCACACATTCTTAAGATAAACAGTGAATTAATGCAAACAGTACAGTGCAAATGTGTAAGGAAGGCTTTAAAGTGTGTCAACAAAAAGTGGTATTGTACAATAACGCCCAAAACTACAAAAGTAAGAGAAAAATATCTAAAAGCAATCAATTTTACCATAATTCTGGCAGATCTTAAACATATTAGCTCTCTGAGGACCTCAGGGACTGGCCTCCTGCTGGTGCCTAGAGTCAGGACTAAACATGGGGAATCAGCATTTCAGTTTTTTGCAGCTAAAATCTGGACCAGTCTCCCTGAAGATGTGAGACAGGCCTCCACTCTGACAATGTTTAAATCCAGGCTAAAAACAGTTCTCTTTAGACGTGCATACGACTGAAAGATCTATCTGCACTCTTCTCTTTTAAAGCGCTTTATTTTAAAATGATTCTGTGTGTCTTTTTGTGTTTTGTGATTTTAATGCAACTTTTCCTGTTTATGTAAAGCACTTTGAATTGCCCTGTGTACGAATTGTGCTCTACAAATAAACTTGCCTTGCCTTGCCTTGCCTTGCCTTGCCTATTATCTGAGTCTCGTTATGAGTTTAATAAAAAATTAGGCCTGGGAATCACAAGGTCCCTCAATTCTACGATATACACAATATAATTTACAATACATTTGATAATCAATATATGGCACATGATATTCTGCAATGCATCACTATTTTAAAGAAGCAAATACGTTTCAACAACAGTTTTCCTTTGTTAAACGACTATGAACTGCCGGCACAAACTTAATACACGATATACCCATCTTAAGCATCAAAATGAATATGTCAAGGTCCTCTTTCTAAACAAGTCACACAATTGTAGCACAAGGGAATTATGTAAAATATACCACAAATATTCATAGCGATATATTGATACAGAGACCCACAATATCTCACCAAATTTATCACGATATACATCTCTATCAGGAGTGTCCAAACTATCCAAACGCGGCCCTCAGACCAAATTTTCTTATTAAACATTATCCTGAGAAGTACTTTATATTGAAAATTGAACATTATCCGCAACAAACCGTTTGATATTAAGTTTCTGAGACTGAATTAGGGTGTGGAGGCGCTTTCAAATCTCAGATAAATAAAACGTAAACATACCACACTCCAAATAAAAATTGTTGAGATATTAATTTTTGTCAATATCACCCTGTTTGAAACTCACATTTCCCCTCTTAATGAACAATCATGACAATCATTAAAAACTACATGTAAAACTACAACAAATTATCAACCAGTATTAACTTCCTTAATATAAGCAATACAGACTGTTAATCATTGTAATTTAACACAAAAAAAATAGTCAAATTTCGTTAACACTAAAATAACTACACCTTATTTTGTCTTATAAAGCATGAAAAGGGTTACTGTTGTTGTTACTAAGTCTGAATCATTCTTAATAAATGATTTGTTCAGTGTGAATTAAGTCGTTGTTCATGCTTTAATGAGGCGTGTGGGGTTCTTGTGACTGCGTAATGATGGCGTAGTCAGAAGATTTTCAGTTTTATTTGGTGCAATATTCCCTAAAAAGTTTGAAGAAGAGTGCTATACAAAAATAGTGAAGAATTATTTATAATATTTACAAACAGGATGCATCAGAAATTAAATAAGCTCTTATAGTTACCTTGTCTGTAGCAAGCCCTGACCCACACTGACTCAGGGATGGTGCCAAGCTCCTTTATATCCTAAAACTCTTCCCACAAGCCAATTAGCATAAAAATCCCAAGTTTCTACTATACACCAAAATTATTTCTTATAACAAAAATAATTTTTAAAAAAATCAACCAAAAAATGCAATATAAAAATCACTGGTGTGTCTGCGCCTGTAACATGCTCAAAAAATACATTTTAGTGCGGAAACCAGTACTTTGCGCTGACGTCACAATTACGTCAGACGCCATCGTCCCGCGCTTGACGCAACATAATCCTGAAGTGAGTGCGGCGCTCGGTTTGACTCATGGATGTATTAAATGAACTGGATAAGACACGCCCCCTCTGTCTGTGTCCCAGTGGCCGTGCGAGGTACTGCAGCCTCTTGGAACCAGCCTTTTTCTATAATTGCACATTATAATTGCAGACAGTACTGAATTATTATCTGTATTTAAATAAAATAGAAGGAAATGTTCTTTTCTACCGTTTCTAAAATCACCGAAATTACTGTTTTTATATGAAGTGACGTCACCGCAAACATGTGTGAGTCACGTGAAGGAGTGTCGGACGATACAAACAGAAGCTCGTGGAAAAGGCTCGACTAGAGACACCTGTAAGTTGTATTTTATTTAATTTCAGACACTTTCACGTGTGTCTAACATGAAGAACACAATTACAATCACACAAGCTAACGTTAACACAAAAACTTGCAGCTGCTGGTCGTTCACGTCCATCAAAGCATCATGGGGGATTGTCGTCACGTGGCGCCCTAAAACAAAGATGGCCGCCTCCGTATCAGGAAGTAAAGCAAAGATGTCAGCCTCCGTATCAGGAAGTAAATGCGGAAGTAAGACATTTTTTTGGGGTCATGCGCCAATGAGCTCACTCCATAGGGATAAACAGGGCGCCATTTTGGATTCATCTTCCAGGTTTTATTATAGTTCTATGGTTTGACTGCACGGACTTGTGAATGGAGATGGATCGTGGCAGAAAGTTTGTTACCGGAGGAGACTGTGGACGTGAACGATTTAGCAGCTGACCAGTGTGCACCCGAGACCACGGGGAAGAAGTCTGAACGGTGAAATGTGCGGAAAACGGAGCGGATCGACGGCGAGATAAATAAAGGTACGTGGGTTCGCGTGCGTAGGCGGGTGCAGCGCTCAGGTACGAGACAGCGCTGCGGCTCAGAGTCTCACAAGATGTTATTCACCTTATGACGCTTTTTGCCACAGATACGCACTTTTGTTGTAAACGCACTTCCGTTAGACGAGAACTCTGTTAAAGCTAATGACGAACGAGGGAAAAGTCTTGCCGCTAAAATGTTACATAAAGTAGATTGATTTGTGTAAAATGTTTAATGAACACGAGCAACAACAAGTCAACAACGCAACGATTTCCTGGTCAGTCTGAAAACGGCTTTTAGTCCATGTAGAACTTATTTTCTGTTGTGCTCGTCTGCTCCACGTAAACTAATACAACGGAAACAAGACGGCGGCGCGTACGGCAACTTCCGGAATAAGGTGAATAGAGTGTCACCCAAATTTCTTCTTCCAAAGACTGAACTCAAACTACATGTTTTTACTGACGAAGGAAAGGCTTTGGTCATGAATCTCGGTCTCAATTAAAACTATATTAATGACACAGCTCTTGGTAAATGCCTTATTACACACACGTATACACTTTTAATAAAATATAATACAAGTAAGGCTGTGTACCTTTAGTCGTTTAGTCGATTAATCGGTCAATGGTGTCTTAGTCGAGCTACATTTTTATTACTCGACTAATTATTTTATTTAGATTTAAAGGATTTATATGGTAAAACAGTGAGTTTGCTTAAGTCCAACATATAAATACACAGTTTCCTGGCACTTATCTATAAAAATAGTTGTTTTTACATGAATTCCTGTGCAGTTGTGGTCATTTGAATGCAGTTTGGGTTAGATTCATGTAGATACTTGATATATATTTTGCCACACCCCCTTTTAGCCGATTAATCGGTCGATAGGGCTGGTCTTTAGTCGACTACAGCCCTAAATAAAACCCCTTAAAACATTTCACACCCGATTCACAATCTACAAATCATGATCCGGTGAGCAGATATAAACAGTATTTTCCAGCGTTGACAGCCCATTTGCGCTCATCTCTCCACTGCACTCCAGCTGAGACTGTCATCTTTGGGAACCTCCACCAACATCCTGGTATTCCCCCGCATGCTTTTCCAGCCTCTGCCTCAACTAATGAAATATTAAAGAGCACTCAGACTGCTGTTTACAATGTGCACATCTCCATTATCACAGCACACACACGGCAAAGGCTCCAGCAGCAGCCTCAGAGATGATAGAAACTGTCAAGTCATGTTTGTCTGCTACTATTCCCACAATGACGGGCTAATGATGTTTTGTTGATCTATTTGCTTTTCTTAGATTGTATAAGAGCACTGGCTGTTAAGAGGAGGCTATATCTAAGCGCTGTGAGAAAGATGTCTGCACGATCAATCGAAATCAAATCGAAATTGCAATTTGAATGGAATCAGTTAGCGAATGGCAAAAGCTGCTGTTTTTGAAGTGCAATCGTTTCCTCCAAAAAACGCTAAATATCCACGTTTATTCTGCATAAAATGAGAGAACCCTGTAGTTTAGACGAGTTATAACATGTTCTGAAACAAAAAGTGTCTAAAACCTGTCTAAAAGTGACAAACATGACTGGAATTGATAAAAAAAATGCTACTAAAAGCGACAAAAAAGCTACTAAAAGCAACAAACACGACTGGAATTGATTAAAAAATGCTACTAAAAGTGACAAAAAAAGCTACTAAAAAGGACAAAAAAACCTTTACTAAAAGCGACAAAAATGTGACAATCACATGTTTCGTAACATTTGCCACTTTTTATTTTATTATTTTGTCAGTTTCTATTTCGGTATTTTTGTCAATTCTCCTGGTTGTGGTTAAAATGTGAACTTTGAACAGAATCTCTTTATTAAAACATAAATCTAATCGTAATCACAAAACTGGTCAGAAAAATCGCAATTAGATATTTTTCCAAATCGTGCAACGCTAATGAAAATGTACTACATTCAGGAGACAAAATCTCCTCCAGATAAATGTAGTCCTTTGTAATGACAGTTGTAACATTATTTTATATAAAAAATAATGCAATTCACTCCATTTTCATACATTTCATTTTAGCCTATAGCCAGCTGATGTTATAAAAGTCAAACTATAGGAACTACAATAACTTGAAATAGTTTAGCTTCTATTGTCAATTACTCATATCTTAAGTTAACTTTATAGGTGGTGGTAGAATGGTATGATAAATAATTCAAATGATTTACTTTAATTTTCAAGTTTATTCTGTATTTTTCAATAAATCTGGAGATATGAATGAACAATGAACACTATATCATTAAATAAATGAACAACATATTATTGCATGCACATTTTTTCTGCATTAGTTGGTAATATTTTCTTCTTTTTACAAAGAATTATCCCTATATTATGACATTAGACTTGTAAATGGTTGAATAAGTAACATCTGTCACATTATAAATATCAGAAAGCGTTTCATTTGCTATTTATTTTTTGCTGGCCGAGTGTTTTTATGATATTAGAAGATACTTTAATCATTTACAGACATTAAGGGTTTTTGTTCCAGTGGCATAAAGTAATTTCAATGCTAACGTTTACTATTTTTCTGCAAAATATCGACTTGAAAATGTGCAGACAGGCCTAAATCAGTTTTCTGTATTACACATCTTATTTATTAATTTAAGTTAAGTTCAATTAAAGTATAGTCTATACTTTTTTACTTGCTATCTGTTGCACCTTACCACCAAAGCAAGTTCCTAGTTGATAATGGCAATAAAAACCTTTCTAATTCTGATAAAAACCACACTGTAAAAGAAAAAAAGCATATAATTTCTATGGCATATCCGTAGATTTACTTCTAGCCGACACAACGCTAATACTCACATGCACTGGGAGCCATTATTAAATCTTTTCTCTCCCAGATTTTCCAACAATTTCAGTTTATAATCCCGTGACTCGTTTCCTCAAAACCAAGAGCAGACCAGACGAAGCCATCCCAACATCCAGCACCGGCTCTTTCACGCACGTCGGAGGCCAAACAAAACTTCCAGGCGTCTCTCTCTTCGCCGAGGATGTGCAAACCCTCCAAAACGGTCCCCTCCTCGACTCAAACGACGGAGACGAGCTCTGGGGTTGGTCGGCGTTCGCGTGTAGCCCACCGGCGCGCTGATTGAGTCGTGGTTGGCGCATGTCCAGCCTAATCTGCAGTAAATCAGTTGTCCGCACGGCCCACAGCTGTCAGTGCGCGCCGCTCGCTCTTGCCCTGCGTGGTCCCCGGCCCCTCTGCGCCCGCCTCTGCCTCCACCTCTGCGCCTCCGCCCCGGCCAGCGCAGATTAGCAGCAGCCGCTAATCCCCTCAGAGCCTCAGCGTTATTCAACCCCACGTCACATGACAATGGCGTCTGAACGTATAGGCCCCGCGCGTCCTCTCTGGGGTCCGCACATGGACGCTCCTCAGCGCGTTTTCAGATGCCAAAACAAAACAGATGCCAAACTGTGAGGGTTTCATTCTCTCGGTTTTCACCACTGATTGTATGGTATTTACATGTGAAATATCTAAAAGTTAAATTCATAAAGTTAAATCGTTTCTACTGGTGAACAGACCAGGGACCAAATCAAGGTGGAAATCGTGTTTTAGAGCTGGTTTAGTCCTGGTGAAGACCTAGTTTAGTCCTGGTTTGGTTTAGACCTGGTTTAGACCTGGTTTAGTCCTGGCCTAGACCTAGTTTAGTCCTGGTTAAATCCTAGTTTAGTCCCGGATTAGCCCCGGTTTAGTCCTAGTTTAGTCCTGGTTTAGTCCTAGTTTAGTCCTGGTTTAGTGGTTTAGTCCTGGTTTAGTCCTAGTTTAGTCCTGGTTTAGTGGTTAAGTCCTGGTTTAGCCCCGGTTTAGTCCTGGTTTAGACCTGATTTTGACCTGGTTTAGTACCACTTTAGTCTGGGTTTAGACCCAGTTTAGTGCTACTTTAGTCCTGGTTTAGTCCTAGTTTAGTGGTTAAGTCCTGGTTTAGCCCCGGTTTAGTCCTGGTTTAGTGGTTTAGTCCTGGTTTAGACCTGATTTTGACCCGGTTTAGTCCCACTTTAGTCTGGGTTTAGACCCGGTTTAGTGCTAGATTAGTCCTGGTTTAGTGGTTTAGCCATGGTTTAGTCCTAGTTTAGTCCTGGTTCAGCCCCAGTTTAGTCCTGGTTTAGTCCTAGTTTAGTCCAGGTTTAGCCCCAGTTTAGTCCTGGTTTATTGGTTTAGTCCTGGTTTAGTCCTGGTTTGGTCCTGATTCAGTCCTGGTTCAGTCCTGGTTCAGTCCTGGTTCAGTCCTGGTTCAGTCCTGGTTCAGTCCTGGTTTAGACCAGGTTTAGACCTGGTTCAGTTCTGCAGATGTTGTTAAATCCTTTCGTGTTACATTTTTCTCGTTTTCCAAAAGCGTTGGACACATTTCTGATCTCGAGGACAAAACTCCGGCCCTCTGTAACTAGAACCTTGAACACGTTATGTTACAATGAAAATCTGCAATTTAACAATATTCTTTTTAGTTTCCCCCCCATCTGTATCAAATATTATCGGACGACCTCATTTGACACCATCGAATAATGAACTGCAAAGATGTGTTTTTTATGTTTTCCTTTCGCAGAATTTGCCTGAGCTCTAATAACTGTTTGGATGCCGACTCTCACTCTGATCCTAAACTGCACAGCTTTCACCCAGAGTGCCCTGCAGGAACATACCGGCTTTTTCATAGATGCCATACAGTCTCTAATCTACGAAGACTTAATCCTCCGACAGCAGCCTCATATAGACCAATGCCTCTCTTATATCAACAGAACAAATCCCATCCTGTGGCCTCACCTTTGTCTGAGTCAGATCTATGCAGGAGGCAAACGTAGCACGCGGTCAAATCATTACCGTCTTGCTCTTTGTGTTAATTATGTGTGAATATGTGTTAAATAAATGGACCAGATCAGAATCCAGACCGCCCCGTCGTGTTGAGTTCAGGTGCGGCTCAGTGGTGCTCTGGACAAATGTGTGTGTGTGATATTCTTCAATTTGTATTTAAAACAACACAATTTGCTCTGACTTTTTCCAATTTTGTCAAGGAAAAGCATCAGTCAGGAAGCCTCAAGATTAAAACTGGGGATTTAAAGTTCTAAAAAGTAGTAAATTATCACATTAAGAGCCATTTTTGTCATTAATGCGTATTCAAAACAACACAATGTACTAAAAGTTGTTGTTTTGTTTTTTTTTGTTAGTGGTTTAGTCCTGGTTTAGACCTGATTTTGACCTGGTTTAGTCCCACTTTAGTCTGGGTTTAGACCCAGTTTAGTGCTAGTTTAGTCCTGGTTTAGTGGTTTAGCCATGGTTTAGTCATAGTTTAGTCCTGGTTTAGGCCTAGTTTAGTGGTTTAGTCCTGGTTTAGCCCCAGTTTAGTGGTTTAGTCCTGGTTTAGTCCTGGTTTAGCCCTAGTTTAGTGGTTTAGTCCTGCTTCAGCCCCAGTTTAGTCCTGGTTTAGTCCCACTTTAGTCCAGGTTTAGCCACAGTTTAGTGCTAGTTTAGTCCTGGTTTAGCCCTAGTTTAGTGGTTTAGTCCTGCTTCAGCCCCAGTTTAGTCCTGGTTTAGTCCCACTTTAGTCCAGGTTTAGCCCCAGTTTAGTGCTAGTTTAGTCCTGCTTCAGCCCCAGTTTAGTCCTGGTTTAGTCCCACTTTAGTCCAGGTTTAGCCCCAGTTTAGTGCTAGTTTAGTCCTGGTTTATTGCTTTAGCCACGGTTTAGTCCTGGTTTAGTCCTGGTTTAGACCTAATTCAGTCCTGGTTCAGTCCTGGTTTAGACCTGGTTTAGTCCTGGTTTAGTCCTGGTTCAGTCCTGGTTTAGACCTGGTTTAGACCAGGTTAAATAAATGGACTAGATCAGAATCCAGACCGCCCCGTCGTGTTGAGTTCAGGTGCGGCTCAGTGATGCTCTGGACAAATGTGTGTGTGTGATATTCTTCAATTTGTATTTAAAACAACGCAATTTGCTCTGACTTTTTCCAATTTTGTCAAGGAAAAGCATCAATCGGGAAGCGTCAAGATTAAAACTGGTGATTTAAAGTTCTAAAAATTAGTAAATTATCACATTAAGAGCCATTTTTTGCATATTCAAAACAACACAATGTACTAAAAGTTGTTTTTTTTACCAAACAATAACCAGCACTCTCAGTCCAATCATCCAAATGTGATTCAAACCGCACTTTATATAGTTTTATTTTGATATTTCCAACAACCAAGTCATGTGAATTTGTTAAATAGAAGCTTATACTGTATTATTAAAACTTAAGGGAATTTAAAATGATAAAAAAGAAGTCTAACTATGTGGCTTCTCATGATCAGTGTTCAATGGGTGCATTTCAACTCTGTCCAAAGCACTGAATATCATGTTTAGTATTGGTTTTCTACTAGAAACGCAACATTGTCAGAGAAATGAATATGTAGGAATTAGAGAGGCAAAACATATTAAACAAGTTCAAATTATAGTTGCTATTTTGACTCCAGAACATGTCCAAATTGACACTTTACCTTTTTAAACTTGATTCCTGACCTATTTTCTTTCTAAAGTCGGGTACAACTTTACAATAACTACATCTCCATAAAGCACAGTTTATTAAGAATCATTCAGGTTTAGCAACTACTTAAAGGGACTGCACCAATTTCCTTCATGTTATAAAATAAAACCTATTTTGCCCCAATAAAATAAGTAATAAAAGTAATAAAAGCAGCATTTAGAATCAAAATGAGACCACTGTGCATTATCTGACTCTAGAGCAGGAGTGTCCAAACTTTTTCCATCGAGGGCCGCATATTGAAATATAGACCAAGCCGAGGGACACAAATCAATTGTGAAATGTTAAAAAAAGCTGCATTTATCTGATGTTTTAAGCACCACATCTACATTCAGTCTCAATGTCTTAATATCAGGTCTGTGTCGCACCAAAATGTTAGTTATTTAGGTTGGAATTGTAGAAAATCTGAAATGTGCTGTAAATAGTACTTATCAGGACAATGTGGGCCAGTTCACCAGGAAGACTAAGGGCCACATTTGTTGGGACATGCCTGCTCTAGAGTATTTTATTCTTGGTGAAGCAGGAAGTGCCCTGTTGTTGATGGCAAAACTCACTCTAGTTTATAAACTCATCTCCGTGAATAATTAGGATATTCGCAAAGTGGGCAATACATGTGGATTTCTGCAAGGCGTTTAAAATGAACTCGCTCTGTTTTTCACATTTTTATGACTGTAAAAATCTGGTACAGCTCCTTTAATTATGAGGCTAAATGGTTACTAAACCTCAATCATTCATAATTAACTGTTTGTTCATAATGAATCTTTGTTTTTGCTTGATCAAGTTTATTAAAAAGTGCAGTTTGTGTTGCTAGTTTCTGGCCGTCCAGTCTCGGCACACTCTCCAGGAGAAGCACTCGTCCGCTCGTGCAGTGAGAGCATGTATTTGTGGTAAACGCTGTGTGCTGGAACATTGAGGCGTGGGCGAGCGGCTGTGGGCGAGAGGCACGAGGGGGAGACAGGAGAATAAGCAATGTCATCTCCGTCATGAAATAATGTCAACCTCCTCCTGCCCGAAAAGATGGAGCGTCACCACGGCAACCGCAACAGAGAGAGAGAGAGAGAGAGAGAGAGAGAGGGGACCCAACCGAGGGCGAGTGTGGACAATGGAGCAGGGAAAGTTCACAATAATTACAATTCTGACTTAACGATCAATAAAAGAAAGATGGAACGTTATATTATGGGGCTCAGTAATTATCGTTTGTGCATTATCTTTGAACAAGTGAAAGCATTTTGTCATTTTTGTATCACAGTAGTATTTTAGCTGTAGAGGGTTGAATAATTTAAATCTGAACTAAAACCCCCGGGTCATTTTGACTCCGTCTTCATCACTATGAAACTTTCATGGCTGGTCCCAAACATCACACATACAATTTATGCAAAATCGTAAGTAAAATATGTATATGTATGTATATGTAATATTCTTTTTCCTGATTTGAGAAAGTATTCACCTTATTCCTGAAGTTGCCGTACGCGCCGCCGTCTTGTTTCCGTTGTATTAGTTTACACGGAGCAGACGAGCTCAACAGAAAATAAGTTCCACATGGACTAAAAAGACGTTTTCAGACTGACCAGGAAATCGTTGCGTTGTTGACTTGTTGTTGCTCGTGTTCATTAAACATTTTACACAAATCAATCTACTTTATGTAACATTTTAGCGGCGAGACTTTTCCCTCGTTCGTCATTAGCTTTAACGGAGTTCTCGTCAAACGGAAGTGCGTTTTCAACAAAAGTGCGGATCTGGCAAAAAGTAGGCGGGGTAGAATAAGGTGAATATTGCTTTTTGAACAAATGTGCTTAGCTCAAAGGGCTATAGATACTAACGGCTTCATTCTGCATTGTATTAGCTGCATGCTTTTTTGTACATTTTTCCATTCATCAACAAAAAGTATTAAACTAGGGCTGCAGCATATGATTATTTTGGGAATCAGTATCGGTTTATTGCCGTTGTCAGTGATCAAAATTCACAAACAACTTGCTTCGGCGTAAGGTGCAGCATAAAACCGTGAATAAAATGTAATAAAATAGAGGCATGCATAAGATTAAGAATAAGACAAGATAAAATAGAGTAAGATAGACACTTTGTAATCAATTAGTTTTGCGAATAGTCCTTCAGTTAATCGCTTAGTTGTTTAGAACGCGGAAGAACGTGAAAGAATGCAAAAAATTCACTCAGTTTCACCCAAATAAAGCCGTTTGACGACATCATGATGAAGGATATTAGTAGTATTTTAAATATTTTAATCAAAAACACACAATTTACATGTTAGCGGTGTGTTTTTTGTGTCATTCCTCCTCTGTCAGAGAGATAAAGCCTCATCTTTCAGCATATACAATGTTAGGAGTCTGTTTATGATTACTCGATAATATATATAATTATAATTAGTTGACAACCATTTCTATAATCCCTTGATTTTCAACCAGAGCGCCGGGGAACAATAGTGTGCCTTGAGGTTTTGCCAGGTTTGCCTTGAGAAAATGTCCAGTTTGAGTTAACAGATTCACAAATGAGGATTTAATGAACTAATAGACCTTTTTGGACTGTCCTGAGCAACATTTTCACCAAAAAAGAACACAAAACCATCACTATTACCAAATTTAAAGAACTAGACAGTGCCACAGACATTGTTTGCCTCATTATATACAACTTTTTTTTTTTTTTAAAGGTCTGATTTGGTCATATTGGTAGCTTCTAACCACAAAACGTGTGCCACAACTCAAAAAAGGTTGACTGCTATAATCGATTAGTTGCGATTAACTTGTTGCAGCCCGATATTAAACCATTTTTTCCCACTTATCCGTACTGGTTTAGCTGATATATAAGACAAAATAAAGAGAAAACACCTGTCAATCACTGATCTACCTGCATCGCTTCACTGTCACACAAAGAAAGACGCTGAATCTCCAGTGCAGTTCTACCCAACGATGGTGCACATAGACTTTCCCTTAAACGGCGCTTTGAGTGACCCTCCCCCCGTTGCTTTAACACACACGTTTACTGTACGGCCCGCTGGACAGAATGACATACGAGGCAGCTATGGGTGTAAACTGCCAGCGCTGATGGAAACCCCGACGAGTGGGAATGGACGACCACAAAACACGTAATACTTCATTTACTGCAATAAGGCTCTAGATCAACTGCAGCCGCCGACGAGGCCCGGAGCATTCAGCGAGGAACCGAAGACTAGACCGGCCTGTTGTGGAAGACTTCATCAAAACTGTGTCGTAGTAGGGATGTTAAAAGTATCAAAAATCAGTTACTAATTCATATTAAAACTATTAGTCTGATTTGAACAAAGCATGAATAATACACTAACATGAATTGCATGAATAAAGACAAATTTTCATCTTTCCTGAACATTTTTAGAAAGATCTTTATCATTAACTTTATCAGAACTGTCCATCACGTTATGCACATTTTAGGAACGAATCTGTTCCCAAAACATTTGATTTAAGAAAATGTTTGTGAGTTACACAGATTTAAAAACGTCCAGTGTGAAAATCAGGTACACAAGCTTGAATACTGTTGTTTAATGTCATGTATTTTATTTTATTTTTCATCTAGAACGGCTTTGAGTGTCAAAAAAGCACCATATCGCTCTCATAAATTATTATTTTTATTATTATAACTAAACAACGACAAGAACAGGATGATCTCAAGTCTAAATCAGGACTAAAATGGGCTTTTTTAGGACCAAATAACTGTTTAGTCCTGGGATGTGTGGGATTTGGTCCAATTTTGTCTGAATGCATTTGTCCTTCACATATTGGTCAAATGTGTTTGTTAGTCCAGTGGTTCCCAAAGTGGGGATCGAGGGAGGAGCCAAGGGCCTTGAGATGATTTCAAGATATCATTTAGATAAATATGACACTGTATTTTCTTTCTTTGTTTTAATTAAAAGCAGTAACTTGTAATAAAATAGGGCCAATAAGACAATAAACTATTCAAATAAACAACTTTAAACCTGATTTAACATGCTGTTATTTATACACGGTTTACTTTTTTGGAGTATAGATTGAACTGAAATTACTGCCCACGAACACTTATTAAATTGTGACCTGAATAATCAAGATTATCAATTAACAA
The DNA here is from genome assembly GCA_019453435.1 of Rhinogobius similis. Lineage (NCBI taxonomy): Eukaryota > Metazoa > Chordata > Actinopteri > Gobiiformes > Gobiidae > Rhinogobius > Rhinogobius similis. The sequence continues at coordinate 11,073,566 of CM033622.1, read as the reverse complement.
ATAATCTTGACATCCCTAATTTAACAATCTAATCGACTCTAAACATACAAAAACCTTTCTTATAACAAAGACAATAACATTAAAAATTAAAACTATTTCTAATTTCCATCAATGCTACTCTTAATTCAGAAATATCCTCTATCTAGAAGCTTTCAATCACCATATTTCAACCTTTTTTTGGTTAAAAATGTACAAAAATCTCAATGTACAATTGTACTCATCTAAAAAACAATCGCTGACTAGTCGACAACTAAATAACCATTGTTGCAGCCCTGGTAAACTGCACTTCTTACTATAATCCTTGGTTTAAATTGATTAAATACTTGTTTTATCCTACTGTTTGTAATTATGGGACATCTATCTAAGGATACTACTATTAAAATGACAGAAAATCTAGTTTAATCTTTCAAACAAGAGTATAAAGTGATATTCCATTGCATTTAAGGCCTTGAGATGATTTCAAGATATCGTTAAGATAAATATAACACTGTATTTTCTTTCTTTGTTTTAATTAAAAGCAGTATCTTTTAATAAAATAGGGCCAATAAGACAATAAACTATTCAAATAAACAACTTTAAACCTGATTTAACATGCTGTTATTTACATTTTTATTCATGGTGTCCTTTGCTTTTTATCTCCTGTTGGACAGAGAAGAAAAGCACACTATGAAATGGCCTGAGACATTTGACTAAACCCTCTGTTTTGTGATTATTTATCATCCGTTTCCATCTAAAAGTATTTATTATTTTCACTTTTTGCACCACAGACAAGTACCACAATTATAAATCACTATTACAATTTGACAACAACCTATAATAATACATTGCATTCACTGGCCGTACATATATAGAGACACACACTGGCAGGTTTTTTCGTGTCGTATTAAGCAGTATTCCATGTGTACATTATAATAATCCAGCACCTACACACACAGCATACTTAGATCTAGATAAATTCGGTGGATAACATTATATCCAGCCCCGTGAAATAGAAAGATTAACAGCTGAACATGGTCTAAGCCGCTGCCTGTTTCCAACCACCAAGAACCTATTATTAGAAAAAACAACAGGCTTTATGTGGAGACCGTGATTGTCAAGACTTCTGTGGCTGGTGTAAGGCTATTGTTTAGTTCTGGTCCAGATTGAGTGTAACACAGCGCGTTGGGAGAGTGGGGGAGGACGGGAGGAGGACGGGAGGAAGAGAGAGACGTATAACACACAGGTTTTATACAGCGTCCTCCCATCCACGGAAAAGTGCGCTGTCAGCTGTGTGCAATAAACATGTGGCTCTATCAGTGAGTATCATCATCCGTCTATTTTAGCCTTTGTGCAGCTGGGAATGTATCGGGCTCAACGCTGCACCAAAACGCAAAGAAGAACGTACAGGAAGCGGCGAAAATGTACAGATGCAACGAGTTTTATGTGCGTTTAAACACTTGCGTAAGACAAATTCCCTAAAAACGATTACGAATGATAGATCTCATTTCCAAACCTTTCAGCATAGATTTAAACTGACCCAATTAAACCAGTTCGTATTCCATGTTGAGGGAGCAGAAAGGCCAATCATGACTATTAATCGCATAATGTCGCGATATATTGTTTTAATGTTACGATTATTATGAGAAGAAACATCACAATTTTACGATTATTCACGATTATTGGCACTTTTATCAAACAGTGAAAGCGTTAATCTGCTTTCATTCACAATGTTTAATCACATTTTTAATTATTTTAGTCTTTATTTAATCTTTATTTCACCAGACAAAACATCATCAACAAATTCTTATTGTTGACCTACACATAATTCATTTGTAAAACATTATGAGTCCTTAGAAATGTCTTTAAGTTTACATTTAAAAGCAGACGGAGACTCCAGTTTTAGTGAGTCTTGAGCAAAAAGTAATGATTGTGGCACAAAAAGCCTGGTAAAAAGTACTTTATACACGGTTTACTTAGTATAAAGTATTGATTGAACTGAAAATACTGCCCAATTCTAACACTTGTTTTTTAGTTCTTAAATTGTGACCTGAATAATCAAGATTATCAATTAACAAATAATCTCTATTCGCCTCTAAACACATACAAAAACCTTTCTTATAACAAAAACAGTGACATTAATGAATCAAAATATTAAAATATTATAAACAATTTCTAATTTCCATCAATGCTACTCTTAATTCAGAAATATCCTCTATCTAGAAGCTTTCAACCACCATATTTCAACCTTTTTTTGGTTAAAAATGTACAAAAATCTCAATGTACAATTGTACTAATCTAAAAAACAATCCCTGACTAGTTGACAACTAAATAATCATTGTTGCAGCCCTGGTAAACTGCACTTCTTACTATAATCCTTGGTTTAAACTGATTAAATACTTCTTTTAGCCTGCTGTTTGTAATTATGGGACATCTAGCTAAGGATACTACTATTAAAATGACAGAAAATCTAGTTTAATCTTTCAAACAAGAGTATAAAGTGATATTCCTGTGCATTTAAGTTTAATTGCATGGTTCAAACAAACATGGTCCGCCCCTGCACAGTACGCAACCTAACGCTGTATAATTCCCTTAAAAGGCAGGCTTAGAGTGGCCGGGTCTTATTATCGGAGCTTGTTCTCCACTGGGAGGCAGCAGTCTCTTCACAGAGCAGAGGGAGGCTCACTGTTCCTGGTTTGTTCTGTTTTTAGAGCCATCTGGAGCTCACATTTACCACACACTTTAAAGGCAGCAGTAGCAGCATAAACAGAGCGGTGCACCGGGGTTCACAAAAACACACCGTCTTCAAACACACGTCCTCGGCTCCTCCACATCCCTCCACAAACTGTTCAACACTTTCTCATACGCCTTATTATTTTTGCATCGTTAAAGCCGTGGTGTTTCATGAATCTTTGTGCAAATAAAAATAGAGAGCTAACCCTAGTCATGTAATTAGGTTCTCCTTTGCTACAGCAGAATACTTGGGTTGAGTTAGTCTTCAACACTCAAAATAAAAGCACCCTGAACAATAATTTCACCATATACTCTATATTTAACACCGAAATTTCTGATCAGAAATGTGTGCACTGCAAAAAGGGATTATCTAACTTAGTTAAATTTACTTGAATTAAGCAAATGAATCTTAAAAGTCCAATTTTAAGATTTTTTCACTTGACAGGACTACATTATTTGACTTGTTTTAAGTAAACTTGATAAGTAAAATAATCTTATTCCACTGACAGATAATTTCACTTGAATTAGGGTAAAAAAGGTCTTATTTTGAGTTTATTTTTCTTATTTTTTGATAGGCCTTATGTAGTAGGGCTGCACAATATAACGCAAAAGTATCGATATTGCAATATTCCCTGATGCAGGAACGATATCTCAACAAACATAATGTATCGCAGTCTTCCATCTGATAAAATGTTCTGTTTTTAAAATGAAAACATTGAAAATGGAAAATCATGTATAAAATCTATCTTTTTCAAACTGAATTAGCCTCAGTTTTGTATTTGTTGGCGTTTATTTAATATAACATACATTATTGCATCAAAAATAGAGCTGCAACAATTAGTAGAATCATCTTGAAGTCGACTATAAGCAATGATTGCAGTTGAATTTAGATGATGGTCGTCGTTCTCTCGACTAAACAGACTCTAAAACACAAACTTTAAGACTTTTATAACAAAGACAGTGACATTATCAAAGAAACATGGCAAAAAAAAAAAGAATAGATTTTCCCCAACTATACACTTTATTCATAAAGAGTCTATAGAAGCCTTCATTCATAATATTTCAACATTTATTTGGTAAAAAAGTTAGTTTATTCTAAGTCTCACTCTACAATAAAAATAATTGCGGACTAGTTAGACTAAAACAATTGTTAGTTTCAGCCTTAGTCAAAAAGTGTATTTAATATCGCAATAATATCAATATTGTAGATCTTATAGACATATCGCATGTCACAATAATGTCCAATATCGTGCAGCTCTATTATGTAGCCTTTAGTCCACAGGGATGTCCAAAGGTTTTTTTTATTGAGGGACGCATCTTGAAATATGATGTGAAACATTTGTTGTAAGTTTACCTGAGCCAACACACCTTACTTAAGTCTTGAAACGTTAATATTAGATCTGTATCATATCGAGTGTTCGTTGCTTAGGTGATGATGGCAGGAAAAAGTACAAATTTTGGTCCTTTGGCCGGATTCAGCAAACAAAATTGGTCTGAGGGTCACATTTGGCCCCGAGTTAAAGTTTGGACACCCCTGATTTGCAGAAGTCTAAACTACAGGTGCAACAAGAGACTTTAAAGACAAGATATTGTTCCTTGAAGAGGTCATTCTATTCGCTAAAGAAGTGCAGTCTTTGTGAGTGGATAAGTATGCCAACTCAAATTACGATTTCTATTTCATTAGAACACATAGTGCAGCACTAAAACAATCCTTTAATACAGTGTTCACCGAGGGTAGAATTTGACGCTTCTTAATCCATTCGCCATAAGTGAAGTCAAACCCAATAAGACGAGACACTACAGGCAAAAGTCAAAAGTTTTGGCCAGCTGGTTCTCAACTTTATCCCGGAAACAACAACACTGTCCAATCTGCAGCTCAAGATGTTTTATCACTTTATTTCATCCATTTCGTCCATAGATTTATTTGGGATATTATATCTCATCTCATCTCTCATATCATTATATACATTATATCTATATCTATTATTTATATGCTAAATAAGATATTCAAAATCCCCTTTGTACATTATTTTTGTATCTAATGTTAACCTAAAAATGTAAACCTGGCTCTATCAATTTTTCAGATTTGTCTCAAATGTGTGAAATTTGTGACATTTTTATACATAAATGCTAAATTTTTTCCTATTGCCTTGCAGTGTCTCATCTTCAACACAATTAAATCCTGCGTGTCATGCTTTTAATCTTCATTTTTAAGTGAGTTAGCAAACAAGACTCAATAAAAACAAAATCTCTTGAACAGCGACAGGGCGTTTAAACAAAGTGGAACATATCAGTCCCCCCCTCCCTTCTCCGTATGGTCCGGCTGGACTGAAGTCAAACTGGGAACAAAACTGAGATTTGAAATACATCTAGAGGTGGGCCACATATAGTGTCTTGGAGTATCCCAAGAACAATATTCAAATGATATTATGTTAATCCAACAAAAATCTGTTTAAACGTATTAGTTAAAGTTTAATTATCAGACAGTCAAATCATTCACAAAAGTGCAGAAATATCACCATGTACCCTTATTTCAAAGTTTACCACATTACTATATTCATTTTCAAGAAGCCAATTTTCTACAATTAACAATATACAGTACATGATATTGTAATTCCGCATATCTTCAAAACAACATTCACAATCTAAATTTCTATATTGTGGGCTCTGTGCACAGCAGCGATTGGCTAAGCTAACGTCTCCCACTGCTTTTATTATACTGTAAAATGTAAAGAAAAGATTACCTGACAACTTTTATACATAGATCACTTCCGTTTTTGTTTTATTTGTATCTTTATTTTGCAGCTCTGCGTCAAAATTAGCATAACACCTCCATTTATCAACACAGGAGAGTCTTCATGTCATTTGTCAAGTCTTTAACATGTTGTCAGTGACATCCACCTGCAGCTCACTGTTCACTGTCTATTCATGTAAGTTTGACTCTGCAAAAACCTCATAGAGACAGAACTGAACAGGAAGTACTCAGTCGTGCAGTGAGAAAAAACTAGCCCACTGAAATCCCGTGCACAGAGCCTACAGCCCACCTCTAAATGCGTCTTTTGAACGTTCCTTGACATGATCCAATGGGCTCAGTCCAGTCCCACAGCCCTATAGGGAGAGGGGTGACGGGTTGGTGGCCTGTATACAGTAATATATGACTCATGCTGACTCTGCCTGGCGTTGACTTTGAGTTCATGTGTTCATTGTCAGAAGCACAGCGCTGACTCATTTACCGTCACGATATACACAAAGGATTCGCCACCTTTAGTCATGGTTTTGGCGCTTTTCTGTCAATGGACACATGAGTTTAACGTGAGGTAGACAGAAAGTTATGTTTCAAACCGTGAGCCATACATGCAGCAACCACCATCAGCAGCAGCAGTAAGCCTTACCCTGTCCTTCACAATGAGACACTTTGCAAAGGAGGAGACACACAATGGACACAGAGTTAGTCAAGAAGACCACGCTATAGAGAACAAGCACACACCTCTTTAAAGGAGACGCTACGCCGCCAACAAAGATGGAAAATGTGTCGATGGCATGTAGGTCGTGGATGCATTTAAATGGATGAAAAAGGAGTCAAGACTGGAGTTGTGGTAATGTGCAAAACAAAAAATGTGATGATTAAAACCGATCCAACAAGCGCTACGTATTGAGATGGGCCAAAAGATTGTGTTTATCGCTTTAAAAAACATCCTTTATTCCTATATAGCCTATATTATAAAAGATATTGGTAGAAAAGAAAGACTGAATGATAGAAGAATGATGAAGGTCAACAGTCTTTGAAGCCTGCTGATGTTCCAGAAGTAGATTCTAGGGGTGCTCGCAAAACTGTGCTGAATATTTTATCTATTTTTAATCGTCTTTACACAAAAAGGACAAATCAGGAGATGGAAGGGAGCGAAAACAGTCAAAAACTTAATCATAAGTCTTTTTGCAGACAAACTTTTTACACGCAAAACATTACTAGGTTTTGCCCTAACACGATCATACATTTTTGGCCAGGAAAAAATGCTAGACTTTTCATTCAACTTAAATTATTTAGAGGCACGACTAAAGCTAACCAGCGATACGTGGACATTTATGTCCATGACGCTGTTCTTTTTTATACAATTCAGTCTAACTTTGCAGTTTCAAATACTTCATGAACTGAATGGGTTTCTAGTTATTTCATTAATTAGCTCCTTGCAAGCTTACAAATTTCACGGTGAGATCTTACTGTTTTAAAAGGCATTTTCCAGAATGAGAATCACAAAGAAGTAAGTTGTGGCGACAAGTCGATTTTATCTAATCAGAGATGCTGCTGAAAACCTTCTGTCAGTGACTATCCCGGACACTTGTTTCTTTGTCATGGTTCGAATGGAGCTCAACACTGACCTACCATTTGTTTTGAAGTTAAATGTTATAAATCTTTCTCAAAAATAATACTATTGAGTTTCAAAGCTTCCTCTGGACTAATCTGCTGTGTGGTAACTAAAGACCACAAGACCCGTCCTTTTATTTAGAATCTGTTTCTGAATATAAACCACCAATTATAAAAAACATTTTGCAGAATTTTACATTAGTTTGAACTGTTTTTTGGACAGAAAACAACCGTGTTATGGACATACGTTGCCACATTGCTGAATAGCCTGTGCCTTAAACTCTTAAAATTTGGATTATTCTAAATGTCTGAAGGGAAAATTAATGGGAAATTTACTTCTGGAGCCACAGCGGGCTTTGACTGTTGAGCTAACACTTGATTTTGAAACATGTTCTTCACTCATGGTTCAAAATCGAACACAGGCAATTAAATAAATTATGATTGGATAACAAAGGCACATAAAAAGGCCAGATTTCTATGTTTCTCATCTACATTTTTCAGATTTGTGGACCCAGTGGCCTCTCCTAAAAAGCGGCGTGTCTTTCTTTCTCTATACACCCAGGACGCTCTGCCTGAGACAATCCCATGCACGTCAGAAAATCAAAAAGCTTTTCACACAAGCGCCGTATGAACGACCAGGGCCCTCCATTCAGGCCGATCCTTACGCACTGGCTCTGCTCCAATCACACTCTGTTGCCTTCACTCCTCATGACGCGACACATCTGAACAGGGTCAAAAATACACCGCGGGAGCCAGAGGACAAAAACCCCTGCTCCCGATTGGAACGAAGCCAGTGTCTAGTTGTACTCGGCACACACAGCACAGCACGGCACGGAAGAAAACACAGAAAAGATGCTAACCACTTTGTCCTCCTTTGTGGCATGCAGTCCAGGTAGCAGTTAGAGAAGTGAGGGAGGTGGGAAGGAGGAGCGGGAAGAGGGGAAGCCGGTGAACCGAGAGAGATGCAGATGCGGGGAGGATGGACAAACGGGAAAAAACAGGTGAAAAGGAAAAAAGAAAAGAGGTGCAAACAGTTGGTTAATAACATTGTGCGGACTTGAACAGACTTTTAATTAGTGTCGGCAGCAGCAGCGGCGACATGCACGACCCAGCGGTGACGCCGGAGTGACATCATCAGGGGTGTCAGAGCTAGCGGGAAATGTGACAAAAGTAAGATGGGGCAAGCTGTACGATCTATATTTTTATGTGACAAGGCAATGTGGCGGCGTGGTCTTTGTGTAAAACGGGGCAAACATGTGATCAGCAGGTTAGAAAGACGTGTAAAGACGGGTTTTACTCAATGATCACATGGTTAATAAGTTCAAGATTCTCATAGTCAGAGCGGTATTTTAGTTGCCTGGGATTCAGAATATATACTTTTCCAGTACTTTGCAAAGAGTGAGTGTTACGACGTTTGGCCAGGGCCCGCCTCGCCTCGCTCCCCCATTTGTTTCATCCCTGTGCCTTATCGTCCCATGCCTTGATTGGAGGATCCGGCTCCCGCTGGTTGGGTTGGTCCCGGTGCCGGCGTCTCCTGGGTGGTGCCTGGCTCTACACATCCGCCAATCATCTTCTTCCACCTGCCTTACTCCACTCAATAAAAAGGCCGCCCACCTGCTGGTCGGGGCGACTCGGACACTTTGGTTCGGCTCGCCACAGCACTCGAGGTGTTGTACTTCTGTGTGTTTTGGTGCCTGTGTGTGTTTGGCTAAATGTACGTGGCATTGTAGCCTCTAATGTGTGAGCTGCTCTTGTTTTTGCTTGTGCCCTAATTTCTGTTAGTAGGGGTTTTTTTTGTTGTTGTAAACGTTATTATTATTTCCCTGCCTTTATTTTAATTAAACCACTTACACCATTTAAAACCTTGGTTGTGTTAGCTTCCCTTCCCCCTAGGTCAGGCATGTCCAAACTCAGGCCCGGTGGCCAAATGCGGCCCTCAGACCAATCTTTCTTGGCCCTTAGGCTTCCTGGTGAACTGGCCCACATTGTCCTGATAAGTACTATTTACAGCACATTTCAGATTTTCTACAATTCTAACCTAAATAACTAACATTTTGGTGCAGCACAGACCTGATATTAAGACAATGAGACTGAATGTAGATGTGGTGGTGCTAAAAACATCAGATAAATGCAGCTTTTTTTAACGTTTCGCGATTGATTTGTGGCCCTCCGCTTGGTCTATATTTCAATATGTGGCCCTCGATGGAAAAAGTTTGGACACCCCTGCCCTAGGTGATCTGGGTTTGTAACATATTGGACATCTGTTCACTTCTGTTCACTTCATCCGTCACGCCTCGAGCCAAACTCAAACTGTACTGTGCAATCAGGTTTGTTTAGTTCCGAAATGTCTGTGAAAAAAAGAAGCTTATTGTTCATCTGTCATTTAGAAGAAAATCAAACTTCTCGCCTCAGATAAACAGCAGTTTGTCACTCATAAATTCTACAGAAATCTGCAATGTTTTTCAGTCCCCGTTTCCTCATTAAACTGGCGTATTTGTTTTCATACTGACGGCCCATGCACGTCCCTGATTGGCCAGTATTTTATGTTTTATTTTAGTGTTGTACCTTGACATTTTTGGCTTTACTCTGCTGCTTTTCTGGGAAGTGTCGCACGATGTCACTGTGACATGTCTGATCAGGACAGCAGTGAGACAAAGGGGTGGAACTACATTCTCTTATTTGGGAAATGGTTCTGAAGAAGTCGAACGGCAGATGGTGCTCCGAGTAGAAAGACTGCGCAGTTTTTATGTTTTTAAATCAGAAACATCACGTGGCAGCAGAGCGCAGCCAAAACACAAGATGCATCGCTAAAATACAGGTCTGACTGTGAGAATCTTGAACTTATTAAAACGTGAAGCCCCAATAAACCACATGATTAGTCTATAAATCAGTGAAGAGGAAAATCATACATGCTAAGTCTGCTTGCACACAAAAACAGAGCATAAAATAATAAAAATGACAGACAAAAGAGTGAAGCATGCATGAGCAGCTAATGCATTTATGTTGATCCGAGATAGTCTTTCATAATGGTCGCTTCGGACAGGACAAACAATCGCGACTGAATGAACGTTTGTCTTTTTAATTCATAGGTTTCTCTGAGGAGGCACTAATTATATGCTGTTTCGCACTGGTCTGTGAGCTGTGCCTACATTTGGTCACAGTTTGAGCTCAGAATGATCCGAAGGCGGTGGATCCTGAACAGATTGGGCAGCAGCAGGCCGCGGTGGAGGTTACAGTCAGGTATGAGAGAGTGAGGGGCTGGAGAGGAGCCCAGAGAGAGACAGGCCTAAAATAACACCAACACACTGGCTTTATGGACACCTGCCACAGATCGGAGGGAGCTGCCAGGAGGCGGAAGCACACTTCTGCACCGGGAAGAAATAATAGTTAGCTGGAAATTCTAAATTGTTGAATTATTGTTAAATTTAGCATTCGTTTATTTTCATTGTACTAGAGCCTGTTCTACTGGGTTTTTGACGGGTAAAACGTGGGAAAGCTTAGTGTGAAAAGTGTGCCATACTGAGAAGAAAAAAAATCATTGTGCATTAAAGGGCCTATGACAGGTTGGACTACTCATTTCACTTAAATGCAGTTCAGATAAATATATTTCAAATTTTGCTTAAATACTTTACAAATTTGATTTTGTTTGAGCAATTTTTGAGGTTTTCTGTTTGATCGTCACTGTAAACCCTCATTCGTCCAGGTGCGATGGTTTTCTATTTTACTTCCTGGTTGTAAATGATGACATCATGCTAGGACATTACCATAGCAACCACACTGTACATTGGGCCAAATTCATCTAATGTCACATAAATGTAAAATAAAAATACATGTGAACACCTTTTTTGGTTGAATTAATTAATAAGTGTGAAAAAAGTTGTCTCTTTTGTGTTAATCTTTGTCTCCCTAGTGTGATGTCATCAATCTGTTTGCTTCATGTAACTTTCTACAGATTTTTCAACTTTTCCTCACAAATGGCGACCTGATTGTTGTGAAACTTTGATTTATATCTACAACAGCTTTTAATACACCGAATAAAGACAAAATTAGAAAATCGTGAAAACCTGTCATACGCACTTTAAGGACACATATGTTTTTATTATTATTTTTTTTTAATTGTTATTGACCTTTAAATATGCTCTTGAGCGCCTTCACCTTTGGCTATAAGGCGTTCCCTCATCAGTTAGATTGGTTTTACTGGCAGAAGAGCAAATTACCATCGTAAAAGGAATAAAAGCTAGCTTGCCTCGACATGCTAATACAAACTGCAGTTGTAATGAAGAGTAATGAGAGTAATGCAGAGAAGAAAAGACAACCTCGTAAAGAGGATTAATGGAACAAGCGTGAATGAAACACAATTCCAGGTAAGTTTATGATGAGGGAAAATTGTTCTAACAGTTAAAAAACATTAATTTTGTGTAATATGTGTCCTTTAACATATTTATTGTCAAATGAAACAAATGACTGGAGGCAATTTTGGCAACTATAGGGGTTAGGTTAGGTATTTTATGGACAGACATGCAAAACTGTTTTAGGAAAACCCTATCACTCTCATCTCTCGATCACTTTAATGGTGAAACATTAGCACCCGCTGATCCCAGAGTGTTGTGGTCAGAGGAACCTCAGATTAGCCTCCTGTGCATCTTTGAGCACTATTTAAGAACACACAGTAGTTTTACAGTTACGATACAGGATCTATGGTTGGTGCCAGGCATTTCTTCCAATACACTTTGCCCGTGTGAGCAAAGTGTTGAGGGAAGCACAGACAGTGACAGAAGCAGTGGCTTTGGTGCAGAGGACTCAGGGGGTTTCTCACATTGTTGGAGCGCAGAGAGACCCGTCCTCCGCAGCGGGCGCAGAACTTGGTCTGGCAGTAGGAGCAGAGATGGCCACAGCCGTTGGCGAACTTGGTCTTTCGGCAGATCCCGCACGTGGGCGCGTCGTCCTTCTGCAACGTCTGCTGCCGCCTGGTGTCCGCCCCGATGCGCCGCACTTCCTGTTTGTAGCTCTCAAACTGCTGGTGCAGCGTCCTGCCAGAGGGAAGGAGGACAGACACGAGGTCAGAAATGAGATTCATAGACTTTTTATATATTAACGTTATGTCCTACATGTACTTGTGTCACGCGTTCGCTTTGAAATGTTTGCTTTATTGTGCCAATTGATATAAATAGACTTAAAGTTCAACCCATTTTTCTTTTTTTCATCCATTTTCCCTTTTGTTGTATTACCTAGAAAAGTAACTGATACCGAGGTAGAAATTAATGTTTGGCTTACCTCCACATAAAACATTAGAATGACAAAATTAACCAGTCGGCCCATTAAAACATATTGCACAACATTTCTTAAAACTTCTTGGCAGCTAACCACGTCAACTGTCATTGCTTTCAGTATTTCTTCTAACTATTCACCTTATTCTGCCCCGCCCACTTTTGCCGCATTTTGCCACAGATACACACTTTTGTTGTAAACACACTTCCGTTTGACGAGAACTCCGTTAAAGCTAATGACGAACGAGGGAAAAGTCTCGCCGCTAAAATGTTACATAAAGTAGATTGATTTGTGTAAAATGTTTAATGAACACGAGCAACAACAAGTCACAACGCAACGATTTCCTGGTCAGTCTGAAAACGGCTTTTTAGTCCGTGTAGAACTTATTTTCTGTTGAGCTCGTCTGCTCCATGTAAACTAATACAACGGAAACAAGACGGCGGCGCGTACGGCAACTTCTGGAATAAGGTGAATAAGGATGTCACAATATCACAATTTAGAAGAATATTCACAATCAGCCCCATGACCAAAGAGCGATAAAACTGGTTATTTTCCTTCATTCACATTGTCACCGTAAACTGTACAACGTGGCCAAATTTATGAAATCAAATAACTGTAAAGTAAAGTCATGTAATGTGTCATATGCGGCAGCCAGATAAAGAAAGCCCTTTACATTTTTGAGTTCAGCTTTTTGAGAGTAGATTGTATGTAACGGCGTCTAAATTCTCCTGATTGTTATGTTTTCAGTTCTTATACTGTGACCAGAATAATTATGATTATCAGTTGACAGAATAATCTTGACAAGTCTACTTCTTCTAACATTGAGAGATTGAGATTGAGAGATCCTTTAATTGTCCCACAATGGGGAAATTCCAGAAGCAGCCGTTTCCAGCGCTAACAAAACTCTCAGAAAAAGAAAAACAAGAACAGTATAGCAAGCAAACATTAATACACAGTATACAACAGATATTGTGAATACGGTACACGTGGTCACGTGATGGAATTTTTTCAGTGGATAAAGGACAGGGTCACAAACAAGAAGATAGAGGGAAGAGCGCGGGCGGTGTGTGCAAATGTTATCTCATGTTTATGTTGCTGGGTCGGTCTGACTCGGTTCTTCCAGCCACCTGCCTCTCAAGGTCCGGGATAAGGGGAAAACCAAGGGAGGGAGGGCAGAAAATACATTTTAATACATTTGTTGATCAGGAATTTATACAGATCAATAAACCAATCATTTCTGGTCATTCCGAGTAGCGATTCGTTGTTTCATTGAGTTACTCCGTCTTTAACCGTCTCTCTCTAATTGTCCAACAGCTTTCTGCACCTCCGTGGTCCGAGAGAAGATGTTACGATTCAGATCCATGAGCTGTGCCAGTCTGTGGTCCAGTCTTTGCTCAAGTCTTAACACCCTTTCACTCAGTTCCACAAACTTTGTTTTGTTGTTGTCAGACAGGTTTTGGACGAATTCTCCTGTCTGATAAATATTCCGATAGACACATTATTTCTGCTATTACTGTCACGGCAAAAATAACATAGAATCTATAAAACTTTTCATTCTCAGACTATTGTACCCAAATAGATCACAAAACAGCGCTCATTAGAGACACATCCACGAACTCCAAAACGCTTTGATCCACTTCAGCGACGGCGTCAGGGCCAAAGAGTCAACGTACCACAGGATTTCTTGCCAAATCAGTCGGCACACTAAAAGAATAACTGAATAAATACGAAACAACTGGAACAACCTGCCAGCCAAATAAACACCAATTAGAGAATAACTCGAACGCTGCCTTTCAAAACATCTAGACGCAATTAAGCGAAATTTCCTCTCCGTTTTGCCCTCTTCCCAGGACGCCGCCGCGATAGAAATAACCACAGTGTGAATTGCAAATCAGTGCATGTGAAAACTCCCACTAACAGAGCTGTCAGAGGCAAGCGGCATTAGCATTTTAGCGTTAGCATGGCTCTCCTGCCGGGGCCTCGACAGCAGCTTTAATTACCCCACTTCATTCACAGCTCGGCGGTGGATCGCTCTATTTGTGGAAGATCTGGAGTTGTCTCTGGTGCAAACCGACTTAACAGACACTGGCTTATTTGTGGAAGCGAAAAAATGCAAGCAGATGTTTTACGGCTGCAGAAGACGAGGCGGCTTTGGAAGAAATAGGTGTTGTACTGTGTTCAGTGACGCAGTGGCAAAGTATTCACCCGCCGACTGGAGAGTACCCGGTTTGTTCCCTGCCTGTTCTGTCCCAAGGCAAAACACCTCACCCACCTTACATAAAATAAATGAACGCGGTTATGTAATTGTAGTGCTGCCTTCACTCTTCACGTTTTATCACCGTTTTGTGGTTCAGAATCGGCCCGTGTTTGTTCAAATTGCTCCACTATGTGTTGTTTGTTTGGCTGTCCTTCGTGCGTTTTTTATTCCCCAGACTAATTGCTCTGGGTGGGATTAATAAAGTCGTTTAAATCTGAAATGTTTGGTAATTTATATTATTGATAGATACAGACCACTACAAACAGAGAAAACCCCAAAAGTATTGAGAAGCTATGATAGATCAGGGCTAGTCCACAAAATGTTCCACTTTTAACACAATTTAATGTCAAACAAAATATCCACAACACAAATCAATCAAATAAAATTAAAACAACAAATGTAATATTTTTTCTGACTAAAGCTTTACCGACATCTCAAAACTAGAATGACTTTGACTAGACAGAGCCAAGGTTCAAACCAGGATTAAGCCAGAATTAAACCAATACCAAATCAGGACCAAACCAACTTTAAAACTGGATTAAATTGGGAATAAACCAAGCCAGGTCTAAACCAAGTAAATGTGAATTAAACGAGGAATAAACCATAACCAAACCAGAATTTAACAAAACCAGGACTAAGTCAAAATGAAACCAGGTCAAAACCAGGATCAGATCAGCTCTAAAGCAGGTAGATGTGAATTAAACAAGGATTAAACCAGGACAAAACCAGATTTAACTAAAGTGTAATTCAACAAGGACTAAACAGGACTAAACCATGACTTGGATCAAGCAAGTACTAAACCAGAGTTAAACAACAGCAAATATCTTTTTACATATTTGTGAGATGGACCCGATAAAATTATTAGGCGGGCCGGGTTTGGCACATGGGCCGTAAGTTGAAAAGGCCTGTACCCAAAGTATGAAATTATAATTCAAATAAACATGTAACCCAGATACCAGCGCAGTGCAATATGATGTGATACAAAACAAAAGCTAAACAGTGAATACCAAAAATACTCAAAGCAGCTTTAACTTCACCTGGTTTGGCTGAAGTCAGATGCGCTTCCCACTCCAAAAAACTCAGATTCTGCCTCAAAATCATGATGATAAGACAACCTCCTGCGACGCTGGGAATAACCAAAAAGGTGGCCAGCCTCTACCATGACCGCAGCAAAAATATGTATTATCCACAAAAGATATGCGTCATTCCTTCCAACTAAATAAAGCTAAAGAAATCATGCATAAGTCGTTAAATGTGGAAACTAATGCAGACTTATTAGTCCAGTATCTTTCCCTGAGGAGCAGAGAGAACAGACTGGTGCCACATAGAGAGGACACAGGGAGGTGACGTAGTGACTGGCCAAAAGTGGACACATTTTGACCAATCGCAAGACAAGCACGACTTGATTCATAATTACACTGTGTTTTAAAGGATGCCAAAAATGGTCTTGTTAGTCACAGCGGATTAACGCAGCTATTGTTTTGGTTACAGAATCACAAATAGACGGAAATAATAGAACAATGTGGTATCAAAGTGTAATCTTCAGTTCATTTTTCCCCCGTCTCTTATTCGTTCCCTTTTATGGCTCGCTGAGGCTCTTGTGCATCTTGAAACATGTCCATTTTCACTAAATCCACAAATGTTATTGGTCTTCATCCAATAATCTTTTGGTCATTCCTGTCTGGCATCTCCATTCTTTCAATATTCCTTACTGTACATGTCCAAACCATTTCAATCAAGCGTCGACAACTTTAAAGGTGCATTGTGTAACTTTTCTGATGTTGTCTGTCACCTGGTTGTCTTCAAGATGTTTTGCTTGACCTGGAATATTCCACAGTATTCTATAAAACTATCTTGCATTTATTTTGTTACGGGCGTTTTTACTGCTCACAAATACACTTACACATATTTTCTTACTGTGCGTACGTGGGCCGCCTCTCCACAGATCTGGCCTGTTGCCAGGTGGCCTCACATGCTCATCTCCAGAGACAGTTTAATACCATACTGTGGAATATGAAGGCAAAGCAAAAACGTTTCCATGGTAACAAGCAGGGTGTGTGCTCTCTAAAAGAAAAGTTACGTACTGCACCTTCAATTTCATGAGCCGACATTGTCTTTTAGCGTCGTTTCATTCAGGTATGTATGATTAGCACTCGAAAAACTTCAGTATCTTTCTACCCAGAGCTCAAAATTATCTGCTCCAACTTGTGACATCATGAAGTGGTCGTCCAGTTAATGCTCAAGTGTGTTTTTAACAGTCACAAACCTTCACCAGGCCCACATTAAGATGCTTCTCAACATTTAAGTCAGCAGCTATTGTTTTTAGTTTAATTTTAACATCAGTCAATAACAGAAAGCTAACGTTTGTAGCCTATTGACCTTATTCTGCCCCGCCCACTTTTGTCGTTTTTTGCACTCTTGTTGTAAACGCACTTCCGTTTGACGAGAACTCCGTTAAAGCTAATGACGAACGAGGGAAAAGTCTCACCGCTAAAATGTTACATAAAGTAGATTGATTTGTGTAAAATGTTTAATGAACACGAGCAACAACAAGTCAACAACGCACCGATTTCCTGGTCAGTCTGAAAACGGCTTTTTAGTCCATGTAGAACTTATTTTCTGTTGAGCTCGTCTGCTCCATGTAAACTACAACGGAAACAAGACGACGGCGCGTACGGCAACTTCAGGAATAAGATGAATAAGGGTCTCATAAATCTGGACATGGAAGTTGCTTTGGTTTTCCATACATAAAGGATATAATATTTAAAGGTTTAAAATGTAAAATAACATTTCAGATGTCCGTATAAATAGTTCAAATTCCTTTATGAATACATTTTATGCTATTGCCTGCTATATTGTAATAATCTACACACATAAATTACTATTTTATATTTCTGACATTTTCAGACTTGCAATATTGATCTTTGAGGAGGTATATGAGAAGAAAAAATATTATAAAATGGTCAAAAACAGTTAATAATGAATAACAAACTCCAGCCAAACATAAACAGACTTTGCCGAAACACAAGCTAAACATTTAACCCTGATGGAAAAACATGACACTGGCACTACGGCTACGACGTCACTCCGGTGCCCTTTGACCCCGCGTAGCTATCCATCCATCATTACCACCGAACCGGGCAGGCGCCATGGGAACAGCTGTCAGAGCGGTCCGTCGCCGTGGAAACTCGGTGGCGTCAGGCTCCGAGTGACAGCGGGCGTCGAGGTACCAGCTGTTCCCGCTCTGCTGCTGTCACACGGGAGCCAGACATCAGAGCGAGGAGGAGGAGGGAGGAGAGGCCCTTTTAGAAAACAGCACTGGACAGAGATTCTCAAAAATACTTGGCGTAGAAAGTGTTACTCGGGTAACGCTGGGCCAGGGGGTATTAACCATGGATGTATTAAATGAACTGGATAAGACACACCCCCTCTGTCTGTGGTCCCAGATTGATTAGTGGCCGTGCGAGGTACTGCAGCCTCTTGGAACCAGCCTTTTTCTATAATTGCTCATTATAATTGCAGACAGTACTGAATTATTATCGGTATTTAAATAAAATAGAAGGAAATGTTCTTTTCTACCGTTTCTAAAATCACCGAAATTACCGTTTTTATATGAAGTGACGTCACACAAACATGTGCGAGTCACATGAACGAGCGTCGGACGATACAAACAGAAGCTCGTGGAAAAGGCTCGACTAGAGACACCTGTAAGTTGTATTTTATTTCATTTCAGACACTTTCACGTGTGTCTAACATGAAGAACACAATTACAATCACACAAGCTAACGTTAACACAAAAACTTGCAGCTGCTGGTCGTTCACGTCGCTCAAAGCATCATGGGGGATTGTCGTCACGTGGCGCTCTAAAGCAAAGATGGCCGCCTCCGTATCAGGAAGTAAATGCGGAAGTAAGACATTTTTTTGGGGTCATGCGCCAATGAGGACACTCCATAGGGATAAACAGGGCGCCATTTTGGATTCATCTTCCAGGTTTTATTATAGTTCTATGGTATTAACCTTATTCCGCCCCACTCACTTTAGCCTCTTTTTGCCACAGCACTCCTGTAGCAAAGGCACTTCCTGTTTGACGAGAAGCCCGTTCATGTAAATGGCGAACGAGGGAAAAGTCTTTAAAAAGTCCAAAATGTAAAGTAGATTGATTTGTGTAAAATGTTAAATAATTAGCGGTGCACCAATTTCGAAAACGGCTTTTTAGTCCGTGCAGAACTTATTTTCTGTTGAGCTCGAGCTTCTACAATGGAAAAAAGATGGCGCCGCCCACAGCAACTTCCGGAATAAAGTGAATAGTGAGGGAATTAGCACAATGTCCTTGGGCAAGACACTTTTCCCAACTTGCTTAAAGTCCCGATGACAGGTTGGACTACTCGCTTCACTAAAATACAGGTAAGATAAATATATTTAAATCTTGCACAAAAAAAGGAAAAACAATTGTTAATTTTATCCCGGATTTTCCAGGTTTATAATTTTACTTCCTGGTTGTAAATGATGACATCACACAAGGAAATACGGATTTTTTTTTCTCTCACCCGGTTAGCTTACGTACCCCAAACCCCTAAACATAACCAAATAATCTGTTCCTAAACCGAACCCTAACCCTAACTTTACCCTAAATGTGAAAAAATATATTTAAAAAAATAAACTTTTGGACTTTTCTCCACAAACGGCTACTTGATTGGTGTAAAGCTATAATTTAAATTTACAACAGGTATGAATACACCAAAATTTGAAAATCATAAAAACTTGTCATTCTCATCCTCAAACCTCATGTTTTTTAAATTATGACTTAGTTTGGTGGGATTGCACCTGTGGTAAATATGTAGCCTTGTTTTGACATCTGTGAAGGTGCAGGTTGTGAAGAAAATTCAAAAAATTAAAAGTTTAAACCTCGCAGGAAGTAGAGTTGAGTTCTAAAACAAAATCCTTCTGTGATGTCATCAATCGGCAATGTACCATTGAAAATACAGGGACTAAAGGCCAATTCATACTTCATAAGAAGTACGAACTTTGTTCGTGCGCCTCAGGCTGTAAGAACAAAATGACGTCATTTTGTTCTAACAGCCTCTGTTCGGCTGTTCTCGCAGCCTGTTCTTGGTACATCAGCTGAGCAGAACTTTGTTCGGCAGAGCTGTGCGTCAACTAGGCTCTGATTGGCCACTTTTTCAAAAGGGGCGGGGTAAATTTCCTTGGGCGCATGTTGGAGAAATAGTTATCCTAAGGACAAGGTGGTCAAACCAACGGGCTGACATCCGGAAGTACGAAAAGTGCCATCTCCCGCATTTGTTGAACGAGCAGACTGTATTCGCCCTGTACTCCCCGCGTTGTATTTAGCGGCCGGACATGCCATCTTCACTCATTTCGTTCTGTCTCCTCGGCCAGCGCATGTAAAAGAAGCAGGTCGTCATCCTCTTCATCTTCAAACATCATCCTCTCTTCTTCCTCCTCCTCTCTCATCCACTCAAAAACTACATCTGCTATTACTAAAACGATATCAACTGAGCTGTCATCGATGGTAATCTCCATAGAAACAGCGTGGATACAGTTGTTGGGGATCACGGGGGGCGGGGTCTGAAGGAGTTCGGCTGCGGCGCTTGAGCTGAAGTATGAATGCCAGAGCCGAAACGAACTTTGTTCTTGTTCTTACAGCCTGAGGCGCACGAACAAAGTTCGTACTTCTTATGAAGTATGAATTGGCCTTAACTCTGCAACTGACACATTTTTTTGGCAGTTTCAACATCATCAGCAAAATGAAAGGTGTTATCGTAAATCTTCACTATGTTTTAGTGAATTGTGTAGTCTAACCTGTCATGCGTTTTATGTCTGAAAGTTTCCATGAAACCACCAAAAATGAATTGTCTGCAAAAAAATATATTGATTAAAAGATAAACATATATATATATATATATATATATATATATATATATACACACACAAATCAATACTAAAACTAAACACTAGATACTCAATTGAAAAAGTATTAATACTAAAAAGGACATAAATAGGACAATCTCCGACCTTTCCTGCACAGTTTTGAACGCAATCTTCATCAGAACAAGAAGATGTGAAAGAAACAGCTAATATTTTTCTAATGCAATTTTTATTATTTTATTAAAAGTTTTTATCTTTACTGTGGTATTGAAGTAGTTTGATGAATTATTACTCAGTATGGAAATTGAATCGGAAATGTTTTGTGACAAAACAAACTGGACTAAACCTGTACTAAACCAACTCATAGCAAATCTAAAGAAATAAAAAAACAGAGTTAAATGATCTTAATTTTTATGTATATAAACCTATCTTAACAAAACATGAATTCACAGGTGAAGAGTTAAAGCTGAATGAACTGCTTTGGCTGTATCTCTGGTGCAAAACTTCCCTCAGAGACACAGAAGTGCCCTGAGTGAAGCTCCTCCAGTCTGATCCGCTGTGACTGCTCTGCTCACTCTACTGTGGCTCATCCATTACATGCCTGAGCCCGCTGTGTCCCCACGGGCCACCACCAGGGGTCAGTCACCAGCTTGGACCTCAGCTGTTGGACCCAAATATTGTACCAAAAACAGACACACTCTCTTCACTCAATTTCACAATGTTTCTAGCAGAGTTTTACGCCGTCATGGAGCAAAAGCAGGAACGGTGAAACTGCAAAAACTCTTGGGAGGGAAAACTGTCATGATATTTAACCCATGCTGTACTTGTAATCCTGTCGGCGGTTTAATAATTCAGCTGGAGATGTTTAAAGTGCACCACGGTTCTGGAGAATATTTATTTTTCGAGCAATGAATCAATCATGTAGATTTCTTGTAATGTACATAAAGACATTAATTAAATATAACAAAAAGACAAAAGAAAACATGTTTTAAATGAACAAATAAATACTTGAATACCTCAAGATTTTCTTAATTATCTTTGCTCGAAAAGGAGTGGGATGAAGTAATACTTATTCTCATGTTTATCTCATTTTTACTTTATTTGCTGGGATAGTCGCTACATTGAATATTTATCATAGTTTTGCATCCGTCATGTTGCAGTTTGTGAAGAAAATTTTAAATACAAAAGTTGAAAATTACAGGAAGTAGAGCTCTGTTCTAAAACTGTATCCCTCTGTGACGTCATCAGTGAGTAATATTCAATCAAAGAGACAATTTACACACAACTGATGTGTTTTTTGACAGTTTAAACACTTATTTAACAAAATCAAAGTGTTGTCAGGTATTATTATTATGTCAAATCATAACTATTGGCCTTTGTTTACTAGGGAACTGTTGTGGAATTGTCACATCTGCTGCTCATTTTCAACCAGAAATAGCATTATAAACCTCACCAAAATTGTTAACTATGGAAAAACTGGCTAATTATAAGCAAAAATCTTAAATAAACCTAACCTGTGACCTGCGCTTTAACTTATTTTGTTCTTTTATCTCTAAATGACAATAAAAAAAACTGTTCTCTTCAGTCTGATGGATCTGTCCTGAAGCGTTTAGTTATTCACCTTATTCCAGAAGTTGCCGTACGCGCCGCTGTCTTGTTTCTGTTGTATTAGTTTACGTTGAGCAGATGAACTCAACAGAAAATAAGTTCTACATGGACTAAAAAGACGTTTTCAGACTGACCAGGAGATCGTTGCGTTGTTGACTTGTTGTTGCTCGTGTTCATTAAACATTTTACACAAATCAACCTACTTTATGTAACATTTTAGCGGCGAGACTTTTCCCTCGTTCGTCATTAGCTTTAACGGAGTTCTCGTCAAATAAAAGTGCGTTTACAACAAAAGCGCAAAAAACTGCAAAAGTGGGCGGGGCAGAATAACGTCAATAGTGACCACTCAATACTCGTGTCCAGTATCCTCCAGATCCTCAGGAGTGCTTAGCTGGAGGATTAGCGCACTCTCAATGTTTCAAAGTTCATTGGGAAATTAACTGGCACGGGCAGAACATGCAAACTCCACACGGACACACCCCGCAGGACCTCCTCTCCGTCCTCATCGCTGTGACATTGCGGCGCCGTGATTCAACAAGCGGCTAATGAAGCAAAGAAATCAAAGTTACTCACATCATTCCAAAATACACTGACCTTACAGAGTTGCAGGGTCAGCCTACGCTCTAAAATACAGCCCCAAAATGCAAGTCAGTCAACACGCCACGAGAAAATTCCACGCCTCTCTCTTCGTCTGTCTGTCTCCGGTCACTTGTGTGGAGTCGTTAATTGCGAGTCTATGAATACACACATGCCTGAGGACGAGGAGGGCGCTGGTGTGAATGGGGCAGACCTATTCCTGTCTCTTCAGCTGATCACTGTTGACACCTTCCTCCGAAACTGGCTGCGTATTAATCCTACACTTGAATCTTTTATATAATCCAACATTGCAAGGACCGAGTATTTGTTTTGTCTCAAGTCTTTGGCGTCGAGTCAAAGTCAAAGTCCACAACTATGCGTTTCAAGTCATAACTACAGAATATAGCTCATATTTTTACTATTTAGCAGATTTTTGTGAATGGGTCTTCTTTTTAAAAAGTCCTGGTCACATCTACACTGCAAATAATGAAGTTCTAGATGAGTTCAGATGTCTTGCTTTCAGGATATTAATCTGAATTTTGGACGCTTTGACTCGAGACGATTTATTTGATGGAACTAGATTATTTTACTTGTTTCAAACCATTTCTGACTTGTTTCTATACATTATTTCTTATTTCAATCCAAATGATCTGTCAGTGAGTTAAGATAATTTTACTTACTCCAGGACACATTTATTTTCTTATTTTAAGCAAAATTATCGTACGATCAGTCAGAAATATCTTGAAACCAGTGAAATATTCTGCATCACATCAGCAATTACATCTCATCGAGTCAAAACTTCTCAAATCCAGATCAAAATGATAAATTCAAGCCATTTTAAGCTTGGATAGATTTTTTGCTGTGTAAGTATCGACTGTAAAGAGAAAATGGTTTAAAAAATACATTAATTTATGTATTTATTTGAGGAGAAGCGTCAAGTTGTCTCAAGTCAGGGAGCTCTAAGTCCCATTAGTCCATTTTATCAAGTCTCAAGTCATGAAAACAAGGACTCAAGTCTGATTCGAGTCCAAATGTGGCTTTTAAAAATGGATTATAATGCTAGTAATTTTAAAGTACACATAATACTGCTACTATAATTACGTTCTCTTGCAGTTTTTAACCAACAAAGCCTTCTTACTCTGTTGTTTTGACATCTACAAACATGTTCTGATATACATCTTGCACTACTTTAGCAGTTCATATTTCTTCTCTCAATTAAGTTAATGCTCCTGGATGTGTTTAAAAATACTGTGCAATGTGAAAAGTATACAACTATTAAAACATAAATCGTGCATCTAATCTAATCACAGTTGCAATATTTGTCAGAAAAACTGCAATTAGATGTGTTCAGCCCAATCAATAATTCAATTTGTGCCACAATACTTGCTCAAAATACAAGTCAAAATACACAGATATCAACACTTCAATAGCAATAGTGATATTTTAATCAATAAAGCTGCAGTATTTTCATCTGTTTTCTACATAAAAGTAATCCTCTATTGCTACCATTTCAACTACAACCACCGCTGTCTATTTCTGTCTCCAAAACAATGAATATTCTGTCCATTAAGTGTCACGTTGGACTGTGTTTTGTGCCTCTCGGTGCGGAGCCACGCTGACCTTTGCGACCTCGTTGTTCATGCAAATGTTTGGAGCGGAGCAGGTTTGTAAACCATATGGGGCTTTTTGTTTCAGCTGCTCCAACAGTGAAAACAGATCAATAGTCTCGCCACGAATATGCTGGAACTAAAGAAGGAGCGTCTTGTGAGATACAAGCGAGCGAGGAAGTGGGAACAAAACAGAGGAGAAAAGGGAAGACGTTCACTTATGCAGATCAATTATTGACAGTTAAAGTAATAAAAATACCACGATGTTAGGAATTACTTTGTGCTCTGTAAACCTTATTGTCTGTTGTAATCTTTAGCGGACAAGCACTATAAACAAAATTGATTATTATCATGATTGTGAAATAAAGGACACAAAATTATAGTCTAATCTGTAATTAGATGGCTGAATAAACATATTTTTATTGTTATTTCTTAGCCTATTCTGAAGTAAAGCTGCAACTTAAACGTTAGCATTTTTGGCACTCAGATATGGAAAGTAATAAGTACAAAAGTAAAAGTACTAAAAAGGTGTCTGTATGTCCATTTTTACAGTGGATACTTTTTACATCTAAGAGCAGGTATCTTTACTTTCTACTCCATTAAAAGTGTGAACTAGACCAAAAAGAGGGAAAAGGTACTTAGTAGTTTTGTAGGTTATTTTTAGCATGTTCATGATGAGATCCTGACTACAGCTTTTACAAAAGTATATTGTACAGTACAGCTTAACATATATATGCACAACATTTGCTTAAAGTTGGCTTGACCTCATAAAAAATGTGTGTGAAGCTTAGCTTAATGCTAATATGAATGGAAAATCCCATAGACATGCTCCAATTAGCATCTTATTTGAACACCTTTTGACATAATAATACTTACAGACAGATGTTTGCGTGAGGCCAAATGATCATTTACAGGCCTCAAACAATCTGGAAAGTGACTGAACTGTGGAAGTCTTCTTCTTCTTGTGTTTTTCTGGCGGGTGGCAACCAACGTTTAGGTGCATTTTCCGCCACCTACTGGGCTGGAGTGTGGGCCAGAGTACCTGCAATTCTACATTTTTAACTACTTAAATCCTTTTTAAAAGCCCTGTTTCTTTCAAAAAATGTAATAACATCTTAAATTCCCCTTCTGCACTTTTCAATATATTATTTAAGCTAAACACCTCTTCTCTACTCTACTCCTCTGAAACTCCCGTTTAAAAACCTCCCGCTTTTCAGTATATCTGCTACAGTGCAAAACCACATGTTCTACCGTCTCTGGCTCTATTCCACACTCACACATACCTCACCTGTTGGATGTTTGCTAATTAGAAATAGGGTTTTATTCAACAACCGTGGAAGTCTGGAACGATATGGAAACTACAGTAGCCCTGAGCAGACAAAACACCTGAACTCAAAACAGAAACAACCTTTGCCACTAGGGGCATCACAGCATATTTTTGTTTGCTCAAAGTTTGGAAGTCAACTCAAACTATGAACAAATCAACCATTTCAGCAAACTCAAACTGTAACTTTTTTTTTTCTAGTCCTGTTAAGTGAAGAAGAAAAGGCAAATATCTCAAATGTAGTGAACTAAACTGAAACTGTTACCAAAAAAGTTACCAAAGTGAAATACAGATACCTAAAGATTTTACTTAAAGTGCCCATGACAGGTTGGAATACTCATTTGACTACAACACAGAGTAGATAAATATATTCAAAGTTTCGCAAAAAATAATTATACATTTTATCATTTTTAGCTGTTTTTTTAGTTTTGTAATGTCACTTCCTGGTTGTAAATGATGACATCACACTAGGAAATTACTTTGTACACTGGGCTAAAACTCGGCTATTGTCACAGATTTTATTTTGTCTGACAAATCAAAATGTGTGTAAACGCCTTTATTTTGTTGATTTAATGTTTTAAGGGTAATTTAAGTGATTGATTTTGTGTACATTTTGCATAATCTTTGGATGGAGTGAGTCTCCCCAGTGTGATGTCATCAATTTTTTACTTCCTGTAATTGCAAACTGATTTTTCAACTTTTCTTCACAAACTATGACTTGATTGGTGTAAAACGGGAATTTTTATGTACAATACGTATTAATACACCAAATAAAATCAAAATTAGAAAATTGTTAAAACCTGTCATACGCACTTTAAGTACAGTTTTTTTTTCTTTATTCCTTGTCTACTTTCCACCACGGATCAAAAATAGTTATTTAGCCTATCTCTTGACACAAACGCTTGGATCTGCAGGATGATTCAGGTAATATTTGTGTCCAGTCGAACGCTTTTCTCTGCTGTTCTCTTCCACAAAAGCAGTGGATATAGAAGCAGATGTCTTTGGGGAGGAGCAGCAAACAGAGCCAACAGGAAGTGAGCGTGGGCCACCGAGCAGAAGCCCATGCATCCTGAGACCGACTATAAATAATAACACGTGTGAAGAGGAGGAGGGAGAGGAGAAGACAGCACAATGACACAGACTTAAACAGAGCTCATCGTGTCAGAGGGAGTGAGGAGGAGATAGAGGTGGTGTGGCAACCAGCAGCAATCAGCCAATCACTGCGTACAAGAGTTATTTAACACCAAAGACTCACGCTGCAAAGGGAACTTTTCTGGTGGAGGGTTTGTTTGTCACATGTTTGTCTCATGGAAACGGGACTGTTTTGTCTGGAATAATCTGGTTTAAACATGTCTATCTGTCATTTTAGTCAATTAAAGCTGTATTTATTGCCAAAAAATACTTGTTTTTATGGAATTGTGCAAAGTTTTATGCGTTTGGTGGAACATTCCAAGCAAAACAGCATCTGACTAACTCTAACTTTCTTTAAATGATTTGACAAAGGCTATCGTTTAAAAGTAATGACATTAAAGGTGCTCAAAACATTCTATTCTCCAAGGAAACTTTTTTTTTCATTTAATTGAAATAAAAATGGCATTAAATTCAACACTATCTAGGTCGCGGAGGATGAGCTGGGGGTCGCGAGATGTTTTCAAGATCTCATTTTAATTAATATGACATTGTATTTGCTCTATTTTTGTAATTAAAATCAGTATCTTTTAGTGAAATAGGGTCCAATAAGACAATGAACTATTCAAATAACCAATATTAAACCTGATTTAACAGGCTTTGACACTTAAAATTATTGCTACTGTCATTTTCATTTTGCTTTGGGGGTCCCGAGTCGATTGCATGGCTAATTTGGGGGTCCCGGGCAGAAAAGTTTGGGAACACCTGATCTAGACAAGCAGACCTAGTGTTTTGGGGATCTAAAAAGGCACAATTTAACTAAATTAAACAGATCCATGCCATACTGTGGACCATTCCAGCCAAACAATGTAATCCCTCATTGATCCAGGATGGCCGATGGTAGAAAATGTTTCTACAGTAGACATTGGACGCCATTTTTAAAGTCAAGATGTTTTGATTTCTATCCAAATTCATAATATACATATAAATGCTGCTTTCCGTCAGATTGAAATGACTTTTGGATGGAAGTTGAAATGTCTTGATTTCTAAAACAGTGTTCGGACGACTACCTTTGAAACCTTTTGTATCATTTTTATCACAACTAATTTTCAGGAAACAAGCAGGTGATGAACCCTCCACCAGAAAACATAGAGAGCGCAACTTTAAATATTTGTTTTAGAAAGGCTTCTATCAAGATACAAACATTCCACAGATATTATGAAACAATAAAACTATAATTATTGTTAATAGGCTCTAAATTCAAATGGAATAAATTCAAAGTAATATTGCATTTCTGAACTAACTTCTTAAAAACATGACATGACATTGCTGCAGAAATACGTATTATTCAGTTCAGCATTTGAGTTAAATGTAATTTGAAGGGTACACGTCAAACCATTTTAATACATCATAAATAAGCAACAAAATCATAATATTGTTGTGGCACAGAACAATAAAACTGTTCTTTAAAGGCTCGACTGAGGTCCAGGAGTCAACATGGAGTCTGTTTATGTAAAGGCTAATATACAAACAGCAACACGTGACTGAAAAACTATAGATTTGATCTAGTTTTCCGTCTGTCATGATGCATTTATCCAGAACAATTCAGCGCGAGTCTTCCCTCTGTCAAAAGGCTAAAGCGGCCGGAGCCTCAGATAAAGCCCTGCAGATGGCCCTGTGTGTCTGAATCTCAATCCTTTGTGCTGAAGCCTCTGGGATCACAGCTGTCACGGCCAAGACGCACTGTTTGTGACGGACAGATACCATTTGTTATACTTGTTTGCATGTCTTGGTGGTTTAACTGTAAAACATCAATAAATAAACGACAATATCTGTGAGAATTTTACAGTTGAAAGCGGAAAGGAATGGCATATATTGTATTATAACTGTTTTTTATAATTGTATGTAATTTTATTTGTTGTCTATGTCTGGAACTTTTTGCTGCCTCTTGGCCAGGACTCCCTTGTAAAAGAGGTTTTTAATCAATGGGACTTTCCTGGTTAAATAATGGTTAAATAAAAAAAATAAAAATATATAGAAAATGTGAATGGAACTGAATAAAGTCTTTGATTGTTTGGCCGTGGTGTCAGTCAGAGCAGCAGCTATTGATTGTTTTAGAAATATATTTATTATTTACTTTGATCAATCAAGTAATCATTTTTATACATTTCATAAAACATGCTTAAAAGCTTATTAGATTGGTTCATAGTATATAATAAATATATAGTTTCTGCTTGAAATAACACGTTTTGTATTTTCTCTCTGACCTGACAAGCCAGTCTCTTTTTCTTTATGTTTGAATGTAGACACAGAAAATCAAACAAAAATCAATTTTATTTTATGATCCAGTCAAATGAAGAAGACTCTTGAATATCCTCAGAACATTCAGAACAAAATCTATAACTTCTATAACCTGAGCAAGAGTTTTGTGCTTTGCTTGTTGGTTCTGCAGAAATCTATTTTTGTGTGTTTTGTACGATTGTTGTTGTTGTTGTTGTTCATGTTTTGACAGACTAGTTGTTTCTCCATCTGGTTAATAAAATCACAGCCATCAGAACTTGTGAAGACAGATCTTTGTCTTTGAAAGGTATTGTAAAAGGTAGTGTGTGAGAAATTGATCTATATTAATTACTACGTTTAATTGTTAAACTGCACTGTGACTGCTATTGAAATATGAATAACTGTTTTATATTACTTTGCACTGTGTAACTTATTTTTGTACCCCAGGGACTGCAGATGGAAATGAGCTGTTTAGCTAGAATCTGGTGCAGATCATCTCTGTCTTACGAGCATAATGTCTCTGTACACTGTCCCTTCAAATAAAGACTAAACTAAACTAAACTAAAAGTGCAGTCTTGGCTGAACCAGGTCCTGCACAAACATTCAAAAAGTGATTTCAAAAAGTGAATGTGAGACACTGAACACAGACTGTAAACTACCAGAAGAAGCAGGACTACAGGAGCGACAAACAACATGTCAAATCATGCTCCTCACATGTCACACATAGTCACTAAATTCCTCAAACAATGCATAACGTGCCGCCTTCAGTCCATCATTTCCACTCCGCACGTTGCCTTTGAACAGCGGTACGTGCGCGGCTGTAATCACGACTCAAGCCCGTGGCCTCGTGTAGCCTG
This sequence comes from Rhinogobius similis, assembly GCA_019453435.1. Taxonomy (NCBI): domain Eukaryota; kingdom Metazoa; phylum Chordata; class Actinopteri; order Gobiiformes; family Gobiidae; genus Rhinogobius; species Rhinogobius similis. The sequence goes on along the minus strand of CM033622.1, from coordinate 11,043,703 downwards.
TTGGGTGACATTTAAGCCACGACTCGAGATGCTGGAGTTGTGGAGTAATTATACAGGCAACCTCTAATCCCCCGGCAGCCCACGCCCCCCTGCCCCCCTGCCCCTCTGCCCCTCTGCCCCCTCTGCCCTTCACCACGGGCTGTCTTTACTCTGCTGCTTTCGCTGCACTTGAAAAGAAGCTAAAGGCCGTGTCTGTTTCTGTTCACTTGACTCCTCGACTCCTCGGCTGTCAATCAGGGCAAAGAACCAGTCGCTCGCGTCTATCTGTCGTTGATGGATGTTTCTCCTCACGGGCGCGATTTACAACCGAGGAACAGAGAAGTCAAAGGGAGACGCGAAAAGGAAAGGGGCGCGGCCAAAGTCTCAATTAAAGGGCCTCTGACAGGTTGAGCTACTCGTTTAACTAAAATGCAGTTAAGATCAATATATTTAAAATTCTGCAAAAATCTTTACAAATTTTATCCAAATTTAGCAATTTTTGTAGGTTTTTAATTTTACTTCCTGGTTGTAAATGATGACATCATGACTAAAGTTGAAAAATATACGTATGGTTGTAAAAAACATTTTTTTTTATCATGATATGGAGACAGAATGAATAAAAATAGGATACATTGAACAATGAGGAAAAGGGGTGGAACTAAATAAGTTTATAATTTCACCCACTCCTTTTCAAACATGTATTTATTTATATACACTTGTGTTTTATGAATTAATAATGTTAATAATACTATGTTTTGTCTGTGTTAAAGACCAGAATTATCAGAATCATTGATAGTGTCTATGTTTTTGCATGTTCGAAATCCAACAAACAAACAAATTACTAAGGCTGTAGTCGACCAAATACATTTTAATTTGACAAAAGACATAACCTGCCAATCGATTAGTCCATGAAAAGTCGACAGAAGAGTACAAGGAAACAACGTATACGTAAAAATGTCGATTAAACTCATGATTCACCCCCACATTCCAGCGAACTCACTTCTCCTTGTCTTCTCTAAAGCTCTAAACATTCACAAAGCTCTTTAACATTACGACTCAGATGGACCAAACTATTTCTGACATTGCGATGCTGAGGTAGAGCACACTGAAAGCCATTTTAACAGTCAGTCCGATGTACGCAGCCCATGACTTTGAGTGCAGGAGTGGATGTAAAGATGGGCTTCCTCTGACCACAAACAGACGCACAGCAGCAGCACGAGGAGGAGACACTGGTCCTGGTCAGAGCAAACGCATTAAACTTTAAACAGAAGAGGTCTGAGAGCAGAACCACTACTTTCACCTACTGGCTTTGATACGCCCTGAGCAGGATTCATCAGACTGTGGTACAAGAGAGGCCTGGTCCTGTTCATTTCCAGGTTTAGGTCCCGATGTGGCGTTTGTGCGAGTGTGAACCCCAAGAACCCAAACCCAAGAATCAATTTTATTCACATTTTGGTCTCCTTTGTGTTTTCCTGTTTCAGTCCTAGCAGTTTTTCATCTAATATTTTTTTGTGAAATGTGAAACACGGTTCAAGAATGCGCACTATGTCGTAGTAAAGCAGGTTAATTTGATTTGTTTAAAACAGAAACAACACAAAACACAACAATAACACAAAAAACGTGACAACAACACCAAAAAATACAGAAAGGTAATAAAGCAGTGACAAAATGCGACTGAAAGCACCAAAAACGTGACAAAACAACATTGCGACAAACATGTCAAAAAATGACTAAAAATGACAAAAACAAGACTAAAAGTAACTAAGACGTGACAAAAAGTAGCTAATACGTGACTAAAAGTGACAAAAACATGACAAAAAGTGACTGAAAACATTACTATAAGCGACAATCACATGACTAAGTGACAAAATGCTACTAAAAGTGACAAAAGCACAACTGCAAGTGACAAAAACGATACCAAAAGGGACCAAATGCGACTGAAAGCACCAAAACCGTGACAAAAAGTGGCAAAAACGTGACTACAAGCAACAAGAATCAATTTTATTCACATTTTGGTCTCCTTTGTGTTTGCCTTTCAAATGCGCACTAGGTAGTAGTAAAGCAGGGTAATTTGATTTGTTTAAAACAGAAACAAGTGACAAAAACACAACAATGACAAAAAAAAAAAAAACGTGACAACAACACTAAAAAATACAGAAAGGCAACTAAAAGCAGTGACAAAATGCGACTGAAAGCACCAAAAACGTGACAAAAGCGCCAAAAATGTGACTAAAAGCAACAACATTGCGACAAACATGTCAAAAAATGACTAAAAGTGACAAAAACAAGACTAAAAGTAACTAAGACGTGACAAAAAGTAGCTAATACGTGACTAAAAGTGACAAAAACATGACAGTTTTTCATCTAATATTTTTGTGAAATGTGAAACACGGTTCAAATGGAGTTCAAATACAATATAAAAGAATTTAATGTTTTACTTGAACACACAATACAACAATATTGATCTTAGGGCTAAAGACCTTTAGTTCGATGATGTCTTTGTTGAGCCAAACGTTTATCACTCGACTTGTTTAAGTTTATTTTTTTCAAGGATTTATATTCACAGCAGCAGAAAGAAGAAAGCATGACGTGCGTTATCTTGAGATCCGGGAGTGAACTGTGAGTTTAATCAGCTTTTTACAGACAAATATAGGACTGCACAATGGTTTAGCAAATTGCAAAGGCTGTCATTTTTGAAGTGCGATCATTTCCTCCACAAAGAACATAACATCCTGTTTTATTCAGCCTAAAAAACTATCATAACCCTAAATCCTTAAAACCCTGTAGTTTAGATTTGTTAAAACATGTTCTGAAACAACAACTTGACAAAAAGAGCCAAAAACTTTACTAAAAGTGACAAAAAATGTGTTCAAAAGTGACAAAAAACGCAATCTATAGGCGACAAAAATGTGACTACAAGCAACAACATTGCAACAAACATGTCAAAAAATGACTAAAAGTGAGAAAAACAAGACTAAAAGTAGCTAATACGTGACTAAAAGTGACAAAAACGTGACCTAAAATGCACCTATGAGCGACTAAAAACGTGATTAATACCGACAAAAATGACAAAAACCCGACTAAGAGTGACAAAATTGTGAGTAATAGCATCAAAAATGTGACTAAAAGCGACAATTATGACAAAAACGTGACAAATAGCGACAAAACCGTGACTAATCGCGACAAAAATATGACTAATATCTATAAAAAATTTGATTACAAGTGACAAAACATTCTGAAACAATTGATTCTTTCATTAGTTTGTCAGTTCATATTTTGTCAATTCTTCTGCGTGAGTTAAAAATGTGAACTTGGACAGAATCCTTTATTATTAAAACACACATTGCAAATCGAATCACAATCGCAATACTGGTCAGAAACTGGTCCCAAATCATGCCGCGCTAGACAAATACAAATTGCGTTGGACAAATACATCGCCAAACCATTAAAGTGCCCATGACAGGTTAGACTACTCATGTCCCTAAAATACAGGTAAGATAAATATATTTAAAGTTTTGCTAAAAATAATTATATATTTGTTCATTTTTTGCCATTTTTTTCGTTTTGTAATATCACTTCCTGGGTGTAAATGATGACATCACACTAGGAAATTACTTTCCACACTGAACTAAAACTCAGCTAATGTCGGAGATTTTTTTGGCTGACAAATCAAGATATATGTGAACATCTTTATTTTGTTGAATTAATGTTTTAAAGCTAAAATACTTTATTTATTTTGGATAAATTATGCATAAACTTTGGATGGAATGAGTCTCCCCAGTGTGATGTCATCAGTTTTTCACTTCCTGGAAATTTAAATCAATTTTTCAACTTTTCTCCACAAACCATGACTTGATTGGTGTAAAACAATATTTTTTATGTACAATACGTATTAATAAACCAAATAAAATCAAAATTAGAAAATCATAAAAACATGTCATACGCACTTTAAGATACGACACACAAAGTCTTTTTTATTGACTAATTGATGCACAGAACATGTATTTAGACGATAAAGATCATTTTTTTTCGTATACAGCCCTAATTAACGTACAATCACACCAAAGTCTGCAGATAAACAACAGACCCCACCTCAAAAGTATTCTCAGTCATAAGTCACGCTGAGCTCTGACCCTCCGTCCTCCCGAGTGTGAGAGAGGCCACAGATGCTCCGCTCCGAGCCCTGCCCTCTTCGGTGCAGAGGCTAAAAATTAACCGCATCTCAAACTGGCACAGCTGTATCAACAAATCAAATCACACCAGATTAAAAAAGCGACGCAAACAGGGCGGTCAAGCAGGCACGAAAGAAACGCTGAACTTCTCATGTTATTTACTCAGCGTTGTGAAGTGTTTTCCCGCTTCTCTGTTACATTCTTTTTTTGTTAATACTAGTTAATTTACTAGTTAATTTACTAAAACTACTAATTTAGGATTTCTTTGTGGAGAGCTCCAAGTATGTAAGAACAAAAAAATCAAATCAAACAACATTACATTCTAGTACTTTTTGGTGCATAAAAGGGGACATAAAATGGTCAAAAGTATGAGTTGGGAGAGACATTCAGCAAACTGTCAGAGTCAGGGATTGATCTGACAGCGCTCTCGCCGATACCAAGACTAGTATAATGTGATCAAACTATTTATTTGTTTATTTGTTTATTAAATTTACCGTAGCATTAGGTCATGGTAAAGCAGGTTGATTTGATTTGTTTAAAACCGAAACAAGTGACAATAACACAACAATAACAAAAAAAAATGTGACAACGCTAAAATTACAGAAAGGCAACTAAAAGCAGTGACAAGATGAGACTGAAAGCACCAAAAACAAAAAGCACCAAAAATGTGACAACAAGCAACAACAATGCGACAAACATGTCAAAAAAATGACTAAAAGTGACAAAAATGTGAATAAAAGTAACTAAGACGTGGCGAAAAGTAGCTAATACGTGACTAAAAGTGACAAAAACGTGACTATAACCGACAATCACATGACTAAGTCACAAAATGCACGACTGCAAGTGACAAAAACGATACCAAAAGGGGCCAAATGCGACTGAAAGCTCCAAAAACGTGGCAAAAAGCGCCAAAAATGTAACTACAAGCAACAACATTGCGACAAACATGTCAAAAAATGACTAAAAGTGACAGAAACGTGACTAAAAGTGACAAAACATGACTATAAGCGACAATCACATGACTATGTGACAAAATGCTACTAAAAGTGACAAAAGCACGACTGCAAGTGACAAAAAGGATACTGAAAGGAACCAAATGCGACTGAAAGCACCAAAAACGTGATAAAAAGCGGCAAAAATCTAACTACAAGCAACAACAATGTGACAAATATGTCAAAAAAATGACAAAAACGAGACTAAAAGTAACTAAGACGTGACAAAAAGTAGCTAATATGTGACTAAAAGTGACAAAAACGTGACTAAAAGTGACTAAAAAACATGACTATAAGAGACTATCACATGACTAAGTGACAAAATGCTACTAAAAGTGACAAAAGCACGACTGCAAGTGACAAAAATGATACCAAAAGGGACCAAATGCGACTGAAAGCACCAAAAACGTGACAAAAAGTGGCAAAAATATGACTACAAACAAGAACAATGCGACAAACATGTCAAAAAATTACTAAAAGTGTCAAAAGCACGACTGCAAGTGACAAAAACGACACCGAAAGGGACCAAATGCGACTGAAGGCGGCAAAAAGCGGCAAAAATGTGACTAGAAGCAACAAAAGTGTGACAAAAGTCTCTGAAACGTGACTAAAAACATGTCAAAAACGTGCCACATGTGACAAACTAGTCTTTTATAGTTTGTCAGTTCATATTTCAGTCTTTTTGCCAATTCCACTGTTGTGTTTAAAAGGTGAACTTCACACAGAATCCCATTATCGCAATTAGATGTTTTTCCCAAATCGTGCAGCTCTAAAGCAACTATTTCTATTTTTTGGGAGGATAAAAATCTGGGAAGAAGGAGAACCTGCAAAGTCCCACAACCCACAACTTCAAGCAAAAAGACGCACAAACCACTCTGCAAGTCAACAAAATGAATCACTTAAACCAGAACAAATCGAAAGCAAATGACCCATTTCGATATTATCAGTATTTCCCTCCACTGCCCACTTCTATACGTCACTTTCTAAAACCTGTATGGACGTCCACGATGTATATTTCATAATGAGTTGGGCTGAAGGGGTGGGCAAACTTGCAGCAGGTTAACAAGGAAAAACACGATTGAGAGCATCAACAGCAGCCAGCCGAGTGAATATTTAAATATTTCAGGAAGTACTTCCAAGTGTGCTATTTTCAGAGCTGATCCATAATTCAACATTAGCATTTTTCTCTCAGAAACCTTGAAACCTCAAAACTGCCCTGGAAAGTGTGAGTCTCTTTATGTTAGCAGAGAGAGAAAAAATGAAAATACCTTTTATAATAGCATGTCGTTTAATAATATGATATGAATTGACAGCCAAGAGTTATCATTTATAAAAAACAAATGTCGTTCTTTGGCTCTGTACTTTGATATAATTTGGGAAAAATACCTAATTGCAATTTTTCTGACTAGTATTGGTATTACAATTTATGTTTTATTAATGAGATTCTGTTCAAAGTTCAAAGTTCAGTTTAAACACAACCAGGAGAATTGACAAAAAGACTGATTTGACTGACAAACTAATAAAGAATACCGAGTTTTCGAACGTTTGTGTCGCTTTTAGTGTCCTTTTTGTCACTAATAATTACGCTTTTTTCACTTTTAGTCACATTTTTGTCCCTTTTGGTTGCGTTTTTGTTCCTTGGCCATGTTTTTTCTCCCTTTTAGTCACCTTTTTATCGGTTTTGTCATGTTTTTGTCGCTTTTAGTGTCATTTTTGTTACTTATAATCACCTTTTTCTCACCACTCATTGCACTGTTGTCACTTTTATTTGTGCTTTTGTTCCTTGGCCACACCCTTTTTGTCGCTTTTGTCACATTTTTGTTGCTTTTAGTGTCATTTTTGTCACTGATAGTTACGCTTTTCTCACTTTTAGTCACCTTTTTGACCGTCGTGAGACAGGTTAGTTTTACCCTACTGATGATGTGTTGTTGCAATAGTAATAGGTTTTGTTTGCGTTTTTGTTCCTTGGCCATGTTTTTTCTCCCTTTTTGTCGCTTTTGTCATGTTTTTGTCGCTTTTAGTGTCATTTTTGTTACTTATAATCACCTTTTCACACCACTCATTGCACTATTGTCACTTTTATTTGTGCTTTTGTTCCTTGGCCACAACCTTTTTGTCGCTTTTTGTCACGTTTTTGTTGCTTTTTGTGTCCTTTTTGTCACTTATAGTCACAATTTTCTTACTTTTAGCCATGTTTTTGTCGCTTTAAGTTGCGTTTTTGTTCCTTGGCCATGTTTTTTCTCCCTTTTAGTCACCTTTTTGTCGCTTTTGTCATGTTTTTGTCGCTTTTAGTGTCATTTTTGTTACTTATAATCACCTTTTTCTCACCACTCATTGCACTGTTGTCACTTTTATTTGTGCTTTTGTTCCTTGGCCACAACCTTTTTGTCGCTTTTGTCTCATTTTTGTTGCTTTTAATGTCCTTTTCGTCACTGATAGTTACGCTTTTCTCACTTTTAGTCACCTTTTTGTCCCTTTTGGTTGCTTTTTTGTTTCTTGGTCACAATTTTCTCCCTTTTAGTCACCTTTTTGTTGCTTTTGTCACATTTTTATTGCTTTTAGTGTCATTTTTGTCACATATAATGACTTTTTTTCTTACAGCTAGTCACATTTTTTTTCCCTTTTATTTGTGCTTTTGTTCCTTGGTCACGTTTTTCTCCCTTTTAGTCACCTTCTTGTTGTGTTTTTGTCGCTGTTATTATTTAAGAACAATGAGTTTCTGAACGTTTATGTCATGTTTTTGTCTCTTTTAGTGTATTTTTGTCACTTATACTCACGTTTTCCTCACTTTTACCTGTGTTTTTTTTGCTTTAAGTTGCGTTTATGTTCCTGGGTCACGTTTTTCTTCCTTTCAGTCACTTTTTTGTTGCTTTTTGTCAGGTTTAGTCGCTATTAGTCACATTTTTGTCACTTGTTTCAACAAACAAATCTAAACTACAGCGTTAGCCTTTATTATGCTGAATAAAACAGTATATTTTGTTGTTTGTGGAGGAAACAACAAAATATCCAAATCGTTTTTTATTCAACCTACAGTCCAAAAAATGTTGTTTTTGTCAAATAAAGTGTATTTTGTCATTCTGAAAGTTTGATACATAACACTGGTCACAAAATTGAAGAACAGTAACAGTGGGAATGAAAGAAAATTAAAGAATCCATGGTTGTTTGATCACATTTTCAGAGCGAATACTCGTTAAGTTGTAATTTTTCTCACAATTATCGTAACACCAAAACATTTCCAATAGTGACATGGATACATTTAGCAAAAAGAAAGACAAAGAAGAGTGAACTTAGCTGGCGGCTGAGGGTCTATAGCATTCACTCTTCACATCGTGGCCTTTTGCAGAGTTTGCATGTTCTCCCTGTGTCTCGGCGGGTTTCCTCGAGCCTCTCCAGTTTCCCCCATCAACCCCAAACATGCACAACAGACAATCCATCCAGCAGTTAAGGCAGTCCTGCCCGAGCGCCGACGTTCAGAGGGACTTTGTTTAGTGCTGTGTCAAACGCAGAGAATGAATTGGGCTAATAACACTCGTGTACGTTAGCTTAACTTAAAGTGCGTATGACGGGTTTTTACGATTTTGTCATTTTGACTTTATTCCGTGTATTGATACCTCTTGTAAATATAAATTGTAGTTTTACACCAATCAGGTCGCTGTTTGTGGAGAAAAGTTGAAAAATCTGTTGACAATTACAGGAAATAAACAAACCAATGACATCACACTGGGGAGACAAAGGTTACGCATAATTTACACAAAAGAAACAACTTTTTTGACCCTTTAAACATTGATTCGACAAAATAAAGGTGTTCATGTGCATTTCTCTTTGTCAAATTAACTAAATCTGTGACATTACATGAGTTTTGGTGGTTGCTATGGTAATTTCCTAGCGTGATGTCATACTTTACAACCAGGAAGTAAAATTGAAAACCTAAAAAATAGCTAAACGGGGGTAAAATTTGTACAGATTTGAGTAGAAATTTGAATATATTCATCTTAACTGCATTTTAGTTAAATGTGTATTTCAACCTGTCATAGGCCCTTTAAGTAAGGATAAAGTTATGATGTAGAAGTGCTGCCTCTGACCTTGCGTACCTGTGTGCCCTTTACAGCGCTGTGGTATCAGACAGGAGCTGCTCTGTGGCCCCTGGGTGCCCCCTGGAGCCGGGGCCGGGGGGAGCCCTGCTGCTCACAGATTACTGAGCACCCCTCACTCTTATCGCTCTAATCCTAAACCTTTAAATCCTCCACCCGTCCTTCTGCGGCCCCATCCTCGATGTTCTGCTCCATCTGCCTTTATTTCAGCTGACTGTATGTTACCGTTGTTTATTACCCAAGACACAGTTACCTCTGGAACAATAAGGTCCAGTCTGATTCTGAGACGTCCACGTTTAACAAAGTAATAATTAATATGTTAAACTTGAACCTTTTTACAAACAAATCAAAACATCAGTCATCTTTCCTTTATCAATATCCTAATTTAATCAACTAATTATTTGTATTTTGTGATATAATATTGCTGTATCACAAAATAAATGTGTCCTGTACTTGTCGCTTTTTGTGTCCTTTTTGTCATTTATAGTCACGATTTTCTTACTTTAGCCATGTTTTTGACGCTTTAAGTTGTGTTTTAGTTCCTTGGCTGTGTTTTTTCTCCCTTTCAGTCAACTTTTTGTCACTTTTGTCATGTTTTTGTCGCTTTTAGTGTCATTTTTGTTACTTATAATTTGTATTTTTAATATAGGACAACCAGCCAACAAATTAATATTGCTATATCACAAAATAAACATTTCCTGTACTTGCACCGTTGACCTACATCATTGAAAACATGTATTCTTACCACAGATCTGACCTGTAACTTGGCTTGTTTCCATGGAGATAGATTAGTTTAACGCCATACTGTATCAGAACATTGCTGGAATAACATTCACGCTCCTCAGTTACGGACACGTTGTTTTCTGAGTTGATAAATGCACACGAGCGCTCACACAAGTTGGAAAAACCACATGAGAACTCTGCTGCCCGACTTCGACTCCTGACGTCACCTGCTGCTGAGACAAAAATCAGCTGATTTGTCAATTTATCTCAACCATTTGAGCTTTTTGACTAAATGTTACTGCATTTAGGGGTTTACTGTCAGTTGTCCATGTCAAAAGAGCAACAGATTTGACCCCCAGGACCCGACACGACTGATTAATTAAGACGTAACGTTAGGAAGCTAAAGTAAATAGTACAATGTTTTCCAGAAGCTCGTTAACATTAGCTTTTGAGAGGCTTGACACCAACACTTACTGGTTAGCACTATTAAACTCTGTAAAAGTGTGGACTCTCTGATTTTATAATTCAGTGGTTCCCAAAGTGGGGGTCGCGAGGGGATGAGCTGGGGGTCGCAAGATGATTTCAGGATCTAATTTGAATGAATATGACACTGTATTTGCTCTATTTTTCAAATTAAAATCAGTATCTTTTTGTAAAATAGGGTCTATTAGACCAGTGGTTCTCAAACTTTTCTGGCTGGGACCCCCATAATAGCCATGCAACCAACTCGGGACCCCAAAGCGAAATGAAAATGAATATAGTGATAGTTTTAAGTGTCCAAGTGTGTTAAATCAGGTTTAATGCTGGTTATTTGAATAGTTTAAAGTCTTATTGGGCCTTATTTAACAAAATATACTGTTTTTAATATAAAAAATAATTAAAATTTGATCTTGAAATCATCTCGCGACCCCCACCTTATCCCTCCCGACCCCCACTTTGAGAACCATTGTATTAGACAATAAACTATTCAAATAACCAATATTAAACCTGATTTAACAAGCTTTGACACTTTAAAATATTTTTCCTTTCACTTTGAGGGTCCCGAGTCGGTTGCATGGCTATTTTGGGGGTCCCGGGCAGAAAAGTTTGAGAACCCCTGTTATAATTGGTGACATCAAAATCCCGACTTGAATTCAAACAAGTCGTAACCTTGACTTCTCGTCTCAGAATCCCGAGGAGCACATGAACGCAGCATCAGTGATAAGCCCTTGATTGAACTTGGTCAAGATTCAGTCATTTTGATTGACCAAGTTTGTTTTTGTGGTTTCTATTTATCAGCCGTGACTTTGTGGCTCTGATATCATTCAGTTCAAACTTGTCACAATATCTTTAAAAGTACAAACGCAGCAACACAACCACAATTGCAAATATTGTTGCTTTGGACGTATATAATCTCCCTCCTCATTGATGGTCACGTCGTCACCCCCTCCCCCTCTGTACGCAACTTTGGCATCATCCTGGACCCCACCCTCTCATACCATTCACACCTAAACCATGTCACTAAAACATCCTTCTTTCACCTCCACAATATAGCCCGCCTCCGCCCCTCCCTCTCCCAGTCCACAGCTGAAATCCTCATCCACGCAATTCCAGACTCCACTTTTGCAGCTTATTCTATGGACGTCCCATCACTCGCCTTCAAAAACTACATTCAAAACTCTGCCGCCCGCCTTCTCACTCACACTGGGTCCAGAGAACACATCACCCCCGTCCTCCAGCAGCTACACCGGCTTCCCGTTCAATATCGCATCCAATACAAGCTCCTCCTCCTCACGTACAAGTCCCTCCATAACCCCGCCCCTTCCTACCTCACAGACCTACTCCGACCGTACTGTCCCACCCGCCGCCTCCGCTCTGCTGACACCTCCTCACTCCCATCACCCGCACTAAGCACCGGACCTGGGGGGACCGAGCCTTCGCCGCTGCTGCCCCCGCCCTCTGGCCCCGCCCTCTGGCCCCGCCCTCTGGCCCCGCCCTCTGGAACTCACTTCCACAACCATCAGGAACTCGGACTCACTACAGACATTCAAATCACTCCTTAAGACCCACCTGTTCAAACTGGCTTTTGTGTAAATTTATGTTGTTTTGTCTGTTTTGTTTATGTAAAGCGTCTTTGAGGGTCCAAAAAAGCGCTATACAAGTTTGATGCATTATTATTATTTTTATTATTATATTTGGGGGGTAAGCGTTTATACGTATTTGTTCTTTTGTATCTTCTTCATCTGTTGGCAAAACTGAACCGAACTGAACTTTGTCTTAACGTTTTACTTATTTTAACAAGTTGAAGATCCCGATCAAGATAGCATTAACATAAAAATCCACTTTATCCCGGGGCGCGCTGGTTCCTGTCAGTGTTACACAATACAGTACTTGTCTTGGAACATTACTGTACATGACGACCGAGCTAAAAATAACCGCAGTCTACAACTTTGTGTTTACTTCAAGTGCTTCCATTAAACCCACCCACCACCAGCCTCCAGGCCCCGCTCCTATCCTCCGTCTGTGAACGTCTGCCCCCTCTCTGCCGACTGCATCAATATTTCACGCAGCATTTCAATATTTACATTTTGGAAAACCTGAAAAGCTCCCGCGAGGTGAACAGACTAGTTTTGTAAATGTATCGCGCGTTTGTGGCGGCCGATAGCGTAATAACGGCCAGTAACGTAATCGTTTTGGCCAGTTTTAAATGTAATAAGCCCATAATATAAGAAAGGGATGTTATTGGCTGGTTATTACGTTACTATTAAGGGTAATGTTCTTAGATTATGTAATAACTGCAGCCAATAATGATAATAATGCAGCAAACTGACTGTTTTTTCTTACAAATAGCATGTTTTTGGTGGTTTTGTTCACTTTGTTCAAGCTTTAAAGTGCGTACGACGGGTTTTAAAGATGTGTATTAATACATATTGTACATAAAAATTACTGTTTTACACCAGTCGAGTTGTAGTTGGTGGAGAAAAGTTGAAAAATCAGTTTGAAATGACAGGAAGTAAAAAGCTGATGACATCACACTGGGGAGACTCATTCCATCCAAATGTTACGCATAATTTACACAAAATATACAGCTTATTTTACCCTTAAAACATTAATTCAACAAAATAAAGGTGGTTACATATATTTTGATTTGTCGGACAAAAATAATCTGTGACATTCGCCGAGTTTTAGCCCAGTGTTCAAAGTCATTTCCTAGTGTGATGTCATCGTTTACAACCAGGAAGTGATATTACAAAACAAAAAAAAACAGCTATAATTATTTTGAGCAAAACTTTGAATATATTTATCTTACCTGTATTTTAGTTACATGAGTAATCCAACCTGTCAGAGGCACTTTAATGTACTGTTAAGTCATTAAACCCAATCCACGCACAATTATCAATCCTTTGTCCCCTTACAGTTTGACCAGATTATCAAATTATTATTTATGATACGATATTATCACAATATTGCAATACATGCCATAAACGACATACTGGTCATGATATTCTACAATATATCACAATTTTTTTGGAGCCAAATACAGTTTAACAACGTTTTTTCTTTGTTAAACCATGATCTGCACAAAATTAAAAGAAAATATGCCTTTTTTAAATCACCAAAACACTGAATATGTCAAATGTTTACTTTCTCTTAACAAGCAACAAAATTGTAGCTGTCACAAAATAAAATGGTAAATTATGCCAAAAATGACTCCTGGCGAGATGTCGATACAGCAGTCCACGATATCGACACTGTCTCACCAGATCTGAGAGGCGTCTGGCTGCAGACCTTAATCCAGAGTCGCCTCTCCGCAGACCTTAACCAGGAGGCGCCCACGTGATCCGTACCTTAACCCAGAGGTCCCTACCAGAGCCCGGATGTGTCAAAAATAACCAATATCAACACGCACGGCACCTTATGTTTTTAATTCAATCATTCCTCTTCTTGTTATTTTATAACTAGGTAGAAACTCAATTAAATATTTGTCTATCCACTGATTAATGTCAACAAAATGTAATGATTAGAATTTGTATCGTGCTGTGAAGTGTATATTTAGATATTACAGCACCACACGCTCTTTACGTTATCGCTTCTAATGTCTAATGTTAATGGCGTTGAAGTGGAGTTTTAAGTAACATGTTATAAACAATAATCTTGCTTTCAAGTTTTTAATTTTTTCAATACTGTTTTTTTTTTCTGATTATAATGTTCAATATTTTGATCTGCAGTGCTTTCAATATTTCCATAAACTGTCAATCTTTCATTCAGTTTGAATGTTTTCTGATTGTTTTTAAACATATTTTTACTAACCTCTTACTTAGGTTAGTAAAAAGTAATATTGCGGCGTAACCTTTTTTTTAAATTATTATTTTCATCCGCGCAATGTGTACTTCCAGACCTGTGGGTTAAGGCGCCTCTTAGTTAAGGTCTGCAGGGCTGGCGACTCTGGATTAAGGTCTGCAGCCAGACACTCTTGCCAGATTTAGTATCACAATACATCAACATTTTGACACATCTTTACTTTTAATTGGGGTTTAATCCGTATTATGTGTGTTCTGTTGTGTTCTAATCTTTTGTTATGTTTGCAAAAGGTACAATTAATAAAGAATGCCTGTGACTTCTGTTTTCCTCCTTGACGTCAGACATTGTTCCATTGTTCGCTCGGCTCTCCCGCACTACCTGCCTCTGGATTAGGAAGTCAATTGAGGCTTAGTTTGTCAATGGAAAGAGTCTATAATGTATTAGGCATAGACAGTGTTCGTTAGTGCAGAGAATCGTTAAGTAACGGCTCAGACATCGACTTGGTATGGACTGACCAGACGCCAATTTGACCAAGGTGTCTTACTTTAGATCAGAAAGAGGTATTAGCACAACGGATTAAAGTGCGTATGACAGGTTTTCATGATTCTCTAATTTTGACTTTATTCAGTGCACTAATACCTGTTGTAAATATAAATTATAGTTTTACGCCAATCAAGCAGCTATTTGTGGAGAAATGTTTAAAAATCTGTTCAAAATTACAGGAAGTAAACAAACTGATGACATCACGCTGGGGAGACAAAGATTACGGAAAATTTACACAAAATACATTACTTTTTTTGAACCTTTATACATGAATTCAACTAAATAAAGGTGTGACATCTGATGAGTTTTGTCCCACTGTACAGGATGGTTGCTATGGTAATTTCCTAGTGTGATGTCATCATTTACAACCAGGAAGTAAGACAAAAAAACGAAAAAAAATTGCTAAACCGCACTGAAATTTGTTTTTTTTAACACAATTTGAAACATATTTATCTTAACTGCATTTTTGTCAAATGAGTGTCCAACCTGTCATAGGCCCTTTAACTTGCGGACAGTGCATTCGTTCATGTATGCAGAGTTTGGTGATACGAAATTGTCTGTACATGATCATTTTTACTGTTAATAAAAGCTTTAGACACATATTCAGTGGAGACGTCACGATATCAGATTATAATGTTGAGATTATTGTGAGAAAAAGCATCACAATTGAACTATTATTCACGATTACTGACGCCAGCCGTGGAATTCATCATTTTCTTTCATTCCCATTTCATAAAGATAACCACCGATTTATGAGACCAGTATGGAAGATAATAGTTCCATTAGATTTCGAATTTTAAATACTGCCAGATTTCTCACTTTGAAATTTTTAACCCTGAAAAAACATGCTTGAATTTTTTCCATTTTTAATTTCATTGTGTTTTTCTCAATTCAAAATTCGGTAACGCTTTAGATTAAGGTTCCTTATTAAACTATTTATAATGCATTAATAAGCACTTGTTATGTGTTTATAAGCACTTATAAGGCATTTACAAGCATTTATTAGCGTGATAATTGAAAATAATGTAATATGCAGCTCTTTGATGCTCTGTACATGTGGTTTATTCACTCAAACATGTTTGGGCTGATGGATTATATACCTGTATAAGGCATTATAAGCGCATAAACAAACTATTAGTGCTTATTAACATCTTATAAATAGTTAACTAAGGAACCTTAATCTGAAGCGTTACCCAAAATTCAACTTTTAAATATTCAAAATGGCAGTGAATTTAGCAAAAAATCGACCCATGTGAGAGAATCTTTGCATCTTGAATCTTTGCAGTGACATTTTTCACTGTTGAATTTGAAGACTTGAAAATCTATAAAATACATTTTTACAATTTTACATTTGTTCATATTGAATTTTCAAACTGAGAAAAACACATTGAAAACGTCCCGAGACTGAAATTCAAAAGCAAACATGTTTTTAAAGGCTCAGAAAATTCAAAGTGAGAAATTCAAAGTGTTTAAAATTCAAAATCTGATGAAACTAATCATCTTCCATAGACCAGCTTTATCAGATCAATGAAGTCAATTCCCCATAAACCGTAATGGTAACTAACTAACTACTAATGATAAAGTAAAAGCATTAGATTTACTTTTTTGGAGTGTAGATTAAATAGAAGTGACGGTTTACTCAATAATCAAACTGTGCACATAATAAACATAATAATACAATTCAGGATTTCATCTAGATGTCTATAGACTGAAATTATCACAATAATCAATTAACTGAATAATTTAGACACCCGTAGTATTCAGTGTTTTGAAAGTAAAGAATAAAATAACAATTCACTATCATGTAATCCTTTCCATTTGCAATAGAAGTCAATAATGTAATATAAGTCAACCTAAGTGACTTTAAAAAACTGTAAGCATTGCCCATTTCGCTGAGATAGAGCTGGAATAAGACGAGGAAAACATCATTTTGTTCCATGTGTATTGAGTAGAAATGCCAAGATTATTATAGTCAATGCTAATCTTGACCGCAGATCACAATATAATCATAAGAACGAAAGAATAATAATAATCGTGGCAATTTTGAAAGCAACAGCAAGTCTTTTTAAACGATTCTATTGTCCAAAAAATAGACCCCATTGTAAAGTATTTTTAATCTGGCTGTCTTTTTGTCAAATTAACTCCAGAAAGTTCATTTTCCCCAGTCACAGAATTGAAGAATAGTAACGTGTGAGACAATGAGACAGAAAGAAAATTAAACATTTCACACTTCTTCAGTTACGTTCTCAGTAATCGTGAATAATCGTTAAATCATGATGTGTTTTTTTTAAACATAATAATCGTAACAATATAATTAGATATCGGGACATTCCTGGTAGAAGTAAATATTAATCTTGACCTACTGTAAATAAGAGTGTGCACTTTATACTTTATATTGTATTTTTATTACCATGTTTAGTAATTATTTATCCTATTTTTATTGCATGCGCCTATTTCATTCATTCCTGTTCTAAACTGTGTGTTGCAACAGTGGAATTTCCCCATTGTGGGACAAATAAAGGATCTCATATCTTATCTTATCTTATCTTATGACATTAAAAAGATGACGATCAGAGCTAACTTTCTCCTTTTGGATAATCCTAATCAATAAAAACCAGTTGCTGCACCATCTGGTTCAAACCGACGGATACAATGCACGTTTTTCATGTTTAAATTCAAGCCACAGATCTAGCGGCGCTAAGTGTGTATTTCTTTGGTGTTAAACCCGTGACAGAGACAGTCCGTATCTCCACCATCTTATCTCCAGCAGCTGCTCGGGTCCCAGGCCACAGATTGGACGGTGCTGACCAGGAAGAACCACAACACACAGACTCGGTACAACGTGTTCCTGCAGGAGGAAAAACTCACAGCTGCTGAAGGTGAGCGCGGTTCACACCAAGGCAATTATTCTGCCTCAGACTTTAGTTTATAAAGGATTCATCCAATCTGCAAGAGCGCTCGGCGGATTCTCAAATACAAAGTTCTATAGCGCTGATAGAATTTTAATGACTGCCTGGATGTTAATGCTTTTTGCGCCGTGCGGTTTAAATGTGTACGTTCTTTATGTTCAGATGCAACACAGGATGTACCAAAGATAACAGACGGGATTCAGACGTTTAAGTTTATCTCCTGTCAGTCACGTTCTGCCAGTGGATAAATGAGACATCAGTGTATAATGTTTTAACTTTAACATGTGTTCAAGAACTCATCGTACTCTGTAAACTTGGCATGATCAACAGGATAAGCAATGCTGACAAAGTTAACTTCAATCCAATAGAAACTAGAAAAAAAGTTTTGTTTTTATTATTATTATAACCAGCTTATCCACTATTAAAATTGTCAATGTCAATGTCAACTTTATTTCTATAGCACATTTACAACAACACCAGCTGCCCAAAGTGCTTCACCTGCACATCATGGTAAAAACACACAGTAAAAGAACAAAATAATTACAAACACAACAGATAAAAGTTAACTTGTGTTAAAAGCCAAAGCAAAGAAATGTGTCTTAAGAGCAGATTTAAAAGACTCTAGTGATGGAGCAGCTCTGATCTGCAGAGGGAGACTGTTCCACAGTTTTGGGGCGGCCACAGCAAAGGCCCCATCTCCTCCTTTAATCAGGATCTGGGCACATTTAACAACAACTGATTTTCTGACGTCACTGATCTGGCCGGGACATGAGCTGTTAAAAGTTCAGTCAGGTATCCAGGGGCCAATCCATTTAGGCATTTAAAAATCTTAAAATCAATCCTGAATTTGACAGGAAGCCAGTGAAGGGAGGCGAGCACTGGGGTAATGTGCTCACGCTTTCTCGTCCCCGTCAACAAGCGAGCAGCAGCATTTTGGACCTGCAGGAGGCGCTGTAGGGAGGACAGGTCCAGCCCACAGTACAGAGAGTTACAGTAATCAAGGCGAGATGAAATAAACAAGTGAATGACTCGTTCAAAGTCACTGGCTGGAAGGTGGGCCTTATCTTTACTTAATGTTCTGAGCTGGTAGAAGCCGGCTTTGATAACAGAATTTATTTGCTTGTCCATTTTGAAAGAGCTGTCTAGAATTACACCAAGATTCCTAAGTGAATCGTTCATATAAGGAGACAGGGAACCAAGCGCACAATTCAAGCCTGCAGGGGATTTGGGGCTAAAAACAACAATTTCAGTTTTCTTTTCATTAAGAATCAAAAAGTTTTGGCCTAGCCAACAAAGTATCAACAGATTGTGTATCTCTTCATAGAAACTAGGGCTGTACGAAATTAGTGCAATATGGGTGTCAAGTATTGCAATAACGATATTATTGGGATATTTTTTCCTCATTTGCATTCATTTTTCTTTTCTTTTCCAGGTATAAAGGACTTAACTCAACTTTAAAATAAAGTAGCTTACAGTGTCATGTGTTGATATTATGTATGCTGACATTTTTTGCTGACTGAACTGCATTTGTTGTTCTAATGTTGTAATGTGGAAAAATCAATAAAAAATGAAGTTAAATGTAGTTTAGGTACAAATATACACACATTGGAGACTTTTGAAGTGTTAAAACATGAAGCTGCTTTGTCCATTACTCTGTAAACAATAGAAATACATTACTGAGACATTTTAAACATTTCAGATATTGTATTCACCGTCATATATGTGTGTCTGAAAGAGTGGAAAACGTTATGAGGATTTTGAAGCAAGAGGTTTAACTAAAAACATTTAAACATTCACTTCTGTACTTAGCAAAAACGGAGCTTTTGGAGGTGAACAGTTGAGTCTGATTGGTATAGACAGTAAAGTACTGTAAAAAAGTAAAAACAAGCTTAAGAAACGCAAGATGAATGCATTTAACTATTAGAAATTATCGCCCATCTTTGTGATATGCATATCGTGATAACAACAAGTGCGATAACGATATTTTTTCGACATATTGTGCAGCCTTAATAGAAACATTCACAGTATAAATGATTATTCGATACCTCTCAGTGCCCACCTTTATCGCATGCTACTGTACCATGGAATGTCAAAATAAGTGATTATTCATTTCATAATATAATTGTAAGAACAGAAAATAAAGGTTGTGACTTTTTTAGAAGCGAAATTTAATCGTTTCAAGTCAATCCACGCTCCAAACAGTAACAGCTAAATGTGTAGTGCTTTTATGTGGCTTTTCATATCACAATAACTTTACTTTTGCAATCAGGACGTTTGATTACGTAAAGCTGGTAATGTACTATTGGAGCAGTAATGCACTGGAATGACAGAAAATGTAGGATTTCACAGTTGTTTGGTCGTAGCGTTAACAATTGTGAACAATCGTGATGTTTCATGTTTCTTGCCACAATAATCGCAATACCAAACATGGATATTGTGTCGTCCCAGTATCTCCTTTCTTTAAACTGCGACATCTGAGCTTTATGTCCCTCCAAAAACACTGTAGCTGCCGCCTCTGTATCGATAAGCAGGAGTAGATAGTGTTCTCAGGCTCGCGCTCCCAGTACGTCTAAAACAAATCCTCTCTCGCGCTACCCACAATGCACCGAGACAGTATCTGGACGCATATACAATCACTAACAGTGCACTAACTCTCCCCATCTCCATTCAGCATCTTGCATAATAATCCTCCACAATGCTTCGTAGTAAACATGTCAGATTCTAGCGCTGCTCTCCGACCGCTGCTCCCTGCCATTTGCATAATCCCCTTTAAAACCCCGGTCCTCTTTCGGTGTCCAGTCCACACACTCGGCCCATCAATGATTAGCCCGATGATGAAGCCATTATTGAGTGAACCTGAGCTGAGCCTCATGGAACATTAAATACATCACTTCCCCTCCAGGGGCCAGCGCGTGCCCGGCTCTCCCTCCGGCCGCAGCCAGGAAATCCAAACAGCCATTAGCACTAGAGCTACGACGGAGGGATGCGGGGTCTACATTATGTGCTTTTAGTGCTGGAAACGTGGGCCTACGTGCGAGTAATACAGTGTGTCAGGGAGCTACGGCTAATGCTGCTTTCTATTGGCGATAGAAACAAAATTCAAATAGTTCTTAAGATATAGAGGTTATGCACGGGGCATTCTTTTATTCGAAAAATGCTCCTCGACATTCTGACGGAATTATGGAAAGCACAACTGATTTATTTGCGTTTTTGGCGTGTTTTATGTCCGTGGAGCTGTTGTTGCTCAAATTAACTTTATACGACAAAATGGAAACTGAAAGTAGTTTCTCCATTGACTGCGCAGAGCTTAGCTAGCTTGTTTGCTGGAGGAAGTAGGAGATTTAGGACATTTCAGCTGCTTCATATCATATGTTCCTCTACAAACACACTCAAAACATCTTATTTAAGGACAGAAAGGTAATGATTTAAACTGCATATGATCCCAAAGTCTGTCTCAGTGACAAATGAGAGCGTCGCTGCAGTGTTCCTGTTGTTTATCTGGTTTTATACAACTGTTTACTTGATTATCTTCTTTTACATGTCAGATACAAACTAAATGTTTAGCAGAGTTGTAGACCATTATATTTGCTTTTAAAATGCAGCAGCTCTTTCACATTTCACTTGTGTTTTGAGCTTTTACAGGAGAAAATGTCATTACACCATTGACTCATTTTTGCCACTCACTGCTAAAATTCAGAATTCTCTAATATCGTCTGCATAACCTCGATACACAACACTGTTTTCACTACCACAAGGCTCATAAGGACACATTTCTTCAGATAATAGAAATACTTTCGGAACGTTTCTTATAGTCTTATAGTGGTTCTGAAAAAGATCTTTTTTCCCCCCACATTAATACTTGCTCAAATGAAAATCTAGTTTTGATACTAGATTTAGAAGTGACTAGTGCTTGGGTATAAATACTTTTGACAACTTGTTAAGGCAAACCCAGCCACAGAAGATGATAATTAGCTGCACACAATGAGCATACATTAATTGAGTATACAGTAGGGCTGCCTGATTATGGGCAAAAAAATATAGTAAACAACTCCATTAGCATTAATATTAATTATCCAAGAATGAATCTCAGTACAGTTTGTGGAGGTCTAGGCTTGGGACTAAAGGGATGCAGACGAAAGAACTGCAAGTTCATTTAAAAATGCTTGCCCTCTCATTTAGCCAGGTTCAATAATGACACTTAATGGAAGAGTATTGTCTTTGCGCTCCTTTGAACCTCAGATGCATCCTGTCCATTTGGTCTGAACCTGCCAGTGGTCCAAACTGCTATGAAAAGATATTTCTATAAAAAGAATATTTGTATTTGTGTTTTTGTAGCTGACAGTCTATTATCTTGATACAGTAATTGCACTCATGCGATTTGATAATTGCGCCAACTCAAACTGTGCTTTTGACATTGTGCAGCCCTAATATACAGTATGTTGTGTAATCTTTGTCCATGTAACTACTTCATGTTCCTTCAAAGCATTAACATTTTGGATTTTAATTTGATGAAATCCCAACATACACAACATTTATTTGAAGTAGGCTGTGTATTGCACTTAGTATGGGCTATTTTTGAGTCGTTGCAGCAGTAAGCATGTCTTTTATGTTGTGCAGGAAACAGATTTTCAAAAGATGGCATGCCTGGACCATAAACAATCCTTTTTTATATATATCTTTATACTGCCACTAGTATAACTGTCTTGCTGATACAAACATACATGTCATTTTACAGTGTGACCGCTGCTATAAGCTGTAGCACAGAAGAACATCATAACTGGAACCGCAACTATCAGGTAAAATAGACTGCGGGGAACTTGATTAAGGCAGAATAGCCTATTGACATTTCATACAATGTCCCTCTTCATAAAGACTTTGTAGCTGGGACTTAAAATGTCAAGCCACTTCACCACTAACACTGCACATCTGTCTAGCCTCAACCATATGCAGCCTGTCACAGCGTTTCAGTTCTGGCTCGTCCCTGCTCGTTTTAGCCACAGAGATGCTACAGAAGCTACAGCAGCACATCAGTTTTTTCCCCCCACGAACATGAGCTTCAGGCCTGCTAAGATTTCCAACCACACCCAGCCTTCTCCTCCACAGCGCGAGGAAATGTGCTCAGCCAACACCGACACAACCACCACCAGCGTCTGCCGGCCTAATAACCCGCTCAGTGGCGCTCATCAGGGGCCTGTGTGGACCTTAATGTCATTGTAGCTCAGACTATTGCTTCCCCCCCACGCGCACGGGAGAAGGGGGAGCACGGAAACCTCCACCGGGGCTGCACTCCACCCTGGGGTTTGTGCGATAACAGCCACAGTGAGTGCAGTTTTGACTCAATTGTGGATATGTGTAAAATGATTCATGGCTCCACACGCTGTCCCACCCCGCACCCAAAGAAAGCCCCCTCCGCTGCACCTGTAACACACGGCTGACCCGGTTTAGGGTCAACACCGCGGGCGCTGACAGGGATTCGTCTTCATTTAATAATCGATGGCATCACTATCTAAGCCAATGGTGTTTCTGATCAATCATTATGGGCCTGTGTAGCTACTGCTGTGCTGTGATTGGAAGGCTACATCTCAAGACTGACGCTCTCGGTGATGGCTGAGCAGAGGAAATGAATCAGGCGCTGATGGGTGTGAGGGCTCAGTCACTACAAAGGCATTAGCTCCTGTTGGTTGTAATTGGCAGCTCGCTTTAACAGACTTGGATCGATGAAGTTAACGGGAAAAGACAACGCTTACTTTAGCATGGCTTGTTCTTTCTCCTCCTCCTCCTTCTGCCGAGCCATCACTCCCATAATGATCTTCCTCTCCTCCTCGGTGAGGTGGCTGAGGTCCGGCAAATCCGGCATGGATGGCGGCGCGGTGGGTGGGCGAGGGCCGCCTGCTTGGGGCCCCACCGAGGCGGACATCTTCTCCACCGCGACCCCTCCTCCGCCTCCTCCACCACCGGCTCCTCCTCGGCGTGTCGTTTCGGCTGACAGGATCCCGGAGCGTTAGCAGCCACACCTCACGACATCTCGGCCGAGCAGCGCGAGTCGCTCACGGCAGAAACGGGCGCCCGCGGTTGCGCTTGAGTTTGTCCTCGCTCGGTGCTCTGTCGGTGTCGGTCCCCCCCACCCCCCGCTGGCCCTCCTCGCCCCTCCACCGCCGGGTGCAGTCACTGGGAGCCCATGCCGTTGGACGCGAGATGAAGGGCCCCTGTTCGGTCGGCTGTGCGCGCTGGCTCCCTCCGCGTCGTACGGACTCGCTGTGGATGGATGTGGCGCGGCAGGCGATAGGCGGAGCCCGCTGCTCTCGCTTCCTCTCTCTCCTCGCTCAGTCAATGGGAGTGCAGTCCTCGCTCTCCTCCTTTTTTGCGGAGGCGAGCTTACTCATTTGAGAATGGGGTCCTCACATCAGCATCACATGTTTAACCCTAACACACCTCATGTCGAGCGGGCATTTGCTCGGCTAGAAAACCTGGAACACAGAGTACCATGTGATGCACTTTCTTTCTTAGTATTTCGTCACTACTTCCCAAAGAGTCATGTGAACTAGAACAGACTTACTTTGACATATAACACAGAACCAAAGAAGAGTATATGACACCGCTGCGTGTCATATACTAAAGGCTACAGGCTACAGGCTACACTGAAAAAGCAAACATTGGTTGTTACAAATTGTTCGGCAATAATTCACAATAAAATAATAATCATAGTAATTGGTCTCATTAGCAAAGGTTAATTAGACCAAGTAACAAAATTCCTCTTTGACCAGGTGACTTTAATCAATTGAGGAAACAGACAAAGTGTTCAATGGACGGGCTAAGAAAAAGGCATAGCTATAGCCCAATTAAAGGATGTTCACTGGGTCTTAGAGTGAATTTAGATTTCTACATTGGATAAATGATTTAAGGTTTATGATTCTAGTGTTTTATTGCTGTGTTATAGTTTCACAAAAGGGACCAAAATTCAACGAAAGAAGTTAAAATCCTTTAACTGTAACCCATTTGAAACAGAACATCGATTTCAGCACCATGGACAGCAACGATTAGTTTGGTTCTGTTTGAGTCCAGTTTAAGTCTTGGTGTAGTCTTGGTTTGGTCCTGTTCAGTCCTGGTTTAGTCCAGGTTTAGTCCCAGTTTAGTCCTGGGTTTGATGTTGATATTAGGACGTCTCTTTCCTCTTCTTTTTCATCCTGCACAGCCATTCAGACTCCTGTCTCTCGTCCCACTTATGTACAAATGACACACTTTTTTCATTGAGGACACATGACTTATAAGACTAGACATTTACACAGATACATGATAAAGACGTTAAATGTTAATAAATTAATGAATAAATACATGATAACAGCATATATTACTTTTTATTTTATTACAAACCAAGACCTTTTAGATGTACTGGCCTTCAGGATTGTGATACGTTGGGATTACAGAATCTCTCTCTGTGTGCGTTATAATTGGTAAAAAACTGAAATAATTTGTTTTTTATTTTTTATTTATTTGCTTTTTTCTTTGAGCTTACATTTCCAACAGCGTGTCTCTTGTTTTATGCATTTTTAAGTCATTGCGTAACCTAAAATTACGCGTGAAAGAGTTGGCATTTATGTGATTCATCAGACTTCCTACAATGTTTACTTTGGACTCTGCTTGGTTATTTTTAGCACTTCGGAGTTCTCACGTTTGCAAAGAGAGTAGCCTTCCGCGAATGTAAAACGTCTGAAGTGGCCCACATAAACTTCAGATCCATCCCTGCACCGGCTCAACCTAGTTTTTCTTCTTCTTCTTCTTCTTCTTTTATTGAAGGGAGTTTAGTTTTAGAGTGTTGCTGAGTGAGTCATCGCAGCAGCAGCAGCAGCAGAGGTCGGTGCGTGATCAAACCGAGTGTCCAATAATAGCCCGAGAGAGAGAGAAAGACAGAGTTACTACTACAGCGGCTCGTTACATTAACATGCAGGTCCAGACTCCCGGGCTACACCGAGCCGGCACCGGGCGGGCTCCTCCTGGTGACGTCATGGCGGCGAGCGGAGTGGCGTGGCGCGACCAGCAGATGGCAATATTAGTACAGGCGTTTTATTAAAGGAAAAAAGAAAAAAAAGGAAAAAGTCTGGCTTGCCACGGGCTGCAGCCGAGTCGTCGTGACGTCACAGAGGAGGAGAGGGGGGGGGGGGGGTCTGTTGTACGGCGGTGACGTCAGCTCGGTGGTGCAGGATTTTGTCATCACACCGGGAGTCGTGACTGAAGCGTGAGCGTGTGGAAGTTCGCGAGCGTGATTGGCGCAGACGCAATTCACCGCGTTTGTAAAAGTTCAGAGGAGACACACACACAGGCATTCAGAGAACAAACACACACACACACACACACACACACACACACACACACACCCACACACACACAGGCATTCAGAGAACAAACAAACACACACACACACACACACACGCACGCACACACACACA
Source organism: Rhinogobius similis (assembly GCA_019453435.1). Classification (NCBI taxonomy): domain Eukaryota; kingdom Metazoa; phylum Chordata; class Actinopteri; order Gobiiformes; family Gobiidae; genus Rhinogobius; species Rhinogobius similis. The sequence continues at coordinate 11,017,569 of CM033622.1, read as the reverse complement.
CACGCACACACACACACACACACACACACACACACACGGACACACACGGACACACAAAATACTTAATTTGCTCGTTAAAGGACTTGAAGTTGGCTTAAATGTCATAAAGAAAATGTTATAGCCTATTTCTCAATGTAAGGGTAATGTGTTGTCTGCATTGTCCCTGATACAATAGATACATTCCGTTTTAAAAACACATCGTATATGTTAAATAGGCTGTAACAGAAAAGATGAAGCCTATAAGCAGATCCTTAAAGGCCTAATGTAGGTTGTTCTGAGGGTTCTGGCTCACAATAATCATCATAATCATTAAACACACTGGTCTTCCATGAACGATGTATCTGCTCCATCAGGCAGGATTATGTTGCCCAAAAGCTGTCTGAAAGTTGTAAACTGTAAATGCATCGACATCTAGTGGACAAACGAAGCACTGCATGCATTCAACCACGTTCCACATGAGCAGAGGTAACTAATTACAAAAACTCACGTTACTTTTATTGTACAGAAGTCCCACTCGTCCTCACGCACGATTGTCTCACTCTGCTTCTTCCACACACGACTCTGGATCGACTGCTCTGACTGGACGGAGCTCTGAGAACGTGTCAACTGTGGTTTAAACCATTTAATGTATCATTTCGTGTTAAATATTGATCCAGAAGAAGTCATGTGTACCTTTTACTTTTATTTACGTTTATTGATGTACAATTTTGTCAGTAGTACTTGTACTTGAGTACATTTTTAGCCATGTAACTGTACTTTTGAGTACAAGGTTGCAGTACAGATTTAAGTAGTTATGACCACATCTTGTACAGTTATAGTGGAGGCCTAATAGGATCTACTTATTTAAGGCAAAATAAATCATATCTGTACATGACTATTGCCACAGACTCAGACCAATAATCATACTTCATAAGGCCGAGGCTTACTGTTGTTTTATTATGATATTGATGCAATCCCTGTAGTATAATCTTACAGCCTTCTGTCCTGTTCTGTAGATTCCCTGCGTGAAGCAACATCTATTTTTCAAGTTTGGGAACATCAGAAAAAAGTAAAGTACAACTTTAAGTTTAAGTTGTAAAGATAAAACAGCACAATACAATTATGACCCACGACCAAACAAATAAATAAACAGCAAGAATATAAAAATTCTTAAAGACAAGCTTTATTCTTTCCCCACAAAAATCCATGTTTTATGTGAATATTTTTGAAATAAATTAGAATTTAATTTTTAACAGAATCCTTTATCATGCACAGTGCCACCTAGTGTTAAACTGTAGTGCTTGCCCTGACTTCTGTCGCTTACTGTGGACCTCAATTATTTATACATTAAAACATCTATCCATTATTAACCATTATTAATGGGTCTTAGACACACATTAAAATAACACCAAATCCTCAATATCTTTCAGTATTGAATCCGAGTGTAGTTGTGTCCAGGGGCTATTTTGATGTTACAGATGATTTGACGTCTTCAGTGCGGGAAACTACTTTTCCATCAATGATCTCTTCAATCACTACTCTGGTCCTCTGAGTTTTAACAGGCTCACCTGCAAAACAACAATATATCAGTATGTTTGAAAAGGCAATAATTGGTGACAAATTTAATTTGAGAAGGTGACTTACTTTTCACTTTTCTGTTAGGAGAAGAGAAAGGAGAAGAGAAAAAAACAGTTGTTTTAGTACATTGGTTTGAAGTTTACATCAAAATGAATATGAAAAAAACTGTTTGTTTCAGAAGTTCAGATAAAATGGTGCACAAAGGGAAAATTTAACAAGTTGTAAGACGTAAATATGCAACGTCATGTTATTATAGAACAATGGGGACATTTAGTAGGCTTTATGCTTCATGATTAATGACTAAACTACATCTGTTGTTCTGTCATGGTTCCTGAATACTGATGTGTTTAAATACTACTATGACATCAGAATAAGTCTCTGAATCCACCCTGAATGAAACCATGAGATCACGCTCACATAAGCCAAACCACTACCACACCTCACCTATTTGTCTACGTCTAGAGTATAATTATCATATGTCTCTTACACCACTTCCTCTCCGTCCAGCAGACGCCTGTACTCGGCGATCTCCATCTCCAGCCGGGTCTTGATGTCCAGGAGCATCTGGTAGTCCATGCGCTGCCTGTCGATGTCGGCCCTGACCCGGCCCAGCTCCAGCTCCAGGGAGTCCACCATGGCCTGGAGCTGGCTCATCTGCAAACTGTAGCGGGACTCGGTGTCACCCAGCTGGTCCTCCAAGGCACTTTTCTAACAGAGCAAAGAGAGGGGGAGAGTGGTTGTTAACATCAGGCTAATTGCTTTGCTAATTGCTTTTCTAACTTGTCTTTCCACTTGAGTGGCCTGAATACTCGGAGTATTGAGTGTTTGAGGAGTTACATTTGCTAAAGGTTTGGCTTCATGAATTATGCCGTTTGTCTTAAACCAGGTTAAGTCGGCAGGTTTGATAACGGATATTTGTTTTAAGATAAGCTAAGGTAAGGTGCACTTTATTGTCCCAGTAGGGAAATGTGTCTGTCTTCTGCATTTCTTTTATTGCACTGGAAAAAAAAAAATTAGAAGCGCAGATTATTCATTGAGGCACTCGATTGACTTGCACATTTTCCATTTTTATTTCGTCTTTCATATCAGGTTATTCAACCTTTAACAACTTTAAAAAATTAAACCAAAGAAAAAATACAATTTAGGACTAAATTAAGACCATTTCAGGCAGAAGGTGCAGTTATTATGCGTGGCCTTTTTACCATTTAAAATACAATGTCCAAGGAACGATGTCTACTCTTCTTTTTCTTTTCATTTAATTATTACCAAACAGTGCTCAGGGACCGGCCTCCTGCTGGTGCCAGAGTCAGGACTAAACATGGACCGGCCTCCTGCTGGTGCCAGAGTCAGGACTAAACATGGACCGACCTCCTGCTGGTGCCAGAGCCAGGACTAAACATGGACAGGCCTCCTGCTGGTGCCAGAGTCAGGACTAAACATGGACCGGCCTCCTGCTGGTGCCAGAGTCAGGACTAAACATGGACCGACCTCCTGCTGGTGCCAGAGCCAGGACTAAACATGGACCGACCTCCTGCTGGTCCCAGAGTCAGGACTAAACATGGACCGGCCTCCTGCTGGTGCCAGAGCCAGGACTAAACATGGACCGACCTCCTGCTGGTCCCAGAGTCAGGACTAAACATGGACCGGCCTCCTGCTGGTCCCAGAGTCAGGACTAAACATGGACCGACCTCCTGCTGGTGCCAGAGCCAGGACTAAACATGGACCGACCTCCTGCTGGTCCCAGAGTCAGGACTAAACATGGACCGACCTCCTGCTGGTGCCAGAGCCAGGACTAAACATGGACCGACCTCCTGCTGGTCCCAGAGTCAGGACTAAACAAGGACCGGCCTCCTGCTGGTGCCAGAGTCAGGACTAAACATGGGGAATCAGCATTTCAGTTTTTTGCAGCTAAAATCTGGAACAGTCTCCCTGAAGATGTGAGACAGGCCTCCACTCTGACAATGTTTAAATCCAGGCTAAAAACAGTTCTGTTTAGTTGTACAAATGACTGAAAGATCTATCTGCACTCTGACCTTTTAAAGCGCTTTATTTTAAAATGATTCTGTGTGTCTTTTTGTGATTTTAATGCAACTTTTCCTGTTATGTGAAGCACTTTGAATTGCCTTGTGTACGACTTGTGCTCTACAAATTAACTTGCCTTGCCTTACATTCAGTTCATAATCTGTGTTGAACATGTTGACTCACATAATCTTATCCTATCATATCTTATTTTTATCTGTAACCTCTGCGTGTGCTGTATATTATATATTATTACCAGGCTGAGTTGTGACTGCAGCTCGATCTGGAGGCTCTGCAGCGTCCTCTTGAGGTCATTGATTTCACTGCGGGACGTTTGGAGGGACTCGGAGCTGCTCGCCACCTGCTTGTTCAAGTTGTCGAACTAAACAAGAGAGAAATGACATCAAATATGGAACATACTTTACTTTAGGACGACTTTAACGCTATCAAAACATCGGTACAATATTGTGTTTGGAATTGTCTGACAGTCGTAATTATTTCAGTTATTATTCTCATCTTTACTTACTATTTTTGATAAACAAGAAAAACAACAACTTGGCTGCAGTGAAATAAAGTTAATAGCTCATTTTCTTTTTTTTCCCCAAACTGATGCAACTCTTTAGTGATTCCTAAGAACAATCTGAGACTTTAGATAGAGCCAGCATCGTTGCGTCTTATATTTAATAACCCACCTTGGCTTTGTACCACTCTTCCATCTCTTTGCGGTTCTTCTCGGTGATGCCCTCGTACTGGGACCGGATCTCGTCCAGGATCCTGTTGAGGTCCTCCTGAGGTCGGGCGTCCACCTCCACATTCACAGAGTTGCCGGTGACCTGGCTACGCATCGCTGCCATTTCCTGAAAGAGACGAGTTAAAGATCAACTGAAAGTGAAGAGATAAAGATCAGCACACGAGTTATTTACGCAGCAAGAATTCATTATATTATGAAATACTAAATACACGGACTGGACAAGCTTTGTACATGGCTTTTTGGATCAGTGCAAAAAGTCAAATTCTACATTTTGCGGTTGGTTTTACACTGGATCTGATTCAGTCATATCCACTTGGTTAGACTTCTTTTTTTTTTTTTATATATTGCTATTATGAGTTGAAACTTTCTTGTTTGAAAAATGTAAAATCGTTTCTAGCGTCAGCCTCCGACAACATTATACGATCTTCGGCTTCTCTTACATCTTACTCGAAGACTTACTTACTTTGAATTTTTTAGTTTCCCTTTAGATTTCCGCTACATCTTGCAAACTAGAATACCTGTCACACCTTTTGTATTTTTCTTTTCTCTCTTATTTCTATCTTTTCCTGTGGTTATAATCAGCTTTATATGGCTTTGTGGTCGTAATACCTTGCAGGAATATATATATTTTTATCTTTATGAAGAAGCTGAAGCTCTAAGCCGAACTGGAAGTCATAAAAAGGTATTAATATGAAGTTTGTCTGGATATGTCAACATCTGGGACTTGTATTTGAACCAGTTTGTACGGAATTAATCCCTTGGACGGAAAATTCATTCACCAGTGCCTCAGGAGCAGTCAGCTGATACTCTACACATCTTAAGCTTTTTGTTTGCCTTAGAATAAAGTAAACATATGGTATTGTTTGTTGTGTCACTCTCAGTCAACACCTCCGTCTTTGTCCGTAGCGCTGTGTCATCTTTGTAAACTGGTTTTGAAGGGCTGTTTATCGAAAGACCAGATCGAGCATGTCCAGTGTCAACAAGCAAATGTTTGTCTGTTGATCTTTGACGTGTTTTGGGGCCAAACCGCTCACCTCTTCGTGGTTCTTCTTGAGGTAGACCAGCTCCTCCTTCAGGCCCTCCACCTGCATCTCCAGATCGGAGCGGGCCATGGTGATCTCGTCCAGGACTTTACGGAGCCCAGCGATGTCGGACTCCACGGACTGACGCAGAGCCATCTCGTTCTCGTATCTGACGGGAGAAGAATGAAAGGATTAACAGTCGCATCGTCAAATATAGAAACCGTGTTAAAATACAACTAAAGCAAAAAATATTATGAAAAGAATCCTCCTAAATACAGTTACTTTTAAGATATCGGTGCGTTTCGGATTAATCTAATACTGTGGGTCAAATATGGCTTGAATGAGTAAACATAAACTTTCATTTTTAGATTTGCACACATATGAAAACTGGAACTAAATTTGAACTAAACCCGAAAGTAAATCTGAGATAGATCAAGGAAAAACCAGAACAAACCACTTTTTATGGTGCATTCACGTCCCAGTTTGAATCCTAATGTAGGATTGGTTTGGTCTCAGTCTTTTCCTGGTTTAGCTCAGGGTTTAGTCCCAGTTTAGTTCAAAGTGTGATTATATTCAGACAGTCGCCTTAAAATTAGAACGTTTAAGTGATTCCTTTTGTGTGCCTTGGACGTTCAATGACAGGTCACAGGGTTTAAGCTGTTGACTCTATATTATCTTAGTTTCAACAAACAGAAAGCTGAAGCCTCATTGAAACCAGTTACACAAGTCCCCTGTGTTGACTGTCACGTCCCTGCCCCGTCCAACAGCGGACATTTTTCTATTTCAGTGAAGTTTTTATAGTTTTATGTCTCTTGGGGTAGTTTCTGTTGAACTTACTTGACTCTGAAGTCCTCTGCGGCCAGTCGAGCGTTGTCAATCTGCAGCATCACCCTGGCGTTGTCCTGGGTGGCACTGCAAATCTGGAAAAAATAAAACAATTATTACAATCATCTCAACTGTATCTTTGTCAAAAAAGAAAAGAAAACGTTGAGTCATGCTTTCCAGGAGCCGTGTGGAGTTAAATTAAAGCCAGGAAGTTTCTTTTCTTCATTTGCTTAATGCAATTTGAATAAGACAGACAAGCCTCAGTGAATGCCAGAGTGCATGCCAGTCATTGCTCATGTCTAATACTTTCTTTACTTAATAATAGTAATTTACTTTAGTAGCTTACAGTGTTTTTAAGTTTGCTATAAATCAGTCTGTCATTATCAGTGTTTTAGACATGCAAGTTGAATATAGACTACTTTTATGATGCATTAATTATTATGTAACAATTTATAATGGAATTGTTTTGCAAAAATAAGTTTTTTGGGTTTTTTTTTCTTTATTTATGAGTTTTAACAATTACAATGATGGGTACATTATACATGTGTACAAAATATGTACATAAATCAGTTTTCCCTTCATAATTCACCATCCCATCCTTGTAAAAAGAAAAAAAAGAACAGAACATAAGAACATGGGGAGAAGCAAAAATAAATTTAATTTATTGGACCTTTGTATTTATAGCAGCCTAAATGTGAAGCAGCTCATTACAGACACATTTTAAAGACAGAGGACAGACTTGTAGACACAGTTTTCCCAGAATTCACCTCACCTTCTTGCGCAGGTCAGCGATGATGGCCTCGTACTTGCTGTAGTCCCGGACAGTCGGGGTCTGCTTCTCGTAATACTCCCGGATCTGCCTCTCCAGCTTGGCGTTGGCGTCCTCCAGCGAGCGCACCTTCTGCAGATACGTGGCCAGGCGGTCGTTGAGGTTCTGCATGGTCACCTTCTCGCTCCCGGACATCCCCATGGAGTCCATCCCGCCTGCGCCGCCGCCGCCACCGCCACCCAGCGCGGAGGACAAGTCGAACCCGGAGCCGAGGGGCCTGGTGGCGTAGGATATCTTCACGCTTGACCCTCCGGCGCCTCCGTACATGCTGGTGCCGCTGCGTCTGTTGGAGGACAGCGAGGAGAGCGACAGGGCGGATAGTCCGTTACGCAGCGTCATGGTGCAGGTGCGCGTCTGTGGTTTGCGGGAGTTCGGGCCGAGCAGTGAGCGGAGGATGTCGCAGCACGGAGCCCGGACTCGGAGCTTTATAGACCGGCCCGCAGAGGGAGGGTCCCCGGGCTGTCACAGGTGGGTGGATGCTCAGACGCCCTCGGACAGGTGTGAGGTGAGGAGGAGAAACGCGATAGAGATCCAGAGGGAGTGGTGCAGTCCCGGCATTCAGGTTCATCTGTGAAACGCCGCAGTCAAATGTCATGAAGGCGTGTCTGCTTTGTCCATTTGCAAAGGACGACTTTAATTAAGCTTGTCTGATACTTTAAATCTGACAGTCGTAAGATAATTTATGCTGGCCGTGAAAGATAATTGATGGGTGAATATTCAAATTCCACTGTGTCACTTAAAGCTGGGGGACTTGATTTTCAAACTGTGAACACTCTGGAAACCTTTTTGACACATCACTGTTATTCAGCAGCAGTGGAAGAAGTGCTCAGTTTTGTGAGTCAAGTAAAAGTACAGATACATGTGCAAAAAATTACTCAAGTAAAAGTATCACATTTAAAAATCTACTTAAAGTGCCCATGACAGGTTGAGCTACGCACTTCACAAAAATGTAGTTTAGATAAATATATTTCACATTTTGCCAAGATACTTTACACATTTTATCACGGTTTAGCAATTTTTTAGGCTTTTAACTTCACTTCCTGGTTGTAAATGATGACATCACACTAGGAAATTACCATAGCAACATCCTGTAAACTGGGCCAAAACTAATCTAATGTTGCAGATTTTTTACATTTTTACACATAAAAATAGATGTGAACACCTTTTTTGTTGAATTAATGTATAAAGGGTAAAAAAAAAGTAGTTTATTTTGTGTAAATTATGCATAACCTTTGTCTCCCCAGTGTGATGTCATCAGTTTGTTTACTTCCTGTAACTTTCTGCAGATTTTTCAACTTTTCTCCACAAACGGCTACTTGATTGGTGTAAAACTATCATTTTAATTTATAACAAGTATTAATACACCAAACAAAGAGAAAATTAGAAAATCATGAAAACCTGTCATACGCACTTTAAGTAAAAGTTGAAGTACCTGTAAAAAGTAAAAGTATTTCAAAGACTAGTTTTACGTATTAAATATCGTAATTTTGATAAAGAATTTTGCTTCGAAGTCAACGAAGATCTATTCGAAGTAATTTCTTAATTTTTGTAGAGAATTTTATGTGCATATGTTTGTTTGTTTGTTGAGTTTGAACTCCAAACTTTCAGACAGAACGTCACCATCAACGAGCAAAAAATAACCCTCGAACAAAATGAAAAGTACTTTCTACTCTTCAGTCCTGTTAAAACATGTAGTGGAGTAAAAAGTACAGATACATGTGCAAATAAATTATAAGTAAAAGAATCACATAAAAAAATCTACTTGAGTAAACGTGTTGAAGTACCTGTTTGAAAATGTACTTCAAGATCAAAGTAAAAGTATTTCAAAGACCAGTTTTACGTTTTAAATGTCGAATTTTGCTTAATTTTGGTCAACAAAGATCTATTTGTAGTACTTTTCAGTCTTGTTAAACAATGTAGTGGTGTTAAAAAGTACAGATACTTGTCAAATACTTCTTCAAATGTAGTGAAGTAAAAGTACAAAGTATCCACTGTAAAAACGACTTAAGTAAAGTACAGATACATGAAAGTTTTACTTAAGTACAGCACTATTACTTTTGTACTTGGTTACTTTCCTTGTTATTCACGCATGTGTTTGTTTGGATAGCACTGGGCTGCAGCTTTACAACAGCTTTTTCACACAGAAAAGTGAAGCAGGGTGGACCATCTTTGCACATCCAATCAGCTCAGCCCAAAGCATTAGTGTGGCACATGGCTCTTTGTTTTATCAGATTTCTCCTTAAATGAAGACACAAAGTTCTGCTTTTACGTTACACTTTCAGTGCCAGTTCAGTTTTAAGATTTATTCACTCAGAAAGATTAAACATGTGTGTGTTAAGTCTAGTTGTAGTAAGTTTAGTTGACCAGGCATTTTTCTTAAACTTGAAATTATGTTTTTACCTGGACTGAGTACTTGTCTTAAACGCTTTTCTTCTTCCATGGGTTGATTGAGGGCACAATGGCAAAATACTTAATGGATTTAGTTCAACAGAATAAGTATTTATTTATTTAGACGAGAGATTAGTAGTTCTGAACCTTTTTCAGAATCAGAATCAGAATCAGAAAGCGGTTTATTGCCATTGTCAGTGAAATTCACAAACATAGGAACTTGCTTCGGCGTAGGTGCAACATAAAGCAATGAATAAAAAATATATAAAAAGGCATGCATAAAATTAAGAATAAAATAGACTAAGATAAACTGAGACTACATACAGAATGTACAGTTTTCCCTCAGTGATGACTATTTTACCAGTGGACAAGTTGCACACTCAAACATTCTTATCTAAATTATAATGGTTTTCTTAATAAAGCTCTATTGATGCACGTTATAGAAGCAATTCACATGCCATCTTTTCATTAAAATCACACTCTGGACCTCTCTTTGAACTCCTGGGGACCTCCTGAGTATCTTTGGGTTCTCAAATCTGCATCTGGAATGACTGGATTAGAATGAACTGTGCAGTATAAAGTGTGAGTGAAGTGCTAATGTGCTAATGTGCTAATGTGCTGTGAGGCTGAAGCTGGACAAATGACACTCCTGACACTCTCAGCCTCCTGCCTGAGCACAGCACATTCAGAGGGTGTGATTATTTTATTTATTTATTGCAATTCATTTGAAAACAGATTTTTAAATCATTAAGTACAACGCATTAGAATGACAGTGAATATGATACATGGTGGTAATAATAGAAAGAAAAACAGTAATTATTTGTGACATTCACCGATGTCAGACAGCAGCCAAAACACTGAGACGTTGGCAAAACAAAGTAAACAGTTCATTGTAGTTCTGCTTCGGCTGCCAAGAATAACTTTAAACGGAGTCTTAAAAATGTTTTAGCTGGGAGTAAACGAAAGATTCAGTTTGTACTTAGAAAATCCCACGCTCAAGCGTAAAAAATTAAAATTTGACGACAGATTTGTTTAATTAAACAGTGGGATGAAATATGTTTTTATGATAGCTATGATGTAAATATGTCAACGGAGGCTTTTGGTCGTCGATAAAGAAAAACAGATTTGAACTGTCACACAGAAAAATAATAGTCTGAAAGATAATTATTATACAATTGTATCAGTCAGAAGCATTTGTATTTGTTTTTATTTTGTAAATTGCAGCAGCTAAAACAATAAACCACATGGCAGCTCAGTTAGTCATAGATCAAGACAGATCAGGGATTTAAGGATGTGCCTCAAACCATAACCAACATGACTTAAAAACGTAGAAGTATGTATTTTTAATTTTTTTTAGCAGTTTTGCACAACGCCAACATCCAACAGTGAAAAAGTAAAATATGAATCGGTAAAGATTAAGATAACTTTGTCCCACAATTCTGAAATTCCCGTGCAAAGGCGCAAAGAACAAACGGAGAATAAAAAACATGCAATCAAAGCTAAAGATACATAACTATTAAATATGTACTTAAACCAGACCATTTCAATACATTTTTGGATTTATACTTCCAAATATTAGAATATACTTTGGTTAAAGCTGGTGACCTGACTTTTTTCATAAAAGAGTAAATTGTGTGTTTTCCACCAAAGAGAATCTTCTAAAAGCAATAGCTTGTGACAAAATGATGGGACCTGTGTCTAATAATAAAGTTAATTTATGTTTCTTCAGCAACAAATGAACTGTGATTGTCTGTTCTTGGTTCATGCGCTGCAGTTTTACTTTGCCGTCTGAAAGAAGCCGTTCAAAAGCCGAGCTCATGCCTGGAAATGAATGCTTTTGAATATTAAAGTTTATGTGGCAGGTTCTCCTGTTTTTCTAATTATAATTTAGTTTTGTGGACTGCACCTGTGATAAATATTCATCATAGTTTTACATTCATTAAGTGCAGTTTGCGAAGAAATTTTGAAAAATAATCGTTTAAAATGAAGTTCTAAAACAGAATCCCTGTTTGATGTCATGAATATGCGACATTCCATTGAAAATACAATTTTCGGACAGTTCAAACAACAATTTGATTAAATAATGGTGTTATTAGGTATTATTTGTTGTCAAATCATGACTATTGTGTCATTTACATAGATTTTGGCCCTTGTTTACATTATGGTTGCTAGGTAACAGTTGTGGAATTTTCTAATCTATCAATCTGTCGTATTGACCTTATTTCGGACGTTGTCGTACGCGCCGCCGTCTTGTTTCCGTTGTAGTTCACACGGAGCAGACGAGCTCAACAGAACTTATTTTGTTCTACATGGACTAAAAAGACGTTTTCAGACTGACCAGGAAATCGTTGCGGTGTTGACTTGTTGTTGCTCGTGTTCATTAAACATTTTACACAAATCAATCTACTTTATGTAACATTTTAGCGGCCAGACTTTTCCCTCGTTCGTCATTAGCTTTAACAGAGTTCTCGTCAAACGGAAGTGCATTTACAACAAAAGTGCAAAAAACGGCAAAAGTGGGCGGGGCAGAATAAGGTCAATAGACTTTAATGATTTGTGAGAGCTAGGGCCGAGTTATACAGACTTATAAACTTTCTGGTTTTGTGGTGTGAAGCTTTAAGACACAAAAAGAAAAAAGTCAAGTGTTAATAAGTCCATGTTACAAATCCATTTGCTTTGACAACACACATAGAAACAGAGAAGCGCGCCAAAAAGTGTCACCTCATTCATCTGGGGCCTTTCTGCGCCTTTAGAGGCTGAAGACAAAACTACATTTGTAAAAGCCATCATTAAATTCAGTATTGACTGCACACCTGACTTACACTGTTATAACAGACTGCGGTGAAATCAGTGAAAGAGCCTTTTGATTGAGAAGAAAGCCCGTCTGGCCTATTGTAAACTGACTCGATTCTGTTTTGTGTTATTACAGGTGAGATCAAACAGGCCCGGCTTTACCTTGTCACCCGTATGGACTACACCCATACCCCACACAGAGCCCCCTCTGCAGGCCCAGCGTCCCGGGACAATGCCAGGAAGAGTGATCCCGACCGGGCCTAGACTTGTCTGGCCTTTGCAGGTATGCGCCCAACCTCTGTCGAAGCGTGGCACTCCTAGTGTAATTATTTTGCGAGTTTGTGACCTCGGGTGTATTTCAGAATGTGCAACCGATTATGACACTTGACAAGAATAGTTTTAGGAATAAATATCAGGCGACTTAGTGCGATGTAAGCGGTTTCTGTCAAATGTTAAACCACTTAAGTTCACCTGTAGATAAATGTCAGTGCTTTCACAGAAGATCAGGATAAATGTCATGAGAGGCAGGGCATCTGGTCCAAACTCAGTATTCATTCACTTCAGGCCTCGACCATCGTTAGATTAGATTCATCCTAACAATCGCTACTACTGTTTAGATCAGTAATCATCTAATCCAACTATCACAGATCAATTAAAAGAGCCTATACCATGTTGTAATGGTAAACTCCCTCCTCAAAGCTGTTTTTTAATGAGTGATTCAGGCACGTTTGAGTAATCTTTATTGTCACGCATTCGAGGCGCCGTTGCTCTGAAAAGTCCTGTTTTCACCCGTTCCCGACACACGCCTTACTTTTAACTATCACTAATGATGATACGACGATCTGTCCCCAACTGTTTCATGTACCAATAGTGGAATGTAACACGTTGTGCTCAAAACTTATACCAGTTCAATGACACATTTCACTAAAATGTAGTGAACGTGAGCATATTCAAGATTTTACTGAACATTTTGCCTGTTTATAATGTTACTTCTTGGTTGAATATGGGCTGTAGAAAAGGGCCAAAATCCATATAAATTACACAATAGTTTGGAATTGACAAAAATAATACCTGATAACGGCTTTATTTTGCTGAATGATAGTTTAAACTGTCAGAAAAATGTGTCAGTTGCTGTAAATTGTGTTTCTATTTTCAATGGCGCGTCACCTTTTGACATCACAGAGACCTCAGCTCTACTTCCTATTATTTTAAACTTTTATTTTTCAAAATTTCTTCACAAACTGTAACGTACAGATGTAAAATTATGATGAATATTTACCACAGGTGTCCCACCAAAATAAACAGAAAAACACAAGCACCTGTCATATAGACTTTTAAGGCACAGTGCGGAACTTTTTAGCCAAAAATTAGACTACAGCAAAAACACATGTTTTTGAGTTCATTTTTTAATAGTTTCATTGTGCTGATAACGTATAAACAGATGCATCCTTTCTGTGGGGCATCTCCACAAAGGTACTTTTGCCTGGAGGAGCCGCCTCCTGCTTGTTTCCATGGAAAGGCTGTCCCATTACCTATAATATTTCACAAATCTTCTGAAGTATGGTTTTAATTTTTATATTTATGGAATTATGTAGGTGACTCCACCTCCAGAAAGGTACATACTGGGCCTTAAGTAAATGTTTCAAGTATGTCTACTTTATGTAAATTTTACAGTCAGTACTTTCGAGAGCAGGTATCTGTACTTTCTGCTTCACTACATTTTCAAACTGACTAAAAAGTAAGGGTTTTTTAGGGTTTGACGCTGCCTGAAATTGCAAAGGGGTTATTTTTGTAGCATGTTCATGGTGACCTCTAGCCTAAAGGTTGAGAGACACTTTAACAGTGCTCAAAATCTGTGAAATACTTTTTGATTCTAAAAGTACATTTTGAAATGGCTACTTGTATGATACTTGTACTTACGACGATGATATTATCATGTAGTACTTTTACTTTGATCATTTTTGTTGCCCCTTTCTCTGTACTCTGTAAGTAACCAAACTGAGGACTTGTTCCACCACTCTACTTTACTGCCATTAAAATGACATTTGCCTTTTTAACAGTGCTGTAACGTTCATCAGATTTGAGCGCTGCATGGGGTAAAGAGCGGGCGGGACATTCAGGAAAATCATGGTGTCAGGGATCTACATGAATAAGCTTGAAATGAGCAACATGTGCAAACTTTTCCTTGTTGGACGAGTTTCCCTGTGCGGTGTGTTTATTGTTTGTTTGGGGAACACCTTAATAGTTTTCTCCCGGTGAGTGTTTTCTGACGCTGTCACAGTGATGCGTGTGGTATGACAGTCGTCTGGGGACATTATGATTTCAGGAATGATCAGCGTTTGGGTGTGAAGGGAGGAGGAGTGTGTGAAAAGTGAACGTGTCTGTCACTTAATCATGTGTAAAAGGTTAACAACACAGCACAGACAAGCACTGTGTGAAAATGAATATGTATTATTGTTATTTCTGTAAGTAATATACCAGGATATTCAAATACATCAGCTAACTATTCATATTTTGGTAACGCTTTAGATTAAGGTTCCTTAGTTAACTATTTATAAGATGTTAATAAGCTCTAATAGTTTGTTCATGCACTTATAACGCCTTATACATGTTTATAATCCATCAGTGAAACATGTTTGAGTGAATAAACCACATGTACAGAGCATTAATGAGCTGCATATTACATTATTTTCAATTATCACGCTAATAAATGCTTGTAAATGCCTTATAAGTGCTTCTAAACACATAACAAGTGCTTATTAATACATTATAAATAGTTTACTAAGGAACCTTAATCTAAAGCATTACCCATATTTTTTATTTACTTTACCAAATTCAAACCTCAAAAGTTTGTTTGGAGGTTTAAAAATGTGGAGTAAATAAATAAGTATATAAATAAATAAGTAAGTAAATAACTTTAATAACTTTATGGAGGTGGAACAAGTTAAAACCATTCTAAAGAACATTCTCTCGAGACAAACAGGACATGAGTCAGGTCTGTGGAGAGGCAAGCCCGATCACAGTAAGGATCATAGACATAAAAAATAATGGACAGACTGTCGTCACTCCGCCCCATTCATGAAAATCAGTCATGGAGAATTCAAAATGGCCGCGGGTTAGCCCCCACCACTCCCCCCTCGGTGGGGAGGCAGGGGGAGGGGCGACTTTAGGCGACCTTTGCTGACGTACTGCCGTCGTAGCCTCTATAGTTACCGCCCACTCGTAGGTGTTTGGCTGCGTCCTGACATTTCCGGCGCGTAAAGCCCGCCTTCCTCATTAGATATTCAAGAACTTTAAAAAATCACAGCGGCTAAACCAGCCTGGTTCAAAAAAATTCACCCCCTCAGCGTTGTTACAGAGCCGTAAGCTAACGTTTGAGACCAAAGCCGTATTTTGAGCCAGGCTCTAAAGTAGGTTTTGAAACGTCTAACTCCCCATTGACTTGCATTGAATAATTCTACTTCCGCAGCCAGCCCCTAGCGGTCAGCAGCAGATTGCAAACATGGCAGCCTACAGTCGGCGGCTCAATTTGAGCGCGGTAGCCTCGCCCACTGGTAAGGATGCATGTTGTTTCTGCATTTTTCAGTTTAAAAAACAGCAAAAAGTATGCAGTAATTTAGAGCGGTGGTTCTCAAACTAGGGGTCAGGACTCCAATGGGGGTCGCGAAATGATTTCCGGGGGTCTCCAGATGATGAGGAAAAATGTATACAATAGTGTTAAACAAGGCTTGACCCCCTTCAAATGCAGTGGTGAATGAAGATTCCTATTTGTCGGCCAATCAAAGTCATTTTTTTAGGTCTCTATTCTCTAAATAAAATCAAACATTAGATATAAGGCTAATTTATCACTTTGTGTGTCGCCTGTTTTTTGTGTTTGGGGGTCGCGAATGTGAATTATTGTTATTTTGGGGGTTGCGACTGAAAAAGTTTGAGAACCACTGATTTAGGGCTACAACAAGTTAAACCATTAGTGGAGTATAGAAATGGTCATCAATTAATTAAATAATAGAATAATCATTAACTTTTCTATACACAGACCCCAAAACATTCTGTATACTGATAGAAGAGGTTTTATTACTCAGACGGAGCAGGACTCAGGCAAAACGGACAGAGGAAACATGTAAATGGTGTGTTTTTGATTAAAATTATCAAAAAAGTTTAGTTTATTTTTTTATTTGGCTTTAGATTAATCCCATAGAGTCATGTATTTGCTCTTCATTACACAATAGTAACACGTGCCTGGCTGGAAAAAATATTCACGTTGGTTTTTAATGAGATTTTGTTTTGTCAACACATCATGCATGTTTGTGTTAAGATACGTGATGACTGTAATGCTTAACTGTACTGGTCCATATGCAAATTTAAGTGTTTATTTTTAATACTTTTTTCTTTTAATGTCTGATGGATTGTAGAAGAGCGTCATAGAAAGTTCCTGTCACCACAAATGAAACGATAAAAACTACAGTTCTTCTATAAAGTAAGTCAAATTTACTAATCAGTTTGAACTAAAATACAATTAGGGCTAAACCAGGATTTTACCAGGACTGACCCAGAATCAACCAAATTAGCAAAGTTTTGATAAAATGATGAGTAACAGTTATAAAACTCAAATTTCTTAATGGTATCTATTCCAAGATGGCGCCGGTGTGTCTGGCACGCCACTTGGCACTGTCGACTGGTAAAACATCCTGTCACCAACCCTGGCGCCACTATTGACAGTGATTTTAAACTTAACAAACACGAGAACGCGGCCGTCAAATCTGGCTTTTGTCATTTGAGGCTTTTATCTAAAGTCAAACCTTTTTTATCTTTTAAATCATTTGAACAAGTCGTACACACTTTTATCTCATCTCGTTTAGACGACTGTAATGCACCTTTTACATTACATGTTACTTTTTTTTTTTACATTAGCCTCCATGCACTTTCCCGCTTACAGTTGGTCCAAAATTCTGCAGCGCACCTTTTAACTGGAACCAGAAATTTAGCGTCTTTGCACTGGCTTCCTGTTCATTTTAGAGTTGATTTTAAAATGTTATTGTTTGTTTTTAAAGCGTTGAATGGACTGGCCCCACATCTCGGACCTCATCCAAATGTATCGCCCCCTGCGCGCTCTGAGGTCCAAGGGCCGGCTCCAGCTCGTGGAACCAGGGGGCGGGGCTTTCTCTGTGGTCGGCCCCAAACTCTGGAACGCTCTGGCCCCACGTGCAAACGGCCCCCACAGAGCAGTGTTTAAAGTCTCGTCTTAAGACCCACTTTTATTCTCTGGCTTTTAACACAGCGTGAGTTGTGTGGTTCTCTGTGTTTTATCATTTTTAAAATGTATTTATTCTATTAATTTATTTCTATTTTATGGTTTTATGATTTTGCTCGGATTTGATTTTACTGGTTTTACAAGCAGTAAGATCAAATTGAGTTGAGTTGTTTTGCCGTTTTATGTTTGTGTGTGCAGCACTTTGGAAACGGTTCTGTTTATAAAATGTGCTGTACAAATAAAGTGGAGGACAAATTTTTACCCTATAATCACCACAATTTGTACTCAAAAAGAGCTATAAAGCCCTTAGCACCAACAAAACGTGAAGAAGATAAAACAGGTTCAGTTGCATTCATGACAAAATGATTTGTTTTGACATTTCGTTTGATTTATAAGAACAGCTTGGTCCATAATTCTGCAATGGAACTAATTATATGTTAATTCAACAAACAAATAACAATGAAAACTTTACGATAAAACTGAAAACTGGTACCAAAAAATATTTTACTTTTGAGTAATACTTTTTTAATGCCTGGTGGGTTCTGGAAGAGTATTGTAGAACGTTACTTCACAGTCACAGTCACCACAAATGAAACAACTGTGTTTGTTCTTTAAAGAAATAGTCAAATTTCTAAACATTATGGCCATGTTTTTTGTTCAGTTAATGATTTAGAATTAGCTACTACCCCGAAAAGGTTCATTTGGTCGTCTTCGATAATATATTTTTAAGTTTGTTTGTTTGTTGTCATACTTTTTTCATCATCAGAAGAGTCACTCGAGGTTGCGGTGACGTGTCCGGCTGATTTACAAAGTCTTTGGTACAGTCTTGCTTCCAGGGGAGGAGGGAATACAGCGCCCTCTGCTGTCCGACTTCTTCATAACAGCCTCTAAGGTATGCGAAAGCAAGAAAGCCCCCTCGTCTCGATTTAGAGAACACGGGGCACGTCTCTGGATATTTATTGACTCTTATATCCGGCTGTGATGTTTGTTGTCCTCTGTCTCTATGACTCTGACTCCATTCAATCCATAACGTGGTCTTCTCTTTTGCAGTGATCACAGATTGCCAAAAATGTTTTACGTTTGATAACAGCGTTTGATGCCGGGTGAGTTTGGGAAGAGCAGTATAGAAATTATCAAACAGTGTCACTTCAAACTAGGGATGTAATGATTAATCAACTAATCGTGACTAATAATGGACTATAATAATGAATAATCGTTATCGTAAACTGAACTGTACAGAGTCTAAAACACACGTCAAAAAGCCTTTTATAACAAATACAGCAAACGTATTAAATTGAAATGTCAAAAAAGAATAAAACGAATGCTGATTTTCATCAATAATACACTTTATTTAAAAAAAAAATCTATCTAGAAGCGTTCAGTCTCAATATTTAAAAAAAAAATGTGGCTGATAATGTATTTAAAAAGTGTAAGTGTACAATAGAAATAATCGTTTGACTAGTCAACTAATTGAAGGGTAGGAGTTTATAAGTTTACACTTATACACTTCCTACTTCCTTTTGAGCATGGATTCACCACAGCAGTAAAATAACAACCTGTATGTTCCTCAAATAAATAAAATAAATGACACAATGAAAATCCCTGACTAGTTAACTTCTAAAATAATCGTTAGTACATTTCTTCTATAAAGTAATAGTTACATTTACAAACATTATAGGCATGTTTTCTTGTTTAGATAGAGATTTAATCAAGATTAGATACTGTTTAAGTACCACTACCAAAAATAGTACATAGTATAGTGTAGTACAGTGATTCCCAACCTTTTTTGTCTCGAGTACCCCTTGTATCACACACAAAGTACCCCTTAACTTGAGTTTCAGGCAACTCAGTGGGTTTACTAGGCACATACTGTCATTTATTACAATTATATTTTATGTTTTAATTATATTTATGCTCCAAGATACTCCAAAACGATGCTACATTTACAACTTATGAGACTTTTACTCAGATATAAGTACATTTCATTGTTTTTTAACACCTGAAACCATTCTAAGTACCCCCTGGTAGTTCCTCACGTACCCCTGGTTGGGAAACACTGCTGTAGTACATTTTAAATCCACGAACACTTGATATGCTTTGTTATTATTTCACCTTAAGACATTTATCGCTTAAATTAACGGATCACTTAATTTGTATGAAGCCGTGGCAGACACCGGTAAATTCCTGATGCTGTGTTTTGTCGTTACATTCACAGTCGTGCGGTTTGTTGTTGACATAGACACATTCCTTGCTCGGTGTGAATGGGTACATAATGATTATTCTCATACAAGACTTAAGTCACCGTGACATGCTTCGATGCACACGCTAACTGATGCGCTGCTATTTGCATAAGCGCAATTCTTTCTCAACAACACCTCCACCGCTCCAAAAACACTTTAGACATGCTCGAGCTGAGTCTAATTCCAACCACAGAGCCAGTAATGACTTTATGTCGGAGATAATACCGTTTGCGGCTCACAGTTTCAACCACAGTCCTCGCCTTGAAATGAGCTGCTCCTTAATAATCAAGCGCAGACTGAAGTGTTTTTGTAAAGCCAGTCTGTGGATTTGCTATCAGGCCAAACATGGTAGATGTTTTCATGAAGGAAATGTGTGTTCTGTGACTTCTTGTCTTAGGAAATCCTGCGTCACATGATTGGAGATCAAAGAGCGCACAAAGGACCACCCCGCGGCGCACAGAAGGTATGTAAAGACGCAGGGAAAGGGACCGGGGCTGAAGGCTGAAGTAAGTGACGACTTCAAACTCTCACATTTGATTATTGCGTGGATTCTTAAACATCAGAATGACAGTGGCTTAATACCTAATGCAATGGGGCGTGACGCTGATGCAGAACCGTGACTAAACCGGGGTTAAACCAGGTCTTAACCCCGACTAAACTATGACAAATAATGACAAAACAAGAGCAAAATCAAGTTTACACAAATGGATTTATGAAAGTCTGACGCTTTATTTGCACTTTTATAGCGATATCTTTTGGCTGTTTATGTTTGCTAATACTGATAAACACAAAACAGTTGAAAATGACAGGAAGTTGTTGAATCCTTAAAAGGAATCCCTCTCATCAAAAGGGTGTCTTCGTGTGACGTCACAACATTCCATCAGTCAGTAATATTCAAAACAGATGGAGCGCAGCCAACATAAATACTGTTAAAATTAGTGGTGGGCCGGTAACGGCGTTAACGTGCTGCGTTAACGTGAGACTCTTATCGGGCGATAAAAAAAATATCGCCGTTAATCTATTCTCAAAGTTGGGTTAGGAGCACTGTTCCCTCTAAACTGCGCGCGTGCGTAATTGCGCACAGCTCCCAGGGGCATCGCGCAGAGAAAATCTTTGTCGCGCACGAGAGAAAACGAGAGAGAAAGAGAGCGAGAGACGCGAGCTACACACACATAGCGCCAAATCAAAGGCTCGGAACTAAAGTTCTGGACCAACCCGCCTCGTATTTTTCGTAGTTTTGAGAACAAACAGCTGACGAACTAATGCGTCTAGAATAGCGCAAATTACCGCGAAGATTTGCGCTCCCCATCAGGACTGAAAGTAACGTATTCCGGCCCGTTACTGCGGACCCCTAAAACATTTGGTGGAAGTACGCTGTACCAGCAGACGAGCTCCTCCACCTGACGCACGGAAAAGTAGTCCCACTAAAATCATTACCTCTGGAGTCAAACCATCACATTAGACACAAACTTAATCCAGGGTCAGGCTGTGCACTTTTGGAGATTTAATCAGTCCAACCCTGAACTCTCAGAACTCACGATGACAAACTTGATTTGAGTTCATTCATTTTGGATCTGACTTGTCTCCGCGCGTCATTACGCGTCTTTACGCGGCAGCGGTGTGAGCGCCGTGAGCAGCGCGGCAGACCCACACAGACTCCTCTGTCTTCAGCTCCAGTGAAGAATCATGAACCAATCAGAGCAAACGCCACAGCGCATCTACAAAGTTTAGCGCTTCGCACAGTTTTCGCGTCTATTGATATGTAAATTAGCCGCGTGCGTAACGAGGCGTTAAGTGCTCTATGCGCAGAATAATCCCAAGCGAAAACTGGAAGAATGAAAATGAATGGCCACTGACGGAAGGTTTATTTAGGCTTTGAAGACTGTCTTGTTGTGTCAGAGCTACAGTAAAGTCTAATCAATGACATCCTTCAAGAATTAACTGTAAATTATCATTAGGCCTATTTGAAACATGGGCTTATGATCTAAACATGACACACAGGTTACTTTGTCCAGAGGCTTCCAGGGGAAATTTAAGCACAGAATTAAATTAATACAGAATTAAATGAATATTGCACAGAAGTGTTGCTGGATAAGAGTCAATCTTTATATTAAATGCATCAGAAAACTGTGAAAGCTTTGAAGGGAAAAAACACCATGACTCTGATTTGA
The DNA here is from genome assembly GCA_019453435.1 of Rhinogobius similis. Lineage (NCBI taxonomy): Eukaryota > Metazoa > Chordata > Actinopteri > Gobiiformes > Gobiidae > Rhinogobius > Rhinogobius similis. The sequence goes on along the minus strand of CM033622.1, from coordinate 10,995,723 downwards.
ACACAACTTAATGATGATATCCTTTTTTTTTTTTTATTAATTCTACCTAAACCAAATTATAGCTGAGGGGCTGTGATCAGAGAGGAGGACAGTGCAGCTCACAGAGAAACACTGACTAGAAAATTTATTTTTAAGAAGCTTCCCAATGGAAATCTCGACAAGACTAAGGTTGTTTGCACCTTGTGCAATGCGGAATTAGTTTACTGTAGGAGTTCTTCCAGTCTCAAGTACCACCTAAACGCAAAGCATCCCTTAGCTAATGCCGGGCCAAGCACTGATGTGATGAGCCCCTGGTCTAATGCGCCACCTAAACCAGGTCTAAACCACCTTGAATCAAACCAAATTTGCAAAACATTGACAAAATCCACACTAGCCCTGGACTAATTTAGATATGACTCTATAATAACCAAAATTCGGAGACAAAAAGCCATGGATTCCTCAACACAAACAGAAAGTGAAGAGCATAAACAGGTTGAGTTACTGACGTGCAAAAAATAATCGTTTAGACGTTCCGTTGAGAGGGATGATTACAACGCCCTGATAAATTGATAGGAGTTGTTTTTATAGGGCTTTAATTAATGACACCGTGAATCATGTTTGGGCTGTCGTCGCATGAGCTCACTGATGCGACTCCAGACTGTGATAGCAACAGAGGGTTACATCATGTCAACTGCTTTTAGAGTGCATGCTACTGCTTTGTCGAGTGGCGGATTGAAAAGAAATTAAGAAGTATAAGTGAGGATGCACCGATCAGATTCGATTTCAATACATGGGCTTTAAAGGGCGTATGACAGGTTTTTAGGATTTTCTAATTTTGACTTTATTCAGTGTATTAATACCTCTTGATAATATAAATTGTAGTTTTACAACAATCCGGTCTCTGTTTGTGAAGAAAAGTTGAAACATTTGTCGTAAATTACAGGAAGTAAACAAACTGATGACATCACACTGGGGAGACAAAGGTTACGCATAATTTACGCGAAAGGGACTACTTTTTTGACCCTTTAAATACCGATTCAACAAAATAAAGACGTTCACATGTGTTTCTCTTCGTCAAATTAACAAAATCTGTGACATTAGATGAGTTTTGGCCAGTGTGCAGTGTGGTTGCTATGGTAATTTCCTAGTGTGATGTCATATTTTACAACCAGGAAGTAAAATTATAAACCTAAAAGAATAGCTAAACTGCGGTAAAATGGTTCAAGATCTGAGTAGAAATTGAAATATATTTATCTTAACTGCATTTTAGTTAAATGAGTAGTTCAACCTGTCAGAGGCCCTTTAAGTAACAGCCGGTACCTCTGCAGAGACTGAAAATAGCATTTATTTTCTTAAAACAAGAATAACGTGTGACAAAAGTAAGCCAAATGGGTTGTGCAACTATTCAACTAAGGACAGAACAGCTTTATGTCACAAAACCTCATCATGGACCAAACAAAGGCCTGTAAATAATCTAAATAAAAGACCCAACCAGGAGGAGGATAAGGTAGATAGGTTTGATGCCATACTGGGGGGCTTTTTGGGTTTGTCTTTGTTCATCACGGGGTTGCAAAAGGACATCGCCTTTCACTTTGACACAGAACCCAACCTCTTTTGCTTCTTATCTAATTGAGCTGTCAGTTTGCCAGAGCAGGTGCATGCGAGAATGAAGCCAGAACTGAATTCCTTGCATTTCTGATCAGGCGTGTTTCCCGTGTCAGTTGCCAGGACTAATGCAGGGAAAGTGCGTGTGTGAATAAAGACAGAAAATTGCCAGTAACACTGCTTTATTTGGTTACGTGCTTGATTTTCCAGGTTCCGCTCTGAATAGGTTGCGTTCACGTAAATTCACAAATGTTAAAGCTGATGATTTCTCTTGGAAGCTAGACCTAAGAACTCATTTTATTGCAACAAAAATCTGCATTTATACAATATTCATTATAGTTACATCCAGGTTCTCATGATTTTCTAATTCTGACTTAGTTTGGTGGGAGGGCACCTGTGGTAAATATTTATCATAGTTTTACATCTGTCAAGTTGCAGTTTGTAAAGAAAATTTGAAAAATAAAAGTTTAATATTGAGGAAGTGGTGCTTCTAAGACTGAATCTCTCTGTGATGTCATCAAAAAGCGACGCAGCATTGAAAATACAGAGACAGTTAACACTCAACTGACACATTTTTCTGTCAATTTAAACAGACGTTCAACAAAATAAAGTTGTTATGAGGTATTATTTGTCAAAACGTGACGATTATGTACTTTTTATGGATTGTGGCCCTTGTTTTCAAAATGGTTGCTAGGTAACAGTTGTGGAATTACCTCTAACTGTGTCATATTTGCTGCTCATGTCCAAACAGGAAGTGACATTACACATATAAACTTAACAAAAACTGTCAAACTGGGGACAAACAGGCAAAAAGTTTAAAAAAATCTTAAATATAATCACGTGTACTACATTTTAGGGACATGTGTAGTCTAACCTGTCATATAGAATTGAAATATTTTTTACTTCTTTGCTTGTCACATGAACGTAACCCAAATAAGTTCCATTTTCATTCAGTTTAAATGATGCAGCACATTCCTATTTTGACTGAATGCAGGGAGACAAATGCCAGGTTAAGTGTGAACGACGCCAACCTGGTAATGTTCTGGGACTGAAGTATGTGTGAATGGGATCAGAGCTGAGTGTTGTGGAGATCTGTACGTGGAAATTTACTGGGACGTATGTGTGAATGGGGCTTAATCGATATTTAGATCATTTCTTGTCACTAGGAAATGTTGACGCTCTAAGGAAGTTGAGTTTTGATATCAGTCCAAAGTATTTCCTTTCGTCACACAGTATTTCCTTCTCTTACTTACAATCTCATGTTTCCCCATTGTATTAGCATGAAGTGTCCGCGGTTTTACTTTTCTTCAAAGTGAAATTGCCTATTTGGTAGAAAGTAACACACTACAAAAGTAAGTAAGTACTGTTCTTAAATAAAGAAAATCTGTTCTTTTACTTCAAGTGTAAATGAGTTTAGACTACACATTTCACTCAAATGTAGTGAACATGATTATAATCAAGATTTTTGTAAAGAATTTTGGCAATGTTCATAATGTCACTTCCTGGTTGGGCGTGAGCAGCAGATCTGGCATAGGTAGAGATAATTCAACAACTGGTAAAAAAATTGTTATGATTTAACTAATAATAATACCCAATAACACCTTTATTTTATGAAACAGTAGTTTAAACTGCCAGAAAAATATGAGTGTAAATTGTCCATGCATTTTGGATGGAATGTCCCCTATTGAACAGAGGGATTCTGTTTTAGAACGTGGCACTACTTCCTGGAATTTTCAACTTTTTTTTACAATTTTCCTTGATAAACTGCAACTTGACTGAGGTAAAACTATGATAAATATTTACCACATGTACTATACCAGCAAACTAAGTAATTATTTAAACAAACATGAAAACCTGTTACTTCACTACATTTGCGAGCTGTATCTGCTCTTTCTACTCCACTACATTTTTTAACTGACTAAAACATAAATCTTCTCTTTTCTGTAGAGTTTGAGACCGTCCATATAGTATGTCCATGGTCGACATTTTGTCTAAATATTTTGAATTAAAGACCGTAACAAAAAATCCTTGACTAAAGACCAGCACAATTATTTCTCTCGATCACTATCAGGCGCTTAAACAGTTCACAAAATCTGTGAAATCTGTGAAATAATAGACTTTTTTTCCCTCCAAAAGTACATTTTTCAACTGGTACTTCACCACTTGTTTTTCAGTGTTTTCAGTCATTTTTAATGTGATTCTTACACTGGAGTGATTTGTTCACTGAATTTGATGTGCATTTACTTTAAGTAACAAACTTCCACCTCAGCTGCTTTGTCCCCGTTAAGTTGGTTTTACGAGGCATGAAAAAGTCAATAGGTCACAGTTGAACTATTTTTAACGGTGACCTGCATTAATTGTTACATTAGTTGTTATAGAAGATATAAAGTACGCTACAGTCCTTTCTATAGGTTGCAGAGATTTAGTTATTATTACACTAGTTGTATTTGCATTACTCTTTATGCACATTTCCCTCTTTGAATAGAAGCCACATCACTCGGCCACATGACACAGTCCTCTGCTGGTCCTCTTTTGGGAAAAGCATAAAAGTCCAGGCAGAGCCAGTGTTTGTTCAGAGTGATTTAAACACAGAAGTGAACAGCTTCTTGTCTCCTTCTCCTTCTAACACACATGTTTGCTCTGTGCAGAAGCGAGAAAATCCTCTGGTGCATTTAGTAATGTGCACTCTCCCAAGACGTTTGATTTCATACATCACGCACACATAAGCTGCATCATGTGGAAATAATGAACTGCCTGTGTTTTTGTTTGTTATTTAAGTGTGTAAATGTACATTTGCACACATGAAATGTTATTTTATTATTATTACTATTATCTAAAACCGCTTGATTTGATCTTCAAGATAAATATTGTATGTATTTGCTTTCGATGGAATGTCATTATTTAAACAGGGCGTTTAAATCAGACATACTGTACGTGCCATTGTCTTAAGCCCTGTTTTTTTCCCTTATGTTTGAAGCTATTGTCATACTGTAAATACACATGACAGGTTATTATGGCTTAGTTTGATGACATAATACCCATGGTAAATCATTATCGTAGGTTTACTATCAGTGAAGTATCTGAAGTGTGTGAAGAAAAAAATTAACACAACTTTCTTTTTTTTCTTTTCATACAGGACGTAAATGAGTTCTAAAAATGAGTTCCTCTCGTTATGTCATCATTAAACCAAATTACATTAAACATACAGGGTACTTTTTTTATCTTAAAATTTAAAAATAAATGTTTTTTAAAATTAGATGAGCTTTGGCCCTATTTTTACTTAAGTAATATGACCTCAGCATAACCAAAATTATCAAAGGAGGAAAAAATAGACCAGATTATTCTTTTGCAAAATCTTAAATATAATCATGTTAAATATGTTTTGTGAAGCCTGTCGTGTGCTCCCAGCTTTAGGGTACGTGTCACTCATCAGTCAAATGAAAGTGATTGTGAAAGGCCTTGTGTTACATAAATCATGTCATATCCCTGTGATTGTATAAGAAGGGACTGTAGATCCTCTCAAACAAACAGAAACAATACAAACTGTATTTAAATTCACAGTACAGAGCTCACAGGTGGTGCAGTGGTCTAAGGCATTGCACATAGGACAGGGTCGTGGGTTTGTTTCCCAGCCTCGACCATATGCCAAATGTCTCCCTCTATCTCCCCATTTCTCAGCTGTCCTGAAAAAAAAACCTTTTGGGGCAGAAAATCTTTAAAATAAGTAATTACATAAAAAAATCACAAGATATTACTGATTCCCAAGGGCACATTTTTAGCCTTATTAAAATCAAAATCGCTGTAAGCCCTTCAGGAAATCAAGTCAGCTCTACCCTTCCTGTATAAGTGCATTAAAATTCATGCTATAGGTCCAAATACTCACGCAGTTTGTCGACTAAATGCCATCTTTTCTGCTTCACTGATGCTTAAAAACTGCTAAAGAATAGTTACATTTGTTTCGTAGTTTTACAGTCAAGAAAAGTTAAAATTACAGAAAGTAGTGCTGAGTTCTAAACAGAAACCTCTCCATCTATTAACACAACATTTCATCCAAAATGCAGGGAAAAGTTACATGCAAAACACATTTTTCCAACAGTTTAAACAATCATTTAACATAAACATTGATAAAGATATGACATTATATGAGACTCGTTTGTATGTAGTATGGTTGCAGGGTAGACTCTGTGCATGAAATTTCCATTGGCTGTTTGTTTTTAACCCTCCCACTATCTTCAGGTCCATTTGACACTTCTAAATGTTTGTTTTACTTTTTTATTTCATCGCTATGAAACTTTCATGGGTGGTCCAAAACATCACACAATTTATGCAAAATGTTTTAATAAAATAAGTATTTTTTCCTGATATAAAAACATATATTGCTCTTTAACCAAATGTGCCTTACAAACGAAGAGAGTACGAGGGTTAAAATGGCTAGATAATTGTATTACTTCCTGTACAATTCTATGTTAGTAGTTTTTTGCAGAGTCACGCTAAAATTAATTCTAAATTAAATCTACAAATGAGATTAATACTTCCCTGGCAACACTTCTCTGATGAAATGTGGAGGTGTTTGTAGGTCAATGCTAATGCTAATGCTAATTTTGAAGCACAATAAAGATAAAAATAAAACAAATTGGGGAAAAAAACAGTAAGTAATCTGCATATAAAACCAATCAGATCTCTACTTCTCTACTTTACATTTTAATTGGCTGTTTCTTTATAATTTACATTTTAATAAACGTTAGCATTAGCTCTGGTTAGCATAGCCATCTTCTTCTGTGACCAGAGCCCATTTCCAACCAGGAAGTAAAATTATAAACTGTCAAACTAGGCAAAGCAAGGTAAGATTTTCAGCCACACATAATGAAATAACGAATCTAATCTGTCATATGCCACTGAAGTTGTTTTTTGTCTACATTTGCCAAGTTAAACATTACATTTACTGTGGAAAATTTTTTACAAGGACAGCAGATTCTGAAGAACTGTTGAGTAATCGGGCTTTTTGAGTGTGTGACATGGCATCCCTCGTGTTGTTTTAGTTCACATTTCAATTTGATAACGGCCCAACAATCTGTTTTTATATGGATTATACACCGCACCCAAACCAAACAAGCCTTCCGTATTTTCAGACGTGATGACATGACATTTGTTTGTTGTCATACTTTTAGTCATTAACTTAATTGAACAAAGGGAATACACTTAAAAAGGCAGTAAATCAAGAAATGTACAGACATGCGTACAAAAACAAGAAATACCAGCACTTGACCTTTGCTAAAGTATTATTAGTTTAATGCAAGGAAAAAGATGTAGTGCTCAGACCTGCACAGCCTCGTTTTAGTTCAATATAATGCACACACAATGGTAAATATGAAGAGTTTATTTGCAGGACAGATTAGTGCTATGTGAGAAAAATGTTGAAGGGTTACAAATTGTCTAGCAGTGTTTTCAAAAGCCAAATACTCCTAACAAATTTGCAAACAAGGACATACATTCCACAATGGGGTCAAAAGTGTAACATACTTCTTGCCAATGTCCCCCTCAGATCTTGGAAGCTAAGCAGCTCAGGGCCTGGTTAGGACTTGGATGGGAGACATGTCATTGTGTCCTTAGGCAAGACACTTCAGCCACATTGCCTAGTGAGAGTGGTGTGTGTGAATGATTGGTGGTGGCGCTGATTGGCAGCCTCGTTTCTGTCAGTCTGTCCCAGGGCAGCTGTGACTACAATAGTAGCTTACATCACCGAGTGTGGAGTGAATGAATAATGAGTGGGAAGCGTCTTTGAGTGTCCAGAAAGGCGCTTTATAAGTTCAATGCATTCTTATTATTAACATAATGTGATTTGAATGGAGACCTTGGAATATCACTAAATTTATTAAATCAGAATCAGAATATTTTTGGGATTTTCTGGACAAAGATTCACACAAATGTTGAGCCCACAACAGTTTTTTTTATTCATAGTACGTACAATTTACCACAGATTCTACTTTTTGTGAAGTTCAAATAAAGTCTTATTCAAACTGACTGACATTTCTACTCTGGAAAATCAAAATTGTTATTTTTTCTTGTCGTAAAAACTCAAAACTATTAGCAGTTAGATCAGACGTCATGTAATCTAATGTACAAATTTGTAATTTTTGTAAAGTATAAATTTCAGTGCACTAAATATAATACTATACTTGTATTACTAATATTATGTGTAGAAGATTGTATCATAAAAAACAACGATTTGTCACAAAGTTATCTTTTTTGTAGAATAACACTTCATATCTTCTAATATCCTAATTTCTTTATTTTGTGCATATATTTCAGTCCATTATTTCTATTCCTTCAAAATATCTCTGCATAAATACTTTCCAAAAATAATTACAGTATATGTTTGCTCTATCACAGAGGGGGGCAAACTAAGGCCCGGGGGCCACATGCGGCCCTTTTGGCATTTTGATCCGGCCCGCAAAGCATTCAATAAAAAATTGTATGAGTTAGGTGTGGTGCATTTGTCATTTTATAGTTTCCTGAGCAGCTGCTTGTTCATTAAAAATCAGTTTTGAGAACAACCACCACTAGAATAACACCAAACTTTGATGCATTGGATAAAAGGAGTGACCAACCGCACTGTTCCCACTAAATAAAGGTAATGATTTTTGCTATTCTGTTGTAATTTTTTGTATATTTTAGGCATTAAGTCTATGCGTAGTAGTATGTGTGTAAAATGGTCCGGCTCCCAGGTAAGTGTAAAAATCCAATGTGGCCCTTGCGTCAAAATAATTGCCCACCCCTGCTCTATCACATGCTTAAGAAATGTATGCAGACAAAGTTGACACATAAAGTTACAGTTTGCATAAGGAGTTCTGGAGAAATTGCTAGACAAATATTTAGAAACTAGAGACTTTTGACCTAGACAGACTGCCGCGAATTATCCAAAGGTATAATTTGACAATGACCGGCTCTGCACAAAGCTACACTTTACACGACACTTATGAGCCAGCAAAGTGACACAACTCACGTCTGATTGCAGCCCGGCAAACCTTTCATTGTTGGTTTAAAATAGCGCTGGCCCAGATGCGAGCGTGGTTGCGAGTGTGTCTGCCTGAACATTCCCTGCACAGTCGGTGTTGTTGCCTTTTTCAAAAGCGGCTCAATAATCCTGGATCACAGAGTACAAAGGGCCCCGTGCGTGCGGTGATGTAAGCAGGAGCCAGTGTCCGGGCTGCCCCTCCGAGGTCTCCAAACGCCGGGGGGTTGAGGTGGGACGGGGCGAGCTGCTACACCCCTCTTTCTCCAGGCTTTAACTCAGGACAGAGGGGCTGGAAGCAGGAGCTAACTCTGTTTTGTTTCTCCAAAGGCCCGCGGATGACTTGGGGAGCTTCAGGGACAAAGGTGTGTAGTAATTTACGCTATTTATTCCAGCTGTGTTTGCAACTAATTGTGTTTAAAGAGTAGTTTTATGTCAACTTACCTTTTACTTCTTGTGACATAACTCTTAAAAGAACATAAGATAGATTTTGTTTGTATTTGAGTAGAAATTTGGGTTAATTGTGCCTGATTACTTTACAGAAATACCAAGTGTTGTCACGATACTAACATTTCAAACTCGATTTTGATGTGCCTTTTACTTCTTCTATACTATCAGTGCAAATATTTGTGCAGTTACTCCTTCATATGGTGGTATTCAGTGCAGTTACTTTCCTAAAATCAAAGAAATACAAAACAATATCATTTGATAATATCTGCACAGTATAATGAAAAAAAATAGAGCGAACACCCCTCTTGATGTGCGTACATTTGCAATTTTTCCCATTAATTAGTGATAAATAAACACATGACAAAGGGTGAAGCAGTTTTTACGCTCTAATATCATGCAACTCAAAGTGAAAGTGTTCCAAGTATTCAGAATACAGTAGAGTACATGTTAGATTTTAATGCAGGTATTCAATCCTCTGTAACTAAATACCTTTTCAAAGTACTATTCCCAACACTGTATACTTAAACTAACATTAAAGTACTCTTTATGAGCCCAGGAATGGAGACAATACCCACCATATTTATCTGAACCCATGTCAAATGATTTTGTTATAAACAGAGAAGAATGATTTTGATGTTTATTACCAAGACTTTCTGTTTAGTCATCACATAAATACTAAATGAGTTTCTGTGTTCTTGAAGTAATCTGTTACTATTTCAACAAGTTAGCTGGATTGATCCGGGCTGAAGACGTTTCACTTTTACTTGAATTCCTTGCAGGGCTATAGTCCACAAAAGGAGCTATTGATCGATTAGTCGACTAAAAGGAGGTGTGGTGAAAATACATCAAAACAAAACTATGAAATATCTTCACATCTTCTTAAAGACAGTAAAAGGAGATGTATTTACCTTGTTGACATGTTTCGGCTGCTGAACTGCGTGCCATCTCGCATAACTAAAGAAGACATAATGAATGTTGTTGGAGTATGAAGTATCTCATTGTATCTGACCAAAACTGCACTCAAAAAACCACAACTCCACAGGACTTCATGCAAAAACAACGACTTATGCAGAACAGCACCAGTAAACAGTGTATTTGTATGTTAGAGCTTAGATTATACTTGATTCATCTGACTGACTCCATATCTTCTCTTTTTTTTTGCTGTTTTTGCTATATAAATCCTTTTAATGTAAATAAAATAACTGGTTGACTAAGAAACCATCAACCGACATTTGCTGCCAACTGTACATTTCTGTATATAGTCTTAGTCTTAGTCTATCTATCTTAGTCTATTTTATTCTTAATCTTATGCATGCCTCTTTTATATATTTTATTATATTTTATTCATTGTTTTATGTTGCACTTTACGCCGAAGCAAGTTCCTATGTTTGTGAATTTTGATCACTGACAACGGCAATAAACCAATTCTGATTCTGATTCTGATTCTGATTCTGATTAACCGATTAATTGACTAAATAACTAAACGACTTAAGGATTACTGCCCTAATTACATCTTAATTTAGACAGGCACTTGACAACTTAATTGGACAGAAAAGTTGGATATCAAAGCGAATGATGTGTAAAGTTAAACAGATTCTTATGACGATATTTTAAATGCTTTTTACTGTATGTTTTTGTTTACCCACCTCTGTCCAGGGAGGAAAAGCCCAGCTGAGGACAGAGGAATGTGGCTAAGCTGTGAGGAGTGGTGGGCCGGTGCAGTGTGACCAGCCACTAAAAGGACATTAACTACCCGGACTCTACCACTACATTTAACTTATCGAGTCACGCTGCCTCAGGTGAGTATCGCTGGGTAAACATTTACCTTGTAAACGCCTCTGGCTGTGTGAGACATCTAACAGGTGGCTGTAACTTTATATGTGCGAGTCTATTTGTATTAAACGATAGAGCGCTCGAGCGAATGCGAGCGGAAGGGCGATCCTGCAGCTCGGATTGAATTTGCCTTTATGGATATTAGAAGATAGAATTTACCAAGGTCTGTAAACGCCTCGTGTGAAATCCAGGTGACAGTAACTTTATTGTGACTCTGTTTTTATATTGTCGTTGTCAACCGTGTCAATAATCAGATACTAATCGATTCTAATTTGATTATCTTTGCAAAAAATTTACATAAACAAGAAAAAATGTGAGCAGTTGAACAGTAATCTTAAGCTATATCAGGACTAGTGGGAATAATACTTTTTATTTGTAATGCACAAAACATTTAAACATTTACAATTTACATTCAGAAACAATAAGTAGTATAGTAATAGAGTAAGACCACATGGTAACACAAAGAAAATACTATTATTTTGGCGGTGAAAATAGGTCTATTGTCTTAAAAAACAGCATTTCTTGTGATAATTGTGGTGTCAAAGTTGGTATTGAGCCTGTTCATTGGTTAACATTGTTTGTTTTTAACTTTTACCAACAAAATGCAATGTATATGTGTGAATTTTTAATTAAAATTCTTGTGTTATATACTTTTATGTATGTTTATGTGGACTCCAGGAAGAACAGTCAGAGCTGCAGTATTAACTAATGGGGATCCAGAAGATAAAAATGCATTTGAGTATTCCTTAGTATCAAAATTGAGTTTTAAATTTTAGTATAGTAATGTATATTTACATTAAAAGATAGTAAGCTTGTTAATCGGATGTTGTAGTATAACTGTGGGTGCTTTGCTATGTCTAATTTGCTTGAATGGATTGTACTGAAGTTATTTGTCATTTTAAAGACACTGAGCTAGTTTGTATAGAGCAGGCATGTCCAAACTCAGGCCCGGGGGCCAAATGCGGCCCTCAGACCAATTTTTCTTGGCCCTCAGGCTTCCTGGTGAACTGGCCCACATTGTCCTGATAAGTACTATTTACAGCACATTTCAGATTTTCTACAATTCCAACCTAAATAACTAACATTTTGGTGCAATACAGACCTGATATTAAGACAATGAGACTGAATGTAGATGTGGTGGCGCTTAAAACATCAGATAAATGCAGCTTTTTTTAACGCTTCGTGATTGATTTGTGGCCCTCCACTTGGTCTATATTTCAATATGTGGCCCTCGATGGAAAAAGTTTGGACACCCTTGGTATAGAGTGTGCACAGACAAGAAGAGCGCCATCTTATCCGTGTGCTTTGGTTAAATTTGTAAATATGTAAATCACAAATTGCTGTCCTCCAGTAGAGTCCGTGGGCCGGTCTATTCACAGGTTACACTTCCTGTTAACTGCAACACTTAAAGGACTTTTTCACATTCACAAGATATATTATTTAGTTTTGAAATTGTTCATTGCTATGACGGTGGTCCTGATCCCCCCTCATTCTCAAACGCAGGGCTAGAGGATGCTTCAGGACGCGGGGCAGACCATGCAGGGTCTGAACGCCCGGCTGAGGGTCTTTTTGGAGCAGGTGAACCGTCTCCAGGAGGCAAACCTCAGACTGGAGGCTCAGATCTCAGCGTGGGGCGTCCAGAGGAGCTCGCGCTGCCGGGAGTGGTCCCAGCAAGAGCAGACCGTCAAGGAGCTGCGGGATCAGGTCCGAACCGTCTTGTTTTACTTCACTTTTTGGATATATCTGTGGTTACTGAGGGTCTTTTGGCTTGTTTAGTCCTGGTTTAGTCCTGGTTTAGTCCTGGTTTAGACATAGTTTTAAGTAAGACCCACTTTTATCTCTGACTTTTAATACTGTCGAGGTTGTCTGTTGTTTTTCATTGATTTGTTATGTCTTATTTGTCGTTTACTTTGTTGTTTTATTCTGTTTTACTATTTTTAGTCCATTTTATTAGGGCTGTAGGTCCTTTAGGTAGGTCGTTTACTTGTTTTTTTTCCAGTCAATTGTGTTTTAGTCAAGCAAATTTTCTGTTAGTTGACAAATTATTTAATTTAGATTTATTTAGATAAAAATGAGAAAATGAGATAGTTTGCTTAAGATGTGGGAGTGAATCATGACTTTAATCACACAAATACAGTGTTTCCTTGTACTTTTCATTCATAAATAGTTGCTTTTTGCACAGTTTGGGTCAGATACTTAGAGATACTTACTAGTTTTGAGGACTTTTGCCACACCCCCTTTTTAGTCGACTGATCAGTCAGCAGGACCTGTCTTTACTCGATCAATAATTTCTTAGTCGGCTACAACTCTACATTAGATGATCTAATTACTGTAATAACTGGGTGATTTAACTTCACTGTGTGCAGCACTTTGGAAATGACAACTGTTGGCCAAATATGCTTTAGAAATGAAGTGGATTTGACAGGATAGTTTGGCCCAGATTTAGACCTGTTTTGGTTCTATCTTTTAAAAATGTTATTGATTAGATCTGGCTTGTGTCGTCTTCCTGCTCCTGGTTTAGTCCTTGTTTAGACCTTGTTTTATGCAAATTTAGTTCTGGTTCAATGGTCAATGTGTTTAGTCCTGGTTCAGTCTTATTATTTAGACAAAGTTGAGTTGTTTAAAATAAAATAAAAATATGTTCTGAGATGGTATTTGTGCAGTGTTGGAGTCACAGACTGTAATAATGCTGGTGCTGGCGTTTGACCAGGCTGTGCAAACAGGACTGAGCCACATGTGACATCACGTGAGCTGCAGCCTCTATAGACTCACTTAAAGGGACAGTGCCTTTGACTTTACACAAACCATCTTATAGTATGTTCAGAGCAAGGTTGGAAATACACTCTCACCATGTCCATAAAACATGTTCTAATATGATTTTACACCTCTTTCAGCAGTATTAAGTTGTGCTTTAGTAACATGATCGCAATTTTGTTACTTAAAGTGCATATGACAGGTTTCTATGGTTTTCTAATTTTGACTTTATTTAGTGTATTAATATCTGTTGTAAATCGAAATTATAATTTTACACCAATCAGGTCGCTGTTTGTGGAGAAAAGTTGATAAACAAGTTGAAAAATACAGGAAGTAAACAGACCGATGACATCACACTGGGGACACAAAGGTTATGCACAATTTACGCAAAAGAAACTACTTTTTTGACCCTTTAAACACTGATTCAACAAAACAAGGGTGTTCACATTTGTCTTTATTTGTCAAATTTTTAAAAATGTGACATTAGATTACTTTTGGCCCAGTGTACAGTGTTGTTGCTATGGTAATTTCCTAGTGTGATGTCATAATTTACAACTAGGAAGTAAAATTAAAAAGCTAAAAATTGCTAAACTGGTGTAAAGTGTGTAAAGAATTTTAGCTAATTTTGAAATATGTTTATCTGAACTACATTTTGGTTAAATGAGTCATCCAACCTGTCATGGGCCCTTTTAGCAAGAAGAAGAAGAAGAAGAAGAAGAATTTTTATTTATAGAGCGCTTTTCCACCTAATAGGCACCCAAAGCGCTTGTTTCAAAGCAAGTTTCAAAGTGCTCAAGTAAAAGTATTACATAAAGAAAAAATCCACTAAGTAAATATTAAATGTATTCCACACTGATTTGGAGAACTATTAAAGTTTAACATGTAGTGAATTTGATAAAGAATTGTGCTGCTTTATGGCAATTCCAATACATTTCTTAATTTTTAAAGGAAATTTTTGAACCCTTTAGACAGGTCCCCATGATTGTACTAAAAATAACTCATAACCATATAAAAAGTACTTTCTTCTTTTCCGTTTAGTCAAAAATGTAGTAAGTAAAAAGTATAAATAACTTTGCTTATGCTTTCAAATGTTGTGAAGTAAAAAGTATCACGTTAAAATCTACTTAACTTAACAAAAGTACAGATATCAGTAGTTTTGCTGTTGTACTTTGTTACTTTACTCTGTTACTATTGTATAATCAATCACCTCATTCAAAGGTCCACTATTTAACTTTTCTGGTAGAGAATTTGCCAGAAAAGAAATAATAAAACATCTTTAGGAGCCGATCTTTATGCTGAGGGAACAAACTGACCAAAATACTGCAGCGTCTCACCTTAAATATTTAATAACTTATCAATATTGGTGTAAATTAGATCATAACTGCCGACTGCAACTGCCAGAGACGTGACTCAGGTGTTCAGGAATGTGAGGAGTTAAGACGTTTCTCCAGCAATGACCGAGACGATAACAATAACAGAAGAGGAAGTGCAGTGAGCGGTTAAGTAACAATTAAGTAATAATTATAACAAACGGCCGCACAACGAGGTCAAAGTTACCGCGGCGTAATCGGCACAGGAAGGCGTCTCTTTTTGGCAGTAGATTTCGGTAGAAGTCGGTCCAGTCTTAGCGTTTAGATCATTTTCAGCGACACGTTCTTGTCTGATGCCGTAATGAGTTTCTTGTTCTTTACGCCTCGGCTCGTCTGGCTCAGGTTCCCATGACGATGACAGGCAGAAGAGCCGACGCTGCACGATTCATTGTTCATTAATCCGGCGACTGCTTTCAATTTATCATGAAGGATTTCTTTTCTATCTGTCTGCTCTCTGCGATAGACCTTTGGAGTGGCTGTCAAGCACTTAATACAGATAATTAGTGCGACTGTGTCATCTTGTCAGTGATTCATGTTTTTAAAGGATGACTTAAGCCCGTTGAAACTGAACCTATAACAGTGAAAGAGCGTATGCGGCGGTGTTTACACAGTGACTTAAACGCTATGGAATATTCCGTTTAACTCGCGTTTTTCATCCAGGCGTGTCGTTTTCTGGGAGTGTGGCAAAAGTAAAAGAAAAAGGGCGTGTGGGATGAAAGTGATAAAACACGAGGAGGAAATACTTTCTTTTCATCGTACGTTTTTACGGTAAATACGTTTGTCTTAAGCCCAAGTAAATGTTTAAATAAAGTTGGACGATATAGAGTCACAGTTTTGAGTTTCATCACAATTTATTCACCGGGATTGTATATTTTTTGCAGTAAGCCAACTAATTTTCTGAAAGTATCAAACAGAAACACACTCAAGTCCTTTCACTATAACAAATTTTGAAGCATGATATATTTCTACAGAAAATGTCATCTTTATTGATACAAATGATAATATTTAAATGACTTTATGCCACTGAGACAATAAAATAAAGCAGGATAATCCCAGTAAACCCTCAAATCTTAAATCTACAGTATCGCTTGTGTTTCATGAGCGTGATATTCATTTGGAGTTTGTTCATTAATAAACCATCTAGAATTTTGAAAAGGCATGAGCTGCAAAAGTTAAATTGCAGAATGAAAAAATAATTAACCATAAAGTAACTTATTCAGCCCTCTACAGCTCAAATTACAAAAAAACTTACAAAATCTCTCCACTATTACAAAGAAAATGTACTTACAAAGAATACTGAGCCCCCTAAAATATTGTTCCATCAATTATTTAAAGATCAGTTGATATAATTATCATGACAGACTTACTGCCAATTTCATTTTACACCAGAATTTAATTTATTTAATCAAATATACAAACTTCTGCAGTAGCAATTATAATGTAGCTTATGAAAGGTAATAGCATAAGATAAGTTATTTTACCAAATCAATAAATGTTGTTTTGCTGGCCACATTTGCAAAACAAGTAAAAATCAGCTGACGAGAATAAGCAGATAACCCAATAATTAGATCTCATTTTTGTTATCAGATAATCAACAATACTATCAGTTAATCAATGTTTTTAGAGTAACTTTTGTATTTGGAAGACAAAGTACAATAGATTTCAAAATAACGCTTTCAATCTTTAACATTTTCTCTTTCAGTTTCTGCCTTTGTCACATGAGTTTGCCATTTTGCGTTATTTTCCTCCTCAAAAACCTCCACAATCAGAAATAACTTTTTCCATGACATTTCCATAATCTGATGACTCCAGAAATGACATAATGATCAGATGAGATTTGTTTTGCATGTAAAAATAACTGTAGATGAATGAAATATAATAATTGTATTCTGTGTTGCAGGTCGGGAGACTTGTGGTGGAAAATGCTGAGCTCGCTCTTCTGTCTGAAAACATGAAGTCCAAAGCTGCTCACATCCAGGCCAGGTCAGGCTGCAGTTTAAGAAAAGAGACCCCAGAGGTCTGCTGTATATTTGGTTCTGTTTTAGTCGAGGTTTTGTCCTGGTCAAGTCCTAGTCTTTGCACCGGCTTTGATCCCAGTTTAGTCCTTAGTTATTTCTTAGTTAGACTGAGATTATTCCAGGAACAGGAACACTTGACATGCAGGTGCAAAAAGGTGCAGACCGAAGCTTAAACAAGTCATAGAAAGCAAAAGGAAACTGTACAATATCAGATACAAAGTACAATATTATCCCAAAGAATATCTGTACCTGCTGTGAGTTATACATTTAAGTGGAAGAGAGTTATACATAATTAAATTCGATCCGTACAATTGTTCCAGAGAGCTATCCTTTTTTAGATACACAAATCATCATAATATTTGTTCAGTCAAAGTCAATTTTTATAAACACATATAAACAATTTCTCGAAGTTCATATTGGCTGTCTCTGATTTTGAACATTCTGTAGTGATTTTGAGTGAAGAGTTTTTTTTTCTTAAGTAATTCTCATTCACTTCACAATGTGAAGTACCAATCAAAAGGTTTTCATTAAAGATGCACCATGAACTTTCCTAAACAGGACAACCTATGGAACATTTATTGCTTTTGTCTGAAATATTCCACTCACAGTATGGCATTAAACTCATAAATGATGCATTTATTCGATTATGGGTGTTTTTATTGCTTGAAAAATACTTTAAAAACATGCATCTTACTGTGAACAGGGTCACCTCTCCACAGATCTGACCTGTAACT
Organism: Rhinogobius similis; assembly: GCA_019453435.1. NCBI lineage: Eukaryota > Metazoa > Chordata > Actinopteri > Gobiiformes > Gobiidae > Rhinogobius > Rhinogobius similis. Next base: position 10,977,968 of record CM033622.1, on the reverse strand, counting down.
TTGCCCTCCATGGAGATAGATGGGTTTAATGCATTTTTGAGGAATATTCATGGCAAAGCGATAACATTATCTGCCAAAAAGGTTACCTAAAGTACCTTTGTTGCCTATCTTTTTCTTTTGCACATTACAATTTCTGACACTATAATAAAATACACCTTAGCGTCTATTTAAAATTCAGCAGCTGATCCAGTGACGCAAACTTGGAGAGACACCAAAGCTATATCCATAAACACAATCCCGAACCATCAGCGCGATCCTAAACGGCTCTTGAACAAGTGCCATATCGTCCTATTCTCTGATGCACTTTCTAGCGCTCTCTTATCTAACCCAGGCCTGTTCCCGCTGCTGTGAGCCGGCCTGCATACAAATCCAGGCCAGGTTTTGTGCCGCGTTTGCACTTTCACTTCTGGACGGATGCAGAGTGACACCAACCCCACCCCGATCCCCCCGATGCACCCCCTCACACACATGACACAGCACACGCACACGTTTCACATTTTAGCATCAGCATTAGGTCTGCAAGACGTGACGCGAGCGAATCAAAACTGTACACTGAATGGGCATGATAAGAGGGTAATTAAAGTCGAGTTTATTTATATTGCACGCTTAAAACAACTTCAGCTGACCAAAGTGCTTCAGATAAATGGATCAGACACAAATATCATCAAATATAAGTGGAAATACACAACACACAACATGAAACATTACAGAAAGTTTTGTTTTGAGCGGTCACAATAAGAGTCTAATCATTTAAGTAACATTATATCCTGTCATACAATGTCAAAAAACCTGCTAACTTTGTAGTTTTGATCTTTACAAACGTGTTCTTAAATACGTGCGATAATTATTTAAGTTTAGCAGTTCATATTTTCTGCCTTTTCTCAAATTATAAAAGTGCGTGTGACGGGTTTTTACGATTTTCTAATTTTGACTTTATTCAGTGCATTAATACCCATTGTAAATATAAATTATAGTTTTACACCAATCAGGTCGCTGTTGGTGGAGAAAAGTTGAAAAATCTGTTGACAATTATAGGAAGTAAACAAACTGATGACATCACACTAGGGCGACAAAGGTTATGCATAATTTACACAAAAGAAACTACTTTTTTGACCCTTTAAACATTAATTCAACAAAATAAATGTGTTCACATGCATTTCTCTTTGTCAAATGAACAAAATCTGTGACATTAGATGAGTTTAGGCCAATGTACAGTCTGGTTGCTATGGTAATTTCCTAGTGTGATGTCATACTTTACAACCAGGAAGTAAAATTTTAAACCTAAAAAATAGCTAAACTGGGGTAAAATGTGTAAATATTTTAGTAGAAATGATAATATATTTATCTTAACTGCGTTTTAGTTAAATGTCTCTTTCAACCTGTCAGAGGCCCTTTAATGGTTTTGAACTTTCAAATGTGAACAGAATCATAGATAAATCACAAATATAATCGCAACCACAACGATTGTAAAACTAGATATCATCTCTTCCAAAATCGTTCAGCCTGACAATAGATCAGACATAGAAGGACAACGAAACCCACTGCAGATTGAAATATACAGCCCTTCTAATAATAGCACCATCTAAAAGCTCCCAGGTGTCCCATAGTGAAACTTAAAACTTGTGCTACGCTCCAGTACAAGGTCATTTCCCTGTAAGTTTACTCTCATATGCAGGTAGAAGACTTTTATACGAGGAAAATACTGTATATCTGAACCACAGCACTGAGGATAGTTTTGGATAGGGCTGAACGAGTTTGTAAAAATATCTAATTGTTGTGATCTGAATTGATTGGTGGTATTTCTGACGAGCGTTCATTGTTTGTGTTGTGGGATTCTGTTGAAAGTTTACATTTTAAACACATTCAGGAAGATTAAAAGACTGAAACGGTCATGAATATTGGAACTTGATTGTATTGGTCCAAAATGCAGAGTTTTATTCCGAAAAAGACATTATACATTTCCGTTTATTGACAGTATAATGTTACTAAAATACGTACATACATGCAATTTCCTAATTTTGACCATTCAAATTGCGATCTTAATTCAATTGTGATTAGGGCTAGGAATCACATGGTTCCTCAAGATTCAACACGACACACGATACACTGCTCACAATACGATAATATCAAGATATTGATATAGATATACCCTCAATAACCGAAATATTGCTCATTATATTTTCCAATATATCACTATTTTATAAAGAATCCAACAACTCCAACAACTTTCATTATGTCTTCTTTTGTTATATCCACGATGTGTTCTTCTTTAAGACAAATTAAATAGGAGATGTATTTACCTTGTTGACATGTTTCAGCTGCTTAACTGCGAGCCTCTTCAGAACTGTCACAGAACAGGAGAACCTAAAATCAGCCATATCCGACCACTGAAAAAGAGAAAACTGGGACTGGGATGGGGCTCAAGTCATTGGATCAGAGAACAAAAAGTTCAAACGCTGAATCAAGAAGGTGATTGAACTCAGAAAGCGAGGCACTGACAGCATCAACCGTGACGACGGAGCCTTCCTTCTGTCCCACACATGGGACATGATGCTCCAGAGACCACCGGGCAGCAGGAGGCGTGGTCAATCTGAGGAGGCGTGGTCAGTCTGAGCGACGTGCCAGGTTTTCTTTGTTTATCCATGACTTGCACAAACTTAAATTGAAATACACTCATTTTAATCATTAAAACAGTGAACATGTCAAAAGTATTTTATGAACAAGTTTGCGTTCTCTGAACAAGCAACAAAAATGTAGTGCTGTAACAAAATAATTCAGTAAATTATACCAATAATTACTCATGGTGAGCCCACGATATCGACACTGTATCACCAAATTAGTATCACAATATATCGACATTTCAACACACCCCTAAATGTGATATTGTGGCAAACACTATTTATATACAGTATGTCTCACACTCAAAACACATTTTTGTGACTATCATGTTTGTTGTTGTGCTGCTGAAGAATAAAGCAGAGACTGAAGCGCTCTCCTCGTCTCTTTTTACAAACTTCCGCAATATATCTGGGTTTTGGGTAAATACTGAGACCCAAAGGGGAATCAACAGTGAGGAGTTTGTGGGTCTATGTGTTCAGGTTTCCCTTTACCACTAAAACCACGTACAATACAAGAAAGTCCACACAACGGTCAGAACTTTGAATAAAAATCTTCTTGACTTTTCAGCTTAAATGTTGAAAAAAATGACGATTTAGTAACCATGGAAGCAAAAAGCAAAGGATTTTCTGACAGCCAGACATGTAATTTGTTGTGTCATAGCAATTATTTTGTCTGACACCTCCCTCGCCATGGCTAACGACAATAAAGGATGAATTTCAGAAGTGTTCAACATGCCTGAAATGTGTTAGCCTTGTTGTTGTTGTTGTTGTGTAATGCCTATAACTAGAGTATACACATCCACTCTATGCAATTATGGTAGAAATGGAATCAAATCAACCGTTTTTCAACAATAATCTAAGCTTTTGTGTCTGTTGCAGGTGTGAGACGGAGGAGAGGACCACGAAGCGTCTGGAGCAGCAGGTGGAGCAGCTCCGAGAGTCCAAGAGGAGAGCGGAGCAGAGCAGCGAGAGCCTGAAGAGCGACGTGCACCGATCCATCGCAGAACTACAGCAGCTGCACCAGGACTACCAGGTCTGACAGTTTATCGACCGGTTACAAAAGACACGGACACAAAGACACAGACACAAAGAAACAGACACAGACAAAGACAAGCAGACAAAACAGACAGAGACAAATGACTGTGGTGTGGTAGTAGTTAACTTTTTGAAGGACACATATTCTGCTACACTGGCTTTTTTTCTCTTTTAACCACACTCTAACAATGTTCTGTCATCCAAAAAATACCTGGAGTCGCGTTCAGCTGCATTCACGCCATTTGGAGGAATGCTGAAAATCCTCTCCGACCGTCAAAAACACTTCCTGCTGAACTCCCTCGATCAATGACGTTTTTTGATGACTATATTCACTTTATTCCGGAAGTTGCCGTACGCGCCGCCGTCTTGTTTCCGTTGTATTAGTTTACATGGAGCAGACGAGCTCAACAGAAAATAAGTTCTACATGGACTAAAAAGACGTTTTCAGACTGACCAGGAAATCGTTGCGTTGTTGACTTGTTGTTGCTCGTGTTCATTAAACATTGTACACAAATCAACCTACTTTATGTAACATTTTAGCGGCGAGACTTTTCCCTCGTTCGTCATTAGCTTTAACGTGAGTTCTTGTCAAATGGAAGTGCGTTTACAACAAAAAACGGCAAAAGTGGGCGGGGCAGAATAAGGTGAATACAGTGTGTCACTTATGCGAAAATCTTTTGCAGTTTTAAGTCCTTAAATCATTGCCGGCCTCGTTTTGAGCATTTCTGCCGTCACTGCTACTACTAGGCTAATCGTTGCGTCTCTTAAAGTGCTAACATGACTAAAGTGTGTTTCTACTGGCTTTATAAACTCAGTAAGTGCCAGGCAGCAGAGAAACTTGTTAATTTAGTGCATGATAAACATTTTATTTTATTTTATTTTTTCAAAACGTGAAATGGCAAATTTAAGGCATGTTAAGAGCATGTTTAAAGGCTAATAACTATATGAAAATGCATAATATTTAGCCTTTAATGGATAAACAAATGGTGTGCAACCTGGCAAGGCAAGGCAAGGCAAGTTTATTTGTAGAGCACAATTCGTACACAGGGCAATTCAAAGTGCTTTACATAAACAGGAAAAGTTGCATTAAAATCACAAAACACAAAAAGACACACAGAATCATTTTAAAATCATTTTAAAATCATTTTAAAAGAGAGTGCTTTAAAAGAGAAGAGTGCAGATAGATCTTTCAGTCGTATGCACGTCTAAACAGAACTGTTTTTAGCCTGGATTTAAACATTGCCAGAGTGGAGGCCTGTCTCACATAAGGCCTGGCAGATAAGTAGCTTCTTCAATTCCTCTGACAATGTTCTGGTAAAAAAAAAAAAAGGTCTTTTATGATGGAACTATACCTGGATGACACGTGATTACACAAATAAAGGTGCACTATGTAACTTTTGTTAACACTGTAACACTGTAATTGTAGTTGTAGTGAGATTCATAAGATTACTGCCAAACACCAGCAAGATACACAGTTCACCTTTAAGGAAGAATGTGAAAATGTCTCAACACAAACAGTCTCGACACAGGTAGTGGTGAAAAGTAGATAAAGAGAGGCTTATGGTTCTGCTGCTGCGGTGCACAGAGGGCGTCTAAAAAGAGGAAAGACTGAGTGTTTTAAGTGCGACTTGATAGGTCAAATGAACAGGCTATTGTTCTAAATCTTGCATTTTATGTTCAATTTATGTTCAAGTTTTGCTGAGAGCGATGCATCATTTTAATTGCTGTTTGGTTTGTAAAACACATACAAGCACACATTAGCTGCTGAGTTACTGATTCATCTGAATTTGCAGTGCATAAATGACCCCAAACCCCCTCAAATAACTGCATAATTCATTACAACAGCAGCCTGCGGGGCATTTTGAGAATGCTAAAGTCCCTCCCTGTTGTATTGCCATCTCAAATTGGACACAGTCTTATGACACGGGAATTTTAGGAGCAATATCATCCAATATACAGGCAATAATTATAATAAATATGTCAGAATATGAAAACACGTAGTTCACATACTTGGGATTTCACTAGGACTCACTAGGTGCTTCTTCTCAAAATAATTCAAATCTGATGTGACTCACCTACGTATGTGCAAGGACTGGCAATTGATCAAATATTATTTCAGATCAAGATCCAGTCACGCCTAATCATCGCTGTCATTGATCAGCTCAGGTTTCTTTTAATTGAGATTCCGGTCCACAGTCAATCCTCTGTCTGTAAAAAGACAGACAGTCTGTTTGGAGCAGAGTTCAGTCTTTGTAAGAAGAAACCAGACTGTTTTTGTGTTCTTTAATTAATTCATTTATTTAATATGGACAAGTATGAACATATAACACACTACACCATTTATAGCAAGGTTAAATTTTCAGTCTCAGTCTCTAGAAGGGCTTTCACAAACAAACAGGATTCACATGCATTTAATATTAAACAGGCAAAGGCAAATAATCTTACTGAGTAGCCTGCATACCTGACTTCTAAATTAAACAGCAATGATTTAAAGTCTGTCTTGTTATGTTTTCGCCGCATCGCCCAGTCCCACATCCCAGTCTTGTTTTATTGTAAGATCTGAGCAAAAAAAAGTCAGTTTCTCTCCATTTCCCTCTCTCTTCTCTCCTCTCTCCCCCTCCTCCCTCTGTCCCTCTTTTCACAGGCTGCCCAGGCTCTGCAGCGGGCCGACTCCACTCATGCTCCGTTAGCCACTTCCACAAACACATCAGCAGCAGCAGCAGCAGCAGCAGCAGCGCGCGGAGCCAGCGGAGGAAGGGAGCAGGAGGATGGCACAGCGATGGAGCTCACCCGACTGCTCCACGAAATCAGAACGCAGTGCGAGTCCCACTCCAGAGTCACCGGCCCGAGCCCCAGACGGAGACACCACAGCCCGGGCAACTTGGCAAATCTACCCCCCGGATCGGTCGGGCCCAGCCACTCCGGAGCAGGAGGGGCCACGGCAGGAGCATCAGCGGCCAGGGCAAACGGGGGAGCACTTGCAGAGGTACGCAACACATCGAGGACTCGTGTAATGTCAACCTGGAGCGCTGCCAGGTTGACACACCCTCGGTAACAACAACATGAGCAGTTTTCACGTCCGAAATACTGATTTGACTTTTTGCGTGCGTACGTTTTGCGCTCTCTCTTGCCCTGTTTACTGCTGTGCATCTCACTAATGCAGAGTAACAGCGCGGTCTGGCATCACAATGTGTAAAAAGATCCCTGGGTGCTTTTTAAAAATGTATGAGGGGATTTATAGTACAATCCCAAATACTCATACTCAGCAGGTAGGTTTTTCTGTTTGTGGTTTTCTCAATGGAGGAGCATAGATTTGTTTTGTTTGGTTCATTTTTATTATCGCTAAATGGAAACACAGCCTGGATGCCTTTTCATTTCACAAAGTGTTCCTGCTCCTCGACTCAGTGACTTTGGCTCCGGCTGCAGATTTCAAACGCCGTCGTAAATCGCATACACACTTTTGTTTTCATCAGACTCTGGTTGTCAAAGCCAGTACATTACAAAATGGTATCTGAAAATAGCTATTTCTAAAAGTGTAAGATTCTTTGTCGTCTTGATTTGATCCAATAATTGTATTTAATGTATGTAAAACAATATAGATTTGGATTGTGTTCTCACCTCATCACACCACGTCATTCTATCTACAAAGACCTTCTAATTAAGTCAGACTTCACTCTGTTCACTGTGTTCTGACTCATTCGATGTGTTTGTACAGAGTGATCCAGGTGTTGAAGGAGCTGATCCATGGATCTTTTGTGTATTTTTTAGTTAATATGGGCTAATGTTGAACCGTTAGAGTTGTTGCCTCCTCACAACAAAAATGGGGAATTTAAGATCACAGTCTCTTTCCCGGCAAAAGTTAGACTGATATTAAAGCACTAAAGGACTACTGTAATATTATGGGATTTGACATTGAAATGGAGTTGAAAGAGGGACTTCACAGTTTAGCTAATCACAGCGGCCAACAGATGCTCTTTAATAAAACAATATAGTTCTTGACTAAATTAATGTGTGGCATCAACCTCAAACCTTCCATTTTTCCCTGGCTATCTTGTTAGCAACTTTAAATAAAATGTTTTTTTTCCTGAAAATATATGCATTCTGCTCCGCACCAAAAGTCCTGCAGACTCCCTATGGATCAGCCAAGAGCCGTAGAAGATGGATTCTTGTGAGTTTGAAAACTCAAACTTTGCAACAATCCAGCTTGCAGTGCAAGGTTACACAATCTCACATACATTTAGACAAATGTGTACAGAGCCCATTTGGTCAAGAATATTTTCATTACCTGCATCTTCTGAAAATCTGCATTTCATGAAATCTTTTTATGTAATTGTATTGTACTGTATTTGTTGACATGGACTTCATTTATTGATGTGAGAACATCTCTCCAAACGCCCACAAACGCCCACAGTGCTTTGAGAGCTGTGTCAAGGCCATGTCATGTCATTATAGATATCAAAGGTGTGAACAGCTTGTCCAGCTGTGTCCACAGTCTTTGTTTATCCACAGTTAAACCTCACCTGCGACTGCTCTCTGCCGTTATAAAAGATATCTGTGTGCACGGCAGTACTTTTGTACTGAGTATCCAACAACAGAGCCGTAACTATTTAGGATTAGGGCTCAAAAGCTGACTCTTGTCTCGCTCTTATGTCTGATGAGGCCGTTGTCCCGCAGGAGGAGGCAGCATGGGCGCAGGTGAACATGGGGGGAGCCGCGCTGAGAGAGGCCAGAGCAGAGCTCGCCGAAGCCCGGAAACAGTGGCACGTTTTACAGGTCGAGATCGAGACCCTTCATGCCATGGTAAGAAATACTGACTAAATAATAACTAATAATTACAAAATAACTGTACTATTTAGATCTACATATAATCTACAAAACAATCATGTCCCTGCATTAAAAACGGAAATTGGCCGTAGAGCATTTAGATTTAAAGCTCCTAATCATCAGAACAACTTGCATTGTTCAATCCCATTCATTAAAATTTCAATTTAAGACATCAGTTCTTAAACACCTGTCTTTGAAAACAACTCAACTTTCTGTAATTCTCATGTAATGTTGTTATGAAGCTTATGATTTACTAAATTGTATTGTAAAGACGATGAAGCTTGAGGTTGCTAGACTTAAAGAGCCATGTTATTTTGTGTGTTTGAATGTTGTCTGTCTGTTGTTGTTGTTTTTTTCTCTCTATTTGTTTTTTTATATTTGTACTTTGTCATGTTGAGGACCCTTACAAACATGTTACATCTCAAGAGGCTAGCCCTTGAATAAATGTAATACCTAAATGAACTATTACAAAACTCACTGGATAGTTAAATTTGCACTACTCCTTTTGAATGAATAAATGTCTTTCACATTATTAAATATAATGAATGACAAGGTGCATTCACACTTTTGGTCCTGGATTGCGTCCATTTTAGTCCTGACGTGGACCCTGTTCTAGTCTTTGTTTAGTCCCAGTTTTGATGTGGAAAATGTGAGCGCACTAAAAGATAGTTTTATAAGTTATGGCAGGTTTTGTTGCCAGAATGGACAGATCAAAGTGGATGGAGAACAAATTTTGAAGTGCAATATATTAACAGAGACAATATTACAATAAGCAATAATATTGAAACTTCTTGATTCCACTGATACAGTAACCATAAAGCAGCACAATTCCAAACAAAGTCCTTCCAATTGTGCAATATTGGTTAAAACATGAGCTGCAATAAATAAATCACAGAATGAATCACCTTTTTGTAACTTATTTCACTCTGACTGATTCAAATCTTATCAAAAGTCAAAGATACGTTCCCCAAAGTGCATACAAAATGTCATAGTGAATATTGAGCCTCAAATATATAATAGTTTATATATTTAACGACAAGTTGATAGTAATTATCGTGACAGGCCTAGGTATGTTGAATGTTCAGTTACCAAGCAGGAAGCAAAGAGGAAGATCAGAAATTATAGTCAAGACTTGTAGAAGAAATTATATCATTATAACGAGCAGTGAATGGGGCACAATTATATCTCAATTTTGCACAAACACAAGCGTTTTGTAGTTTGTAATTACAGTCGTTCCACTTCTTATGTAACCTGTTCCCTGCATCGTTGACTCTTAATACTTTTTGTGAATGGGCCCTTTTCACAGCTATTGTAGAATAAAACCCTATACAGATTACATCATGACGTTTATACAGCTTTTAATGCTTGTTTTGACTTTACATAAATAGAGCGGAAACAACACGCCTGTCTAAATAAATGAGGTCACTGATGGACGAGATTAGTTCAGACAACCAAACAGGAAGAGACCAGTAAGAATGCACTGTCGACCTTTGCCACTCGGTACATGTTTCTTTAGCTGTTTTAAATTTAGGGATAGGCTTTATCCTTAGTCATCTGCTTCCATGCCTACCTCCAACTCCCAAAACAACACGCTTTGTAAACAAGGAAACTGCAGCATCACCACTGTAGACTGAAAAATCATGTGTAGATATTATGCTAAATCAACTTTTATTACAGTGTTCCCTCATCATAAGTAAAGGGATGTAACTGCAACCAAAATATTGTGATGTTGCACAGTCAATGCTCTCACAATAATATGTCAACATAGATCAAACCGAAGCCTCTTTGCTTAAAGTGCGTATGACAGGTTTTCATGATTTTCTAATTTTAACTTTATTTGGTGTGTTAATACCAGTTGTACATATACATTTTAGTTTTACACCAATCAAGCGGCTATTTGTGGAGAAAAGTTGAAAAATATGTTGACAATTACAGGAAGTAAACAGACTGATGACATCACACTGGGGAGACAAAGGTTATGCATAATTTACACAAAAGAAACAACTTTTTTTGATCCTTTAAACATTGATTCAACAAAATTAAGGCTTTCACATGTATTTTTATTTGTAAAAAAAAAAAAAAATCTGTAACATTAAATGAGTTTTGGCCCCATGTACAGGATGGTTGCTATGGTAATTTCCTAGCGTGATGTCATCATTTACAACCAGGAAGTCAAACTAAAAATGAAAAAAATTGCTAAACCGTGATAAAATGTGTGAACTATTTTAACAAAATTTGAAATATATTTATCTTAACTGCATTTTTGTCAAATGAGTCGTCCGACCTGTCATAGGCCCTTTAAAGTGCGTATGACAGGTTTTAACAATTTTCTAATTTTGATTTTATTTGGTGTATTAATACGTATTGTACATTTTTTTTTTTTTTTTGTTTTACACCAATCAAGTCATGGTTTGTGGAGAAAAGCTGAAAAATCTGTTTACAGGAAGTAAAAAACTGATGACATCACACTAGGGAGACTCATTCTATCCAAAGATTTTGCATAATTTACCCAAAATAAACAACTTATCTTACCCTTAAAACATTAAATCAACAAAATAAAGGTGTTCACATATATTTTGATTTGTCGGACAAAAAAATCTGTGACAATAGCTGAGTTTTAGCCCAGTGTACAAAGTCATTTCCTAGTGTGATGTCATCGTTTACAACCAGGAAGTGATATTACAAAACTAAAAAAAAAAAATGCTAAAATTGATGAAATGTATAATTATTTTTAACAAAACTTTTGATATATTTATCGTACCTGTATTTTAGGTACATGAGTAGTCCAACCTGTCAGAGGCACTTTAAGGCGAGACACTGCAGGCAAAACCCTTTTTTTTTTCAGTTATTTGTTTTTTTTTTTTTGGTCAGTTTGCTCTGTCAACATATCGGCTTTCATGTGGAAACTACAAACTTGTCCAGCCTGTCTCCTCAGGACATAAGGATCACCACATAAAGTAGATCCAACACCAAACTTTACAATCTTGGACTCAACAAGATTTGGACGAAATGCACAGAATTATTGTTTTTAATATTTAATTCTAAAACTGATTAATTAAAGTTTTAAGTCAAAAAAATGAGGCGAAATATTACTTTTTAGGACAATTTTCAGTCAAATCTAGTGTACTCAAAAACTAAATAAGAAATCCCAAATCCCCTGTATACAAAATTAATGAACGTGTACAAAATGAACAAAGAAATTCAATATTGGTTCTGTCCATTTTTAGATTTAAATGTCCCAAATATCTGTAATTTTGGCCATTTTCACACATAAAATGCCTCATTTCCACATGAAAACATGACATGATGACAAACTTATAATACATTTTTTTCTTAAATTTATGTGAGTAAAAAGTTAAAGTTGATATTTTTTAATTTATTGACTGTAGTGTCTCACCTTAAATACATAGTTTATTTACAGAAACAGCTTAAGAAAAACAAACAAAGGGAGGAACATAGACCATAATCCTTTGCTTCATTTCCGAGCTAAAAACATGAGAACATAATTGTTAATAAGCACTTTTATATCTTTATTCTTTGAAATATGACAGTAATGATTTACATGAAAGGCTTGTCAAGAAACTTAATAAAGAAAAGGTATAATTTATATAGTTCTGCCTCTTCAAAGTATCACAATACATATTGTGCCGCGAAATTAATATTGTGATAATATTGTACCTTGAGATTTGCATGTTTAATCCTTACTCTAAGTTGTATTCTAAACAACAACTTAAATAAAAATAAAAATAAACACCTTTCTTTAGCAATTTATCTGACAATGGTGTAATTGTTAGAAGCAATAAAGAGATGGGGTTAATCAGGGCCAAATTAGTAGCAGCTCTTGGGTCTTTTCAATCTATAAACTTGTCAATATCCATCAGAAGAGGTACGACAAAAGAACAAAGGTACACCGCTGACTGTCAATGGATAAAGTAAACTGTAGATAAAGAGATTTCAGGAACAACAGTACTTTCTCTTCTGTAATTCTGTATCCCTTGCTCTTGTGGCGCGCAGGAGAAGGGCCTGGAGACGTCGCTGCAGCACACCCAGCGCTTGTACTCGTCTCAGCTGCAGGACCTCTCTCAGGTGATCACCCGACTGGAGGGCGAGCTGGAGCAGGTCAGGAGCGGACTGGCCACGCAGCGCCAGCGCCACAACCAGCTCCTCAACACCAAGATGAGGCTGGAGCGCGAGATCGCCACCTACAGGCGGCTGCTGGAACGGGAGGAGGGCAGGTGAGGGTGAGGGGGGGAACGGAGGGGAATCACACACCAGGAAGAGTGTGGTTAAACGCTCAGTGAGGTTTATAGACGACCAGGAATCAGGATGAAGGTGTTTAATTTAATGAGGCCCCCTGGAGTTGATTATAAGGTATGGCTGTGTGGAGGAGTACATTTAAATTAAGGCTGTGTTCACACTTGCAAATGCACCACAAGGGATTTTACGCCGTCAAATGATTGTAATTATTCACGATTACTGAGAACATGACAGTGAAATCTTGAATTTTCTTTCGTTCCTATTGTCTGACATGTTACTGAAAATGAACCATGATAAGACCAGGACTAACGCTGCGTTCCTGGCAACTGGGAAGAAGGTTATTTCCCACTTGAAAGATACAAGTTCCGACTTTGGAGCGATCCAGCTGAATGTAAACAATTTGGCTAAGGCTAAATGTAAATAACAGATTATTTTGGGATTTATCTTGTAACAAATGTTTACATCACTCAGGTTCACTTTTTTATTCATTTTTATTTTAATTTTACTTTGGCTGTAACACGTCACACTCGTGTGTGAAGTGGGAGTCGCTCGACCAGCTCCAGTTCACAGTAGGATTTACAAGTTCAAGTGGCGTTCCAGGGCAATTTTTCAAGTCGGAGGTGGGAGATATCCCAGTTACCAGTTGCCTGGAACGCACCATAAACAAGGACTAGAACTGGACCAAACCATTCATAAATCAGGGATAAACTGAGCTCAAAATAAGAACAAGTGTGAATGCGCCTTAACTTTTACTGGCTGATGGCTCACTTATCATTAAATGTTGTATAAAACACATAACATAACCTGAGCTAAAGAGCAAATATAGTTTAGTATATTGTTTTTTTTATTTAATTTTCAAGATAAATGGATAGATTAAATATTAAATCGTACTTTATCTTGATTTTTGACTCATATATTTATTCCACTGCTGTTCTTGTTGTAATTTCCCTGTTGTGAATATAAATAATTGTATTTTTTTTCTTATCTTATCATAGTTTAATACATTATCTGCATCTATTACCACAACCAGCAACTTTTTCCACTTATTTTACATGTCAGCAGTCGAAGTAAACACACAGCAAGTTCATAACCAACTTTAAATTATTACAAGAGTTATTTCCATATTCAACCGTTCTTATTTATTCATTAACCTTTATTTAACCCTTTGAGATAGAAGCGGAAAACCTGCAGCGTACAATCACGAAAAACATTCACACATTTAAACAAACGACATTCAAAAGCACAGGTACTTTCATAATTATTTGCAGTTAAGCTCAGTACATACAGTATTTTTCTTGTAGCCTATAATTAGAGCCACGCTACGGAGCTTTAAGATGCGCAACATTTGGAAACAGCCCAACCTTTTAACTACACCTAACGCTCATTTTCCATCTGCACTTTTGACACGACGTTTAATTATTCTCTGAGGCGTCTTGAACTAATGACACCATCGCTTTTCCCGCTTAACTCCTTCGCTGTTGTAGCTTCATGATTATATTTTATAGCGTGAGGAAACATTGTTCGGTTTTATGGGACGGGCGCCTGCAGTGATCTTCCCCTGCGATGATTTCATTCAGACTTTTATGAGCGATAGTTTGTTCTTTTTGTTGAAACGGCAGAACAGAGCGGGATGAGAGACGAGTTTAGACGATAGTTATAGATACTAAATCAAGGAAAAGGGCAATAAGTCATCTGGACATAGTGTTTGGCGGTCCTTTTACAAGCTTTTGTGTTGAAGCGTAAAAGAACAAATGCAACTAATGCTTCTAACTTATTCGTTTTGATTTAGAAAACTTGTCAGTGATTAGTTTTTGAACTTTACAAAGGATTATTTCTGTTCTTTTTTTACACATTTTTACCATTTATAGCAAAGAACAGGCGTGATTCTTAGTCTCAATACCACAATGATCGTAAAACACAACATTTTTTTAATAGAATGTAATTTCAACACAAAATTATAAAACTTTCTTTATGTATCTTGAATCTGGTCTTTTAATCATTCTGATAAAGCTTTTAACAAACTAAAACTGTTCAGGAAATGTCAAATGTAATCCTTTTTATGATTTTTTTTCTAGTACTGATAGTTTTTCTTAGTCATTTTGATTTTGAAGTTGACTTGTCAGTGATTAGTTAGATTTTTTTGATTGACAAACTTTCCAAAGGATTATTTCTGTTCTTTTTTTGCATATTTTTGTCAGCTTAAGCTATATTTGTCACGATACCAACATCTCAAAGTCGATTTTCATTCCAAAGAACAGGCGTGATACTGATTTTGACACCACAGTGAAGGTGAAAACATAGAATAGAATGTAATTTCAACACAAACTAATAGCATTTTCTTTATGTTACAGTGTGGTCTTTTAATCGTTCTGATAAAGCTTTTGACTTTTAATAAAGCTTTTTAAAACTGTTCACTAAAGATCAAATTTAGCCCTTTTTATGATTTTGTTTGTAGTATCAATACTTGGTTCTATTCATTTTGATTTAGAAGTTGATTTGTCAGTGATTAGTGAATGAATGAATGATTGACAAACTTTCCAAAGGATTATTTCTGTTCTTTTTTACACATTTTTACCATTCATAGCAAAGAACAGGCGTGATTCTTGGTTTCAATACCACAATGATCGTAAAACACAACACTTTTTTTTAATAGAATGTAATTTCAACACAAAATGATAACACTTTCTTTATGTATCTTGAATCTGGTCTTTTAATCATTCTGATAAAGCTTTTAACAAACTAAAACTGTTCAGGAAATGTCAAATTTAATCCTTTTTATGATTTTTTTTCTAGTATTGATAGTTTTTCTTAGTCATTTTGATTTTGAAGTTGACTTGTCAGTGATTAGTTAGATTTTTTTGATTGACAAACTTTCCAAAGGATTATTTCTGTTCTTTTTTTGCATATTTTTGTCAGCTTAAGCTATATTTGTCACGATACCAACATCTCAAAGTCGATTTTCATTCCAAAGAACAGGCGTGATACTGATTTTGACACCACAGTGAAGGTGAAAACATAGAATAGAATGTAATTTCAACACAAAATAATAGCATTTTCTTTATGTTACAGTGTGGTCTTTTAACTGTTCTGATAAAGCTTTTGACAAACTAAAACTGTTCAGAAAAGATCGAATTTAGCCCTTTTTATGATTTTGTTTCTTGGTTCTATTAATTTTGATTTAGAAGTTGATTTGTCAGTGATTAGT
Organism: Rhinogobius similis; assembly: GCA_019453435.1. NCBI lineage: Eukaryota > Metazoa > Chordata > Actinopteri > Gobiiformes > Gobiidae > Rhinogobius > Rhinogobius similis. The sequence continues at coordinate 10,962,029 of CM033622.1, read as the reverse complement.
GAATGAATTAATGATTGACAAACTTTCCAAAGGATTATTTCTGTTCCTTTTTATACATTTTTTTTTTACCATATTTGTCATATTTGTCACAATACCAACATGTCAAAGTGGATTTTGAACTTGATTTTCAAACTTAATTCTGTCCTTTTTGTGATTTTTCTAGTATTTATTCTTGTTCAAATTAGTGTCTAGTTTTGATACTAGTTTTAGTATCGCTTAGTATTTTATTTTATTCATTTATTTACCGGTACATATTTATTTCGTTTTTCAATTTGCTAACAGATAACAAACATTAAAACAGGACCGAACAAGACCAGAGACAGCAGAGAGAAAAAAACAAAGACAAAATTAGAGCGGAAGACATTTAAATAAAGTTAAGACACATAAAGTCCCAAGTAACTGTCCCAATTGATCCAAAGTCTGTCAAATTTCTTCATCTTCAAGTTAGATTTGTATCTGACCCCTCTGAGCTAGAAAAGAAAAGAATTTGTACTTTGTGTATGATTTGGATTTAGTGCTGTCTTTTTGATAAAACCCCTTTTTGTTGTCGGAGAATAATTATTTACAGCTAAATCATACGTTATAATTTCAATAATCAATTAATAAGCCAATAGTTGCAGTCCTAGTAACAAACATACATACTTTAGGTGCCAGTACTTCCTTCAATAAAATGAATAAAGTTAGGATCTTTTTTTACAGTAAGAAAGCTTAGGTTCATCCATAAATAAAATGTTGATGTTGTATCATGAATCGTTGCAAAAGACGTAAAGGGGAACTACAGTGGGATTTTAGCATTACGTCTTTAATGCCCCAAAAACAACTATTGTATAATTGTTGAGATGATGACACTTTAACGCAAATCCTTGTAATCTTTGATGTCACTCATGGAAATCCCAAAGCATGCCATAACCAGCGCGTCTGGTGTTAAAACATGACTCATACTGGATCTGTAGGATGCTGCTCTTTCACGGTGGTCCACACTTAACTTAACTCTTATTTGACGAGTCAGCGCCTTCACCATAAAGTATACAAGATTTTACAATAATGTTTACGTGTTTTCAGTCGACCCAGACTGACTAGATCTCATGTTCCTTTGTGTTTATAGAACCTTAAATGGTTGTTTAAACAAAATAGAGGTGTAATCAGGTATTATTAGTTGTCAAATCATAACTACTTTATATGGATTTTGGCCCTTTGGCTGTTTACTATTCACCTTATTCTGCCCCGCCCACTTTTGTCGTTTTTTGCCACAGATCCGCACTTTTGTTGTAAACGCACTTCCGTTTGACGAGAACTCCGTTAAAGCTAATGACGAACGAAGGAAAAGTCTCGCCGCTAAAATGTTACATAAAGTAGGTTGATTTGTGTAAAATGTTTAATGAACACGAGCAACAACAAGTCAACAACGCACCGATTTCCTGGTCAGTCTGAAAACGGCTTTTTAGTCCATGTAGAACTTATTTTCTGTTGAGCTCGTCTGCTCCATGTAAACTACAACGGAAACAAGACGGCAGCGTGTACGGCAACTTCCGGAATAAAGTCAATATGGTTGCTAGGTAACTGCCCATGTCCAACCAGGAAGTACAATTATAAACATTATGATAACTGTCAAACTGGGGACGAATTGGCAAAATGATAAGCAAAATCTTAAATATAATCATGTTCTCTACGTTTTAATGAAATGCGAAATGTGAAATCTAACCCAGTGTTTCCCAACCAGGGGTACAGGGATCCCAGGGGGTACGTGAAAAATTACCAGGGGGCACGTGGAATGGTTTCAGGGTTTAAATGAAGATGAAATGTACCTTTATCTGAATAAAAAACATGTCATTAGTTGTAAATTTGGCATCTTTTTGGAGTATCTTGGACCATACATATAATTACAACAAAAATATAATAGTAATAACTGACTATATTCAACTAATAAACCCAGTTATTTGCCTGAAACTCAAGTTAAGGGGTACTCTGAGTGTGAAACAAAGCTTAGGGGGTACACGAGACAAAAAAGATTGGGACCCACTGATCTAACCTGTCATATGGACTTTAAACAGAGCTGGTTTGATTATTTGAGGAGTTAAAACAGGTCCAAACTAGACCTCTTGAATTAAAAATAATGTATGACATGTTAATTGCTTCTACAAATGATTTTAGAATGATTGTTGTTGTAAAAATCTTTATTGACCATAAAAATGTATTTATCCTTATGAGACAGACTGTAGTTTGCCAGATGGGAGAAGGGTGTTTGGGGTGCCAGCGTCTCCACTCCGATGCTCAGTACTTTTTACGCGATATTTGTAACTGTATAATATAAATGAGGTATGTCTAAAAAACAGGACCAAGCCAGATCTGCTAATAACACTTTACACCTGTGATGCCGTTTACAGACTTGTCAAAGTCTCTTAAAGCCCGATTATGTAGCCACAGCTGCCCTGAGGAAGACTGATGGAAGTGAGGCTGCCAATTTGCACCAGACCAACACTAATCCTTCACGCACTCACCTCTCTCATCCTGGAAAATGTGGGTGAAGTGTCTAGTCCAGGGGTGTCCAAACTTTTTCCATCGAGGGCCGCATATTGAAATATAGACCAAGCAGAGGGCCACAAATCAATCGTGAAACGTTAAAAAAAGCTACATTTATCTGATGTTTCAAGTACCACATCTATATTCAGTGTCAGTGCCTTAAAGGGCCTATGACAGGTTTGACTAAAATTCAGTAAAGATACATATAATCAAATTTCTACTAAAATCTTTACAAATTTTATCCCAGTTTAGCCATTTTTTAGGTTTTAAATTTTACTTCCTGGTTGTAAAGTATGACATCACACTAGGAAATTACCATAGCAACCGCACTGTACATTGGCCAAAACTCATCTAATGTCACAGATTTTTTTCATTTGACAAAGAGAAACACATGTGAACACCTTTATTTTGTTGAATTAATGTTTAAAGGCTCAAAAAAGTAGTTAATTTTGTGTAAATGATGCATAACCTTTGTCTCCCCAGTGTGATGTCATCAGTTTATTTACTTCCTGTAATTGTCAACAGATTTTTCAACTTTTCTCCACAAATAGTGACTTGATTGGTGTAAAACTATAATTTGTATTTACACTGAATATTAAAAGTGTATTAATACTGAAGTATTAATACACTGAATAAAGTCAAAATTAGAAAATCATAAAAACCTGTCATACGCACTTTAATATCAGGTCTGTGCTGACAATGTGGGTCAATTCACCAGGAAGGCTAAGGGCCAAAAAAAATTGGTCTGAGCGCTGCATTTGAGTTGGGGACATGTCTGGTTGAGTCTAAGGACACGATGACAGAATTTGGTCCGAGTGATAATCAAGCCTCGGGCGTTTGATATTAGTTGACGATCTCTAACCACTGAGCCACTGTCGCCCCAGATCTTAATCCAGACTTAAAACTGATTTAGCAGGACCATCCCTAAATGTCCGTCTAAAGCAGGATCACACATGTTGATTATGTGAGTTAGAGCTGAGTGATATGCCCCAAAAAAAACATACAATCACAATTTTCTTGGATCACGATTTCGATTTGATCACGATTCATGTACACTTACTGTATTCATTTGGCCATAAATATGTAAATAAAAGTAAATTTTAATTGGTTAAATCAACCTGTCACTCACTCAGATCATGACAGAGGCTGATGAATAGAAGCAGAGTGTGGAAAAGAGTCTGTTTTGAAGAATTGAGCTGCAATAAACAAAACATTTCTGAATTAAGATATGGGGATGTCACAAAAAAAGCAGATTGTCAGGGATCAGATCATGATTTGAGATTTATACCATAACACCCAGCTCTGAAACACATTTAGACTAAGATTAGACCAGTTTAATCCAGGACGAAATCAGTAATTCTTCTGAGGACTAAACCAGTTCCAAACCAGGACTAAATTGAGTATTCACAAGATGGACCTCAGCATTCTAATCCTTCTATAGGGTTCTGTTTGTAATAATATCGTCTTACTGCGGTTACATGTTTTTATTTACCCTGTGTGCAAATGTTGTGGTGAATATAAACGTGATCCAGATCCGTGGCTTTGTTTGACTGTTTAAACTGTAAACATCCAACATCTTTTCTAAATTTCCTTCTGGCCTGAGCTGACCTGTTTATGGATTCAGGTGGAGATGTTTGTGCAGGAAGTCAGGAACGCATGAGGACAAGATTATCGTGTTTAGTGTTATCCAAATGCTGCAGTTGCACGGTTTAACGAATATTTACACTTTGTTCTTATGCAAATCTTTTAAACATGGTATAGTTTTATGAAGACAAGAGTTCTCTGGGCTGGGCGATGTTGACAAAAAATGAATCTATCTATCTATGATAATATTATGTCAGTCCAATAAAAATTCATTCTATTTAAATGTATTAATTGCGGTTTAATTATCAAACAAATGTGAAACTTCTGCTAAATTAATCACAAAAGTGCACAAATATCACCTTAAACCCTTATCTGAACGTTTCCAACATTACATTTTTTCATTTTTATTTTTAATCACCTCTTTATGTAATATTTTTGACTATAAACGATACACTTTGATAAAAAATTTGCGGATCTTCAAAACAACTTTGACAATATTATCTAAATTTTGATGTATTGACATATTACAGACATTATAGATTTTTAAAAATCCCATTAATTCAGAAGGAAATCAGTTTAAGTACATATTTGAATGATTCTTCCTATGTTTATTTGAGAGTAGAATTGTATTTTTTCATCAAAATGTAAAAACATAATAAAAAACATGAGTAAAAGTTGAAACTGTGATTGAAAAAGACAACTGTGTGGCGTTTGCAGTAGTTGCCATAATACCTTCTATAATATCGGTGTCATTGTATACATAGTAAATACATCTAGGATTACGTAATGCTATATGATTGTGTTTAAACAGATAGTGTGGTTTGTCTAAATCTGATAATGACATACTTCCAAACGCCTGCAGGCCAATTTAAAGCACTGTCCTTTGTTAACGGGACGTCTCTCAGCACTCAATGAACCCACACACTTAAAGCGCCGTGTTTGTGCTACATAAATGTCACTATAGTAATACAAATACATAATGATTAAATACACCACTCTCTATGTGACTTTATGTGTGTATTTTTCTTTATTGTACATGTGGATCATTATGGCACTTTTGTAGAATATAAGGACTTTGCTGTTGTTGTTACTGGTATAGTTTAGTTTTTAATCTTATATTAAACGTGACACAACAGATGAAAGTCTTTCTCAGCTTTTACATGTTCATGCTGAAACAACAAAATTGTCCAATCTGCACCTAAAGAGTTTTATTATTTCATTTAATCACTTGCAACCATAAATTTATAGGAAATATTGAACTTCAAAAAACATTCTCCAAATTCTAAGATAAAGACGCCTTTACAATCTTGTGCTTTACAAGATTTTGATGGATTGTACTGAATGATTTGTTGATTTGGATAGTGGTAGCGCTAGTTCACTCAAATCCTAAATAAGATTCTCCTCCAATATTTTCTGTATCTAATGTCAACAAAATGAAGCAAGAAATGTATTTTTCAGATTTGTTAGTTCCAAATATGATAATTTGCACACATAAAATGCCTTCTTTTTATGACAATATTACATGATGAAGAACTTTTGCAATACATTTTCTTACATTTACATCAGTAAACTACACAAGAAGGTGAACTTGATCTCAATTTAAGTTGTTTCCTATTTGCCTGCAGTGTCTTGCCTTAAAAACATAAATAATATAACATCTGCATTGCAAATAAATTACTATCTAGATGAGTTAAAATGTCTTGATTTCAGGATATTAAAGGGAAAATATTCATCATGTTTCATATGGTTAGGAGCCTTAACCTAAACATGGTCTTGAGTACCTTAAATTTGTCATGAAACAAAAAACGTTTATCATGTTCATGTTCATGTTCTTACTACAAGGAATTGATAGCACTGTTCACTGACACGCACTGAGTCCATCCAGCCACTAGATGGCACCTCACCATCAAGTGGCTGGACAGTAATATAGTCTTATTAGCGCTGTTCAAAACACGAGTTTCAGTTTAGCAGCAGCAGCTCATATGTTTAGACATCAGAATTGCTCAGAAGGAGTCTGGCGTTGACTGAAGGACTTAAAACAGCAGATTCTTTGATAAGTAAATGGTAAATGGTCACATTTATATAGCGCTTTTCTACCTTTTTTAAGGCACTCAAAGCGCTTTACATCAAGGAACCAGTCACCCATCCACTCACACATTCATACACCAGTGTACGCAGACACTGGGGGCGAGGTGGGTTAAGTGTCCTGCCCAAGGACACAACGGCATTATTCATCTGAAGGAGCTGAAATCGCACCACCAACCTGCGGGTCAGAGGATCTGACCACTCAACTACTCCATGTCTGGAGTGGGATTCGAACCGCCGACCTTCGGATCAGAAGGCGCCCACTCTACCTACTGTGCTAGTGACGTATGAAGTCTGAAAATACATCCCAGGTAGAAGGAGTTCAGCAGGAAGTGTGTTTGACACTCAGAGAGGGGAGGGTTTTTAAGTGACTATTCCTCAAAACAATGTAAATGCAACTGAATGCTACTTCAGGTTTGTTTTTGACGACGGAACATTGTTAGAGCATGATTAAAATCTCAAAAAAGTCACTGTGGCAGAATATGTTCCCTTTAATCTTAATTTCAGACGTTTTGACTTGATTAGTTAAAACTAGCTATTTGTTGAAACCAGATAATTTTACTTGTTTCAAACCATTTCTGACTTGTTGTAATAAATTACTTCTTAATTTAAGCCAAATTATCTGCTTAGATGTTGTTTAGATAGTTTAACGTATCTCATTGGCAAATGTATTTTATTATTTTAAGCTAAATTACTGCATGATCTGTCAGAAATACCTTGAAACCAGTGAAAAATTCTGCATTATAAAGGTATTTAAATCTCATTGATTCTAAACTAGTCAAATCCAGATAAAAAATGTAAATTCAAGTAATTTTAAGCGAGGATTGATATACATTTTTGTGGTGTGGGCTAAAAATGCTTATTTGAAATGCTGTTTGCTAATTATGATGTGTTGGTTTCATGTAGAACTGTTTGGACGATTGAAGTTGCATTGCATTTTTCACTCTAAAACTCGATTTTGTGGCCACAGCGGACAGAGATGTGGCCACCAAACAATTTTTCTGACAATTCACTCAAACGCCACTTCATAGTTTTGCAAAGTGAGTGACGTGTCTTGCCAAAGAACACAATACCCGCTCCAAAAAGAGATAATTTGATGAATCTCTAGTGATTCCATGGTCTCAGCAAACATGATAAACAAGATGTCTCATGGTGCTCTTTGTGATTGCAGGTACATGAGCCGAAACGCCCCTCCGGTGTCCCTGCGCCTGTGGAGGTCTCCTGGAGCCGACTCTAAGGAGAGCAGCTCGGAGAACGACCAGAGCGACCTGGCTTTGACTCCGGACGAGCCCAAATCTGAGCCGCTGCCCGACATCCCCCCTTTGCTGCCCCCCGACAACGGCCTCAAGAAGCGCTCCGTCCTCATCCGGCAGCAGAGCCTGGTCATACTCACAGGTGAGGGGCAGATGTGACGTGGGAGGTTTGTTTTGTTTTGTTTGCTCATGGTTTGTAATAGGTTGTAAATGTCCTGTCTTACTCCAATTTTACTCAGAAGGATGTATGGATTTATGGACTTCACTGGTTCTAGATCAGGGGTGTCCAAACTTTTTCCATCGAGGGCCACATTTTGAAACATAGACCAAGCGCAGGGCCACAAATCAATCGTGAAACGTAAAAAAAGCTGCATTTATCTGATGTTTTAAGCACCACCACATCTACATTCAGTCTCAGTGCCTTAATATCAGGTCTGTGCTGCATCAAAATGTTAGTTATTTAGGTTGGAATTGTATAAAATCTGAAATGTGCTGTAAAAAGTACTTCTCAGGACAGAGTGGGCCAATTCACCAGGAAGCCTAAGGGCCAAGAAAAATTGGTCTGAGGGCCGCATTTGGCCCCCGGGCCTGAGTTTGGACATGCCTGTTCTAGATCATAATAGTCTTCGCTAAGTTGATGCTACCAGCTATTGTTTTTGGGCAGGCACAGGTCTTAAGTTCAGACGGGGGTAATTGACAGGTGGAATAGTCAATCAGGGACATTGCGTGGTTCGTCAGTATCAAAACGAAAATGGATGTTTACGAGGAAAAAGAAAACGGGGGGAAAAAAACACGGTGGACTGAAAAACATTTGTTGAATCAGTGAGCGAATCAGGAAACTCTGTGAACCTGATTTTGTTCTGAATGAGAGAGGACCAATGAGATCCTCCTCTTCCTGATTGCACGATTCTTTCTGAGTTCGGCCTGAGATGCAGTGGATGGAGTGGCGACCAGATTGAGAACCAAACTACATCCCCTGCTAATTGTTCTCAGCCCATTTCACATTGCTTTACAAACTTTGAACATTAAAGGTCTCTGCGCTACTCTGCTTGCAACAGTTTTTTTTTTGTAGAGTCAGAAATCAAGGCTGAATTACTTTTACTTTTCTGTACTACATTATTTTCTACAACGTTTAATAATAAATCAGGTCTAAGGTCCAAGGCGTCCGAATACTTTCTGTAGAGTCACCGCTCCTTCTGTCGTGCCTCGAGTCAAGCAGAACCATCAGCTTTAGAGCTAGAGTTCATTGGTCACTGTCATTTAGAATAAACACAAACTTCTCTCACCTCAGCTTAACAACGTTTTGTACTTTGCTCAGTGATTCTGTAGAAATCTGTGACGTTTTCAATCCCCGTGACATTCTGTACTTTTTTTTTTTCCTGGTAAGCAGCCGTATTTGTTTTGATACTTGTTTGGCTAATCCACCTGTCAGTCACACCATCTGAACTTAGGGAGGTGAGAACAAACGCTTACCAGACTCAGAGTCAGAATCAGACAGGTTTTTGTTGCCGTTGTTGGAGAACAAAATTCACAAACTAGGACCTTGCTTTGACAGGAAGGTGCAACATATAACAGTGAAAAGTAATAATAGAAAGGTAAAAATAGTAGACTATTCTAAAATAAGATAAAACAAGGGCATGCAAAATAAAATGTGTGTAGAATAAAAATATAATATATACAGGACACGAGATTAGAACAATAGTGCAAACGTGTGGTGCAAACTGTGAAATAGTATTAATTACATTATTAAAGTGACAGGTGTTATTAAGTGTTTATGAGTCCAACGACAGAGGGAAAGAAACTGTTCTTGTGGCAGGAGGTTCTGGTCCAGACCGTAGCCTCCTGCCCGAGGGGAGGGGCTCAAATAGTCCATGTCCAGGTGAGAAGGGTCAGCTGTGGTCCGACCTCCTCGTCCCCGAGTCCTGGAGACGTACAGGCCCTGGAGACGCACATGTCCTGGAGACGCACAGGCCATGGAGATGTACAGGTCCTGGAGACGTACAGATCCTGGAGACCTGGAGACGCACAGGTCCTGGAGACGTACAGGTCCTGGAGACGCACAGGTCCTGGAGACGTTGAGACGTACAGGTCCTGGAGACGCACAGGTCCTGGAGACGCACAGGTCCTGGAGACCTGGAGACGCACAGGTCCTGGAGACGTACAGGTCCTGGAGACGTACAGGTCCTGGAGACGCACAGGTCCTGGAGACGTACAGGTCCTGGAGACGTACAGGTCCTGGAGACGTACAGGTCCTGGAGACGTACAGGTCCTGGAGACGTACAGGTCCTGGAGACGCACAGGTCCTACAGACGTACAGGTCCTGGAGACGTACAGGTCCTGGAGACATACAGGTCCTGGAGACGCACAGGTCCTACAGACGTACAGGTCCTGGAGACGCACAGGTCCTACAGACGTACAGGTCCTGGAGACGTACAGGTCCTGGAGACGCACAGGTCCTACAGACGCACAGGTCCTGGACACGTACAGGTCCTGGAGACATACAGGTCCTACAGACGCACAGGTCCTGGAGACGCACAGGTCCACCTTCTCAGCAGAGCACACAATGCTGCAGTCTCTGTCTGATATTGTTCTGTTTAAAAAATGCAGAGATATATCATTCTGGACGTTCCAAGTAAGTCCAAAAGTACCTCCAAAAGCCTTGAATTATTTAGAACAGTAATGCGACAGAGATACGACTTGTTTGGATAACTTAAAGAACCTCTAACACTCTCGACGTCCACATCTGGCTGCTGTTGATGCCTGATTTGTTCCTGCAGAGCCGGAGCTGGATAAGGACCTGCCCATCTCCACCGTGAAAACCCAGGAGATTCTTCAGGGCAACGTGGTGCGTGAGAGTGCAGAGGGTCACGGCACCATCGAGTGAGTATTGATCCCCTTTTCCCCCATCGGCCTGCTGTCAGCACCTCCGCGCCGCTCTGAAATGTAGGCACTTTCTGCGAGCAGGCGCCAACAGCTTCTCTTTAGTGCTAAAACAAACCAAGCATTTTACTTGAAGGGGCTTTTTATCTTGTTACAAAGACTCTGGAGGCAGCTGGCTGAGTTTTGCTCAAGGACACATCAGCATTTAGAAGTGAGAAACAATTCAACATGATGCAGTTCAAGGACTGAGAATCAATTTTGGGCAGAGTTGATATTGCATTAAAGTGCGTATGACAGGTTTTTATGATTTTCTAATTTTGGTTTTATTTGGTTTATTAATACCTAATGTACATAAAAAAATATTGTTTTACACCAATCAAGTCATGGCTAGTCATGGCAAGTTGAAAAATTGGTTTAAATTTAAAAGTGAAAAACTGATGACATCACACTAGGGAGACTCATTCCATCCAAAGTTTATACATAATTTACCCAAAATAAATAAAGTATTTTACCTTTAAAACATTAATTCAACAAAATAAAGATGTTCACATATATTTTGATTTGTCAGCCAAAAAAATCTCCGACATTAGCTGAGTTTTAGTTCAGTGTGCAAAGTAATTTCCTGCTGTGATGTCATCATTTACAACCAGAAAGTGATATTACAAAACGAAACAAATTGCAAAAAATGAACAAATATATAATTATTTTTAGCAAAACTTTAAATATATTTATCTTACCTGTATTTTAGTGACATGAGTAGTCTAACCTCTCATAGGCACTTTAAGTGAAAGCTTATGATTAGGGTCGGCGATATTGACAAAACTTTAATATCTTGATATTTTTAGCAGTATCTCGGTAACAATATTCAGCTGATAATATGTGAATCCAACAGAAATGCGTTAAAATGTCTTCAGGTTGATGTTTAATCATGAAACCAATGTGAAATTTCAGTAAAATGAATCACAAAAGTGCAGAAATATCACTTTATACATTTATTATGAACATACCTGTTTACATAGCATCACATAGCATTTTATTAACGATATACTCAATGTTAATATTAGCATATTTCATATATTTCATAAACAATATTCACAATAATAACAACATTTCAATATATTTCCCACCTCTACTTGACGGGCTTGTTGATTATTATTTTCATTTCAATTAAATGTTGAATTACATCTATTATTAATATTTCCCTAAAGTGAAGACAGTTACATTTATTATTTTTGAACTTTTGCTGCCCCCTGTTTTTTATATAACAGTGATATAAGCGTGTGTAATCCTTGTTGTACACGTATGCATTAGTCAAAGGCGCTTGCATAATGTTACGACGCCTTGTAATTATCTGTCATCATCGTTTGAAAACATATTCTTACCTCAGTCATTAGTTTGTAATGATACACTATCATTAATGCCGTCCACACCTTGGAAACGTCGGCCAGAGGAGACGAGACAAAAATGCAGATGCGCTTTTGCCACCTGACTCTGAGTTGCGAGCACGATTCCCACGCGCTGTTTGACGATGGCGCTCTATGGGAACTCGCTCTCTGTTTGCAGCGCCGTGTTTGATGTGGAGACTCCGGCCCGACAGACTTCAGGGCGCGGCGGCTGTTATTATTTGACAATCCTTTGTTCACAGTGCAGGTGTTACAAGCCACATAACCTTTGTGATCGGCGTGTTTTATTTGTGTTTCATGGTATATTAGAGTCATGACCGAGGCATCTGAGCTTGTCATGCAACCAGCAAGAGAATGAAATGCCAGCTAAAATGAACAGAATGGACAGCTTAATTATGTGACGGCTGCTCTTTGGTGCCCCCTAGACACAGGCCCAGGGTAATGCGTGTTCCTGCCAGCGTTTAATTATTGTGAAAAGGATGTTAAAATATTTAAGAAGCACTTTACCACTTTAACTGTGATAATAAACTGCGTGAAACAACAATAGGTGGTTGCACTGTAGGAGCCTTTTATAATTCTTGGCACTTTGAAATTGCGGTTCCTGTATTGTTTTTTGCCACAATTTGACGAAGAAGTTAGATATGCCATTATCCATTTTTTATTATTATTATTATTTTTTTTTATTTCAGGGACAGTGCATATTAATCCACATTTACATGTAAATATACCAGAATTAGCCACAAGGCTATTTTTCATCTGTAGTCCCTGGACAGATGTTAAAATGTCACCCTAAACATAATAAAAGTACAGCTGTTATTACAAAGATAAATGCATCACTCTAAAATCATACAATAGACAGGCATTGTTAGCAGACAAACTTTGAACACTCACACATAACAGCAACAAGCGAACAAGTAACAACAATCAACCAAAAACAATCAAAATTGAACATCAATATACCAATATCAAATGCTTTTGCATATGTTACTTTCAGCATAATAGGTTCAACTATTTGGTCTCACTCGCTCCATCGTGAAACCTTGCAAACAATGTCTTAGGAATAACAGATAATATAGATAAAATAAATAAAAAATAAATGTCTAATACCAAAGTGGGTAGTGTAGAAAAAATATCACCAGAAAAAAAGGCAGAAGCCAACGCACTCTTTTGTCTGGACTTATTTATTTGGAAAGAAATAATCACATGATTTTAAAGTGTTTTAAAAGTATGACAAAATAAACGCTTTTTAAACATTTACTTCACAAAGAGTGCCTTGGTTTCTGTTTTTTCTTGTCATTTAGTTCCTTGATTTTCAACCAGTGCGCCGGGGAACACTAGTGTGCCTTGAAATTTTGTCAGATGTGCCTTGAAAAAATGTGAGTGAGTCAACATATTCACAAATGCGAATGTAATTGACTAATTTACCATTTTGTGTCCTGAGCAACCTCTGCATTACTAAAGAGCGCAATAACAACAACAACATTATGCCTCATTATGTGCCATACTTTTTACTAAATGGCAGTGTTTTAGTAATAGGTGGTGTGCCGTAGTATCTTCTAAACACAAACAGTGCACCGCGACTCAAAGAAGGCTGAAAAACACTGATTTAGTTCACCCAGTTACCAATGACCTTGATGAACTTAGACAGGATCTCTGTGAGCATTTTGCAGCGTTTCTTTTCTGAACATTACTTTCGTAGTTTTCTAACCCTCTAACCCTAACCCATTTGAGGATCCTAGACTAGTGTTTTTCTCAAATACATTCAACTTACACATTTTCCGTCTTATTTACCTGCAAGTCGGCTCAATTTGAGTCATAAAATGTCTTTTCTCAGCTCATGGCGTGTTTGGAGCTTATGTAAAGACCAGTTAACAATTATTTCTTTATTAAATTAGTTGTCGATTATTTCAGTAATTGATTAGATGCAATCAGTCAATTAACTGTCCCAAATTCATCTGCTTCTTGTGAAAGTCCATACATTACTGTGTGGTTAAATCATTCAGAGCGTGACAGAGGCTGAGCAAAAGGAGAAGTGAGTAAAGAACACCGAGCTGCATAAAACAGAAGAACATTTCTCCAAAATGGGATGAGATCACAGTTTATACAAGAATTCAGAAGGAACAGAAAAGAAGTGAAAAGAGGGAGTGAGTGAAAGAGAGAATGCAAAAGGTTTAATGTGGCAGCAGAGTGTAGTGTCATAACAAGAGTTTGCTTCTTACTTTACTTTTATTTCTGTATTCTTGTGAGTTTTCAGTTGAAATAAAGTTGTTAAGAAGGTTTTTCTAGATGGTAATGTTATATTTGACCTTGATTCCCTATTCATAAGGATATATTCCAGTTTATGAGCATTGTTTCCAGTTCATGAGGACAGTAATGAGATCATAATTAGATTTGTATTAGCATAATGACCAGCCCTACTTGTCGTTTTTTAGGTGAATAGGAAAAAATCTTACATTTAAAGACATCAACTGTAACCTTCTCCTGTAGTTTACTCACATAAATGTAAGAAAAAAATATATTACATGTTTTTCATCATGTCATGTTTTCATGTAGAAATAAGGCATTTTATGTGTAAAAATGACCAAAAATACACATATTTGCAATATATAAAAGTGAAAAATGGACAGAACAAGGTTTAAATTTGTTGGTTCATTTTGTACACCAATTTGTACACATATTAGTTATAAAAAATGTGCGGGATTTTAGATTTCTTATTTAATTTTTAAGTAAACTAGATTGGACTGAAAATTGTCCTAAAAATTCTAATTTCACCTCATTTTTTTAACTTAAAACTTCAATAAATCAGTTTTAGAATAAGATATCAAAATATTCTTCTGTACGTTTCTTTAAAATCTCCAAAAAGTCCAAGATTTTAAAGTTTGGTGTGGGATCTACTTTAAGGCTGATATATATGTCCCGAGGGGAGAAAAATGCATTTTAAGAAAACGGCCTTTGGGGTTACAAAGTCCCAGAGAAATCTATGAATGAAGTGGATTAAATGGAGGAAGAAAACATATTTAGCAGCAGATCGGACAGGTTTGTTGTTCTCACTTGAAAGACGATATATCGAGAGAACAAACTGCCCAAAAAGATTTAAACGATGAGCTTTGCCTGTAGTGTCTCGCCTTAAAGTGCATATGACAGGTTTTTATGATTTTCTAATTTTGACTTTATTCAGTGTATTAATACCTCTTGTAAATATAAATTATAGTTTTACACCAATCAGGTCGCTATTTGTGGAGAAAAGTTGAAAGATCTGTTGAAAATCAGAGGAAGTAAACAAATCGATGACATCACACTGGGGAGACAAAGATTATGCATAATTTGCACAAAATAAACCACTTTTTGACAAAATAAATGTAACAATTATTTGTCTTTGTCAAATGAAAAAATCTGTGACATTAGAGGAGTTTTGGCCCCGTGTATAGTGTGGTTGCTATGGTAATTTCCTAGCGTGATGTCATCATTTACAACCAGGAAGTAAAATTAAAAACCTACAAAAACTGCTAAACTGGGGTAAAATGTGTAAAGATTTTAGCAGAATTTTAAATATATTGATCTTAACCGCATTTTAGTTAAACGAGTAGCTCAACCTATCAGAGGCCCTTTAACGTCCCGCGCTCTGCTTCCTCCAGGACAGAGAAGATCGACAAAGTGATAAAGCAGTGGGAGGGCTCTTTCTTCCGAGGAAACCCGAAGCTGAGGAAGAAGTCGGTGTCCCTGCGCTTCGACCTGCACATGGCGGTGGCGGACGAGGGCTGCGCTCAGACCAAACAGGACAGCCTCCCGGACGTAGAGGTGCGCCTCATCATGAAGAGGTCACGCAGCATCGCCTCCATCACACAGTAACAGCAGCACGGAGCGCCCTCTTCCATCTGTCTGTACAAAGGCTACGGTTATTTAAAGGAGACATATTATGCACACGAGGTTTTAGTTGCGTCGTAATTAGGAGTGGGCGATATATTGACAGAAATGTATATCTAGATTTTTTGGGAGTGTCCCGATAACGATATTCAAACAATATTATGTCAATCCACGTGTTTAGACGTATTAGTTGAGGTTTAATCATCAGACAAATGAGAAATATCTGTCAAAATTGATCATAAAAGTCCAGAAATATCACTGTATACCCATATTTGAACATTTACAGCAACTTTTTTTAATCCTTATTTTTAATCCGCTCTATTTGTAGCATATTAACGATAAACAATATACTCAATATTCAACATTTGCATATACAATTCAAAACAACGTTTACAAAATTTCAATATATTGCCCACCTCTAGTTTGTTTCCATGTCAAAAACACACCAGTGTATTTTTGTTTTGTTCACACACGTTTCTGAAAAGACAAAAATGCTCAGTCTCTCAGCTTTACATAAGAAGAAAAACCTAAATGTTTATCCTGTGTCTCATCTTCATCACCAGCAACTTTACATCTGTTCAGGTCATGTTAGTCGTAATAATTAAGGTAGTTTTCAAAGCCAGAATAACCCATGATATGTCTCTTAAATACCACGTTTAATCTTACCATTTTGGGTATTATAATCTTATTTTAGTTATTTTACTAATTCTAGATAATTCTCTAGTGTCTTCAAGTAAAAATACAATCGAAATGTAACAAGATATATATTATAATTATTTCACTTATGTGAAGGTGCATTTTGTAACTTTTCTGGTAGAGGATCTACCACCTGCTTGTCTCCATGGAGATGTAACTATTTTTCCTTGAAAGTTCCACAGTATGACATTAAATGTATTTATCTCCATGGAGACAAGCAGGTGACGCCATTCAGCCAAGCATAGGTTAGATCTGTGGAGAGGCGACTGCTCTGATGAAATTGAATAAATGCAATACTGTGGAACAGTCCAAGTAAAGTAATAACATCAGCCTGGAAACTAACACTTGCAGACAGCCCTCCACTAGAAAAGTTACATATTGCACCTTTGAAATTATGGAAGGTGCATCTGACTTTCAGCCAAGAAGTTGAGGGTTCACATGTCTCTGTGGAGTCCTCCTCGTGTTACTATGGTTACTTCATCTGTGTTCGATGAATTGGTGAATGCGTTTGGGCCTTAAAGAATGAATGTAAGAGTAGTATCTGTCCCATGATAACTGTCCCGGTTGTGCCTCGTTTAAGGCCCGTTGTAATGTTGAAAAACCTCCAATCACCTGAAAGCAGTCAAAGAAATACGATAAAGTTTACCTGGCTGCACTGGAAAAGGTAAAAGTATGTCCAAAACTGCGGCTCTAATGGAGCTCAAAAGTCAAAGCTCGCAGAGGTTTCAGAAGTAAATGCCCCATTAATTTTTCCCTTAGAATTCAAATATTTAAAGTTTAAAGGCACGACAGCGGTGACTAGCTGTGATAAGTAATGTCAATGCCACGGTTGTTTTCAATTTGGCAAAATGTTTTAATTTAAATTTACTCCCAGGCCCTCGAAGTGCACTGTCACTGTTAAGCTCTAAGGATGGTCAACATCTTATATCTTCTTTGTGAATGTATCTCCTTATCTGATTCATCAAAACATGTGAAAATGTAAACAATCAATCAATAACTAACATTAAAATATACAAATGAAGTTTATAAAAAGTACTAAACAAAGCAGGAATAAGTTAATCTGATTTAACCCTATGTATATGTTAATTCTAGGACAATCTGACGAGGTAAATACGACAGAGAAAGTTACTGAAGGTTATTGAAGTTATTGAACGTTTTAATGGAAGGTGTGTATGTGTAAACTGCTTTGCACTGATGGTCCAAGAAGCACTGAGTAAAATCATGTCAGCATTAATTGTTTAGAGAGGGCTTTATTTAAGATTATATACAAACATATAATCTACCAGACTATTTACTAGTATTTTATGATGTATTTTCTTTAAACTGCTCACTGTGAAAACACGTGAGAGCCTGAGCTGAATGTCCTGGAGAATGTAGATACCTGTCTTTACCAGTAGAAGGCAGTATTTGTAAATAGTTGACAGCGCTGTGTCTCGTCATGCTTTGGTTACACAACAAGATAAGCTTTTATTTATAACATTTAAGTTGGCACCAAAAGAAAAAGAGGTTAAGCTTTACGTAATGCATTTGGTGCCAAAAAGAGTATTTAAAACCTAATATATATCTATGCAGTTTTATGCCTGATTTGCTTCAACAAGCACGCTCTGACATTTGGGAGCTCTGTGATTTCAGAAGAAAGACTTTTTGCTTTTAACGAATGATTTATGATTTAAAAATAAATAAACGATGTGCAAAATAAATATACCTGCATTACACGTGTCGGTTTGTTTATGATAATTTACTTTTAAGATGTATGAGTACACTTACTTAACCAAGGGTATTTTAGAATTTTAAATGAGAAACTATCATATTTTTGGTCATTTTTTTGTTGGTAAGAGGTTATAATAGTCCACATTTTAGTAAACTATAACTATATTACTTTATGTTACTTATATAATTATGTTAATGCCATTTTTAAGTAGCATTGTATGTTTTTTTTATATAAATCTTAACTTTTTGTTTCAACTTATTACAAAAAACAGCAATGTTTTATTGGTATTGGGTTCATTTGTTTATTTTTTTCTATTACAAAAGTAGTTACTATACAAAGTCATTCATTAGACAGTGAAAAATAATAAATATACAATAAAAGCTAAATCTCGAATATCTACAGTCATTGCTTTGAAATGAAAGAACATCAAGTATTTTAGTTATAAAAAATAGATATCAAAAAGTGCTGAATTCAGAATAAAATCGTAGAAAATACATTGCATATCAAACCTTTCCAGATTACCACAATTTACATACAAAAAGACATAATTATAATCTAGTCTAATTTATGCAATAGTTTTTCCTAAGCCTAGAAGTGCAATTGTAAACTAACTATGTATTAATTCAATTGTGGTAACAGAAAAATCAGTCAACACAAAATGAAATGTATAAAAATGGTACAGTAGTTTCATGTCTTAGTTACTGTTGCTTGAATAAACTTGACGATCTTGTCGCATGGCTGGAGCGGGTCGTACTCTGCAAAAACATGGCACACATTTTCCACTCCAGCCTCAACACCTTTGGCCACAAAACCAAACATCCTGTCGGCAGAGAAAGTACAAGACATTTAGATTTGAGGGAGGGGTATATTGTCGAGAAATGTACTGTAATTTAAATGTAACACTTACTTTGCCCCGAAATCTGAGCCTCTCATCCACCTGTTGGATTAAGAAAAGAACGTTTAGACAATTAGCTAATTACAGAATAGAATGATCGTTGTTACTGTGATACATTTACACATTTGGGTTTATAAATAAAGTCTTCATCATTATCATTTGTTTCTTTTTGGCCAGTGGTACAATGTTACACCGCAAAAAGGGATTATCTAATTTAGTTAAATTTACTTGAATTAAGCAAATAAATCTTAAAAGTCCAATTTTAAGATTTTTTCACTTGACAGGACTACATCAAATTGAGATTATTTGACTTGTTTTAAGTAAACTTGATAAGTAAAATAATCTTATTCCACTGGCAGATAATTTCACTTAAATTAGGGTAAAAAGGTCTTATTTTGAGTTTATTTTTCTTATTTTTTGATAGGCCTTTTTTGCAAACTAAAGCTAGAGCTCAAACATTTGTCAAGTGACAAATATAAATCTCTGACAAGGAAAGGCATCTTTATTTATACATATATTTTTAAAAATCGAATTGATAAAGTTAGCCTAATTGCATTTAAACCATCTACATTGTTTACATCCATTTGTAATTTTGGATTCTGCTGTGGCTGAGTGATAAAGATAAAGATGTGGTTAGATTCTCGATACTACTCGATAGTGTTGTTGTTATTATTAGCTCAAATTTGCCGCTTTAATTTAGAGTTCTTTAGTAAATGTGACCACTTCTGAGCTTTGAAGGGGACATGTTATACAAAATCAGCTTTAATATGTTTTCAGCGCTGTAATAACAATGTTCTCTCATTATTATCTATCTCAGTGTTTTGATTGATTCATGCACGTTTGAGTAATCCTGTATTATTCTGCATCCTGCCCCCTATCCCCGCCCACATTCTTGTTGCAATTGTTTGATAAATTCAGATTCTAGGTACATGTGGTTTTAAAAGGTCACATAAACACTTTTCTTTCTTTTTTTCTTGTTTTTCCATTTTTGTTAAGTATATGAACAGATCCTAGACACTTAACATTAACAGTACAACCAACAATTAAATGTTGTGAATGAAAATATGCTGCTTGTTACAGTGAAATGCCACTAGGAAGAGGCGGGACTTATCGGTTCTGTGGTTTTTAACGGGAAGTAAATGGACCTGTTGCTATTATTAAGCTGTTTTTGTTTGTTTTGTGTGTATTGTGAATTGAATGCATCTCTTCTTGTTCAGTAAAGCCATTTTGAATTATTTTATGCATGAAATAAACTTGCCTAGCTGTTCAGATCAACATTGCTCAATATAATGAACAAAATGTAAAATAATGATCTACTTATAATGCTATAGTTCAAAACAAAGCACCAGGAAAAAAAGTATTGTGACTTCTTTAAAGGAAAAGCAAGAGTTCAAGACCAAAAATCAATGTTTTGAGCACCAATACTGACCGTCTGCTGTCTGGATCTTCACCACTGTAGCTGAGGAGGTGAATTGGATAATGGCGTCTGAAGAACAGCCTGAAAGATGAAACCATAACTGTTACAAACACATTTACAGTACGACGACCACAAACCATTTGGTGCACTGCAGGATGTGTATTATTTTCTTACTTCCTGTTGATGTCTGTGAGTGTTACACCCTTCGTGGAGGCCTTCAGGTTGACAATGGCGGGTGTGAAGGAGCCAGGGGCCTTCTCAAAAGTCACGGTCACCGCCTTCTGGACGGCGCACGGGCCCGTCAGCATCTCAGTGGGCACAGCGTTGAGATAAATGAAGTTGGACGCTGTTGAAAGAAAAAGGACTTGTGAATATCTGGGTATAAAACAAATTTGGCAAGGAATAAACCAACAACTTTATGAAACTGTGTAAAATCAGTTTCATGGTTACATATCTTTTTAACATTCATTCATTTTGCGGATGACTGGAACCTATCCCAGTGACTTTGGGCCTGAGGCGGGGTACACACTGGACTGTGGCCAACTCATTGGTCGTGTTTGGAAATCATTTACATCGTTACAATATGCAAATGTGTGTATTTATTTGAGTGCTTTTCTAACCTAGTATAGCTTATTATAGTCAAAGGAATTCAATTAAAGGGCCATAAATTAATTGGGGTAAAATTATGAGTTGGTCTAGTTACATGTAATGTGAGTAATCTGATTTCTTTCTGATTGTTCACACCTAAGCAAGGAAAGAGTCTTTTTAATCAAAATATTCATTGCACTTTGACCTCCAAATACAACTACCCTAAATATTGACAAATTAACTGACACATCTCACTTTTTATGACCAGTTTTCTCTTGTGCATGAAAACACACACCCATTATTGACTTATTTGATTATTCCTGTAATCACATTTTTTTGTCAGTAGTTTATAAAATCAATTGCCACGAAGAAGACTCTCCAGACGCCAGGCCAGCGATTGGATTAGCGCTTTGTTTTTCATCTCCAAACTTCTGCTTTTGTAAAATCATGTGGTCTTTTCAGTATCCTTTTTATCTCTTGGCAAATAAATTATGATGATTAGATTATCATGATGTCATAAGGCCTATAATCTTTTTTATTAGTCTCCGCCACACACCGTTGGCCGCAGTGACTCCGGGGATTTCGCTGGTGAGCCGCAGGAAGAGCAGCACAAGTCAGGCATAAGTCAGGCATTAGCCAGGAATGACTAACTGTGGGTTTAGATTAAATTGAACAATCCTGTGGTGTAATAATTTAAGGTCCTGCAGAGGGAACGTAGCCTTCGACAGCAAGAGTTTTTTGTTTTGTTGTTGTTTGTTTGTTTTTTAGATTGTTGTGCTAGTTAGCATTGTTGTGGCTAGGCTAACTTTAACAGGTAAACAATGCAGCTTCCGGTTAGCAGCAGTGGCATAGATTATTAGCATCTCAAGACAAAACGTTTTATTGTTAAAGACAAAGGAACAAGAAAGTGGAAAAGTAAAGTGTACAGAACTAATAGCTGTACAATAGTTCGTTTTAAAATGTATTTTGTAGGCTAGTGACCAAACTTTTTAGCTAACGCAATCAAGCTAATATGACACAAAGTATGTTGTTTACCTGTTTTTTTCCTGTCCTCTGCTGTTGACTTATTATTCTCTGGTGCCCCCATTTCTGTAGGAATGAAATGCATTTCTGTCAATATTTATATTGACATATATTGGTTATCATCATCCTGTATATTTTGTTGCTTCTTACCTTGAGAGGACAGCAGAAGTCTGCATGGCAGGGCATAGGCTGAAATTGTGTGCTGGTAAACCAAGGCTGGTAGACTTCCTGTAGAATTAAAAATATAAATCATTATGCTTATTTTTTATAGTACAAATGTCACAAAATTCAAATTTCTATGACAGTAGCAGGTCTAGTCTGATCCTATTTGTGAACCAATTGCATAATAATTATGGCAAACTTTACATGAGGCCTATGTGCTCAGGTGTTTGTTATTGAATCTTAGACTTTTGTAGACCTTGCAAAACTGAGCAAATCGCCTAATTATGCAACACAGGTTTGAACATTTGAACCCAAAAAGTTAGTCTACATTAACTTAACTTCATCATTGCTCAACATCTTAAAGTTCATATTCCCAAGATGGATAGATGTAAATTAATTCTGAGTATGAATATGAACCATTTGTCTACATCATGATAAACTGTAATCTTTTATGTCAAAGAACACGCCTTATGAGATCATTGTTCTGAATCAAAGGAGACCCGCCTTCTGTTGCCCACCCACATCCCTGAAGACTAGACATGGTTTAGTCATTTGTGGTGTGGCTGAGATTAGGCAGTAGAAAAATATACAAGTCCAGAGTGTAGGAAAACTAATTCATGAATGTTTAGGGGCACTCACCAAAGTACGGTTCCTGGGAGGAGCCTTTGATCCGAACACCTTTGGCCGATGATTCAATGAGAAAGTGTCTGACCAAATCTGAACTACTGTCCCCTGAGAAAATAGAAAGTAACGCGTGTTTTACTCAACAGCAAATACACAATGAATAAACCTAGAACAGTGCAAGTAAGCTGTCCATAAGATCGCTGTCTCTCTCATTGCTTACAGTGCCATAAACAGCTGGTTTCCTCTTGTACACAGTGGTTGCAGCGGTTGGAAAAAATGACACAGACGTCAGCCTCACCAAACAAGTCCATAGAAACATCAAAACGGTCAAGGTATTTTTTTTCCTACTCTACTGTTGCATGCCACAATTTTATGTGGCATGCAAACTAAAATGCTAGTGCTGTTGTTATATATTTCCCACAGATTTTGAATTAATTTAAGCTGTCACATATTAAATCATTTGACTGTATTTAAAATTATAACAGAAATACAGTTAAAAGAGGATTTTGCCATGAAAATTGTCCGTTCTATCAGTGTTTTCTTTTCTATTTTTTGAATTTCATACCTTTTTATGATCTATCTTCTTGCTGCTTTTACTATGCAAGAATACTAAACTATTGGGTGGCCACCACAGTTAAACATGTTTATTTGAAAACTTGAACAACATTGATTTATACCCCAATTTGCAAAGTTTCACACGTCACTTCACACGCCTTTCATTCATTTATTCATTAACTCCACAGCGGTAGAAACCTGTTGTAACTTGTGGCTTCAGCAAACCGGGGGCAGAATGAGACGTGTCATTCTGTGTTTATACCCTTTCCAGTAAAATCATTTTTTCATAGATGGATGCAACGCGTAATGGAAAAAGGTGGAACAAATGTTTTGCACAATGACACAATGGCTGTATACGGTATACATTGTCTATGAACTGCTAATCTTCCAGTTTATAGGCGCATTGTTAAAGCTAAGGATGGTCCGATCAGTTTTTTCCAGCCGCTATAATAATATTTGTCTTGCAGTTTTAGCCAGAACAGATATTTACCAATGTGAGTGTATATATAGTAAGAAATCTACAGCGAGACCCGTGAATTGCACTAAAGTTTTGTTTACTTTTTGGACAAGATAAATAGTTTGTCCTTAGCTAAACCCCCTCTGCATCTAAACACTATTTTTCAAAGTTCACAAGCATACATTTTGACTTGAACGTTTCAGGATTAAATGTATGTTTGCATTTTTTTCTTAGACGTGAGAAAGAAAGATATGCACTCAAGAGTAACGTTACTTTAAAATTATGTAATTCAAGTAGAAGTTAAAAGCAGTGACCCAGATAATTACTCAAGTCAAGTAAGAGTAAAAAGTAATTGGAGAAATAATTGCTTAAAACCAGAAATTCATGCATTTTCAAGAATCCAAGAATTACAAATTACAAACGTATGGTGTAAGAAAAATACTCTAATTAGTGTTTACCTGGGTAGGCAGATGCAGTAAATGTTATTGGTGACTGATCGACCTTCATGGCGAGTCCAAAACTTCCCTTGTAGGACGTGCTGTCTCGAATGACGAATGTTCCTGGCTCCTTGTCTTTGACCATCGCATCAGCTAAAAAAGGATGCATTTAATTATCATATTTAGGTGATCTGATGTCCTTTTATCCTAGCTGTAAAACATGCTAATCTCAGTTGCTATATCAAGTTAAACTCTCCACAGATCAACCCTAATTTGTACAACAAGACAATTAATTACCCCCATTTTTGAGTCATATTTTAAACCTATTGCCACACGTTTGTTCTAATCTATTTCTTGTTGCCCACCATCTGATTTAAGGAAACTATCAAGCTGCTGGACATGTTAAATATAAAAAAGAAAGCTATTGCCTTCTTATTTTCAGTCAAATGAACCATTCTGAGATAAATCCGGATCAGCTTATACACAAAAACAATAAATAATACAAAAAATCCTAAACTTAAATAGGAAAATGAATAGGAAGGACATTTATATGGATTCCACCTGGCTTTCTTTAAGTCACTAAAACTCATTTTTAGTCAAAATAGCTTATGTTTTGAAAGATTAACCCAACAAATGCTCAGTCTAGTGTCAATCATATCATCCTACTAACACCAGCTTTACTTCATAGATTTACCAAAGAAAATGTCTTGTGAATTGAAAATCTGATATTCCTCTGAGCAGAGTTTGTTCCCAATTATAATTAGAGTAAATCAGACAGGAGGCTAAAACTACAGAGTCTCAGCTTCGCAAAGAGTCCAGCCAATAGTTTGTGCGCCAAAGGAATCAGAAACAGTTCTAGTTTGAAATTGAGCTCATTTTAGACGGGCGTTTTGGGAAAAATGGAATGTTAAAGTGCGTATGACAGGTTTTTATGATTTTCTAGTTTTGACTATATTTGGTGGGATAAAACCTGTTGTGAATATAAATGATATTTTTACACCAATCGGGTGTCAGTTTGTGAAGAAAAGTTGAAAAATATGTCGAAATTTACAGGAAGTAGTGCAGCGTTTCAAAACACGATGACATCACACTAGGGAGACACACCAGGGACAATTTACAATCAAGAAACACATTTTTCTGATCCTTTAAACATTAATTAATGTTTTTATTTGTCAAATAATAATTTTTGTGACATTAGAGGAGTTTTCACCCAGTGTACAACATGGTTTCTAGGCAACAGTTACAGAATTTCCCAGTGTGATGTCATGATTTACAACCAGGAAGTAAAAATTTAAACCTAAAAAACTGTCAAACTGGGATAAAAATTGTTTTGTTTTTAGCAGAATCTTGAATATAATTATCTTAACTGTCTTGTAGTAAAATGAGTACTTCAACTTGTCATGGGCACTTTAAGGGGTTTTAATATTTCGTGTACCTTCTGCTCTGCTGATATGTGGACGAAACCATAACTTTGACGTGTCCATAACAAACTTCATCGATGGTTGGCTTCCATAGAAAAGAGGACCTGATACACACAATAAAAATGAAATCAACGTTCATGATGATTCAGTACTTCAAAAATGATTTAGCGTTTTCAGTTCGTCTTACTTTGAGGGGAGGGGGGCTTTGAAGGGGCCTGAAAGTCGAGCTGCAGCCCTGGAGACGGAGGACATGACTGGATTTCAGGTTGAGGCGCTCCGTTGACCAAAAGTACTGGGATGTCTGTGAGTGAGTTGGACAGGGACGCGGGGCTGCTGCGGGCTTGTTTGAGTTGGAGTCCGGCTAAATGTTTGTTTTTTGGTGATAGGAGCATGTCTGAAGTGTGGCCCATGAAAGAGCCAGATGTGGGAATGAAATCGGAGGAATCGGCATCTTCACTGGTCAGAGATAAAGTGCTATAGACAAAAAGAAAGAAAATACATCATGAAAATGTCCTATTCTGGTTAATGTTTGCAAACACAATACAAAACTGTCCATAAAATTTATGTATAGAAGCAAACTCATGTTATTTATGGAATATTCCTTACATTTTCCATAGAAGTGGGCAGTTTATCAAAATATCTCTTGGCTAATGTTCTTTTGAAGATACATTTACATTTTTACATCGTGTGTAATTTCATTAAATAATTATTTTTTCAAAAATGAAAAAGATGTAAGATGACACAAACTTCCAAATAAGGAAATAAAGTACTTAAACCTCAACTAAATACTTGTTTTAAAGACTTGTTTTAACACACTTCTGTTAGACTGATATGTTATAATATAATATTATTATCAGAGTACTCTCAAAAAATACCAAGGAATTCATTTTTGTTAATATTGCCTGCCCCTAATTTCCAGCTGTCTTGCAATAATGTTTTCTTTCACACTTCTAATTAGACCCCAGTAATTTTGTAATTTAATATATAATTTAATTTAAGTCTATAAGTGTTCTTCTACTTTCTGGCCATTAGTTACATTGAATATTCTGAAACTTCTGAAACATAAGAAAATATTGTAATGGCTTTGTTGCTGTTTCAAACACAAAACACATTTTAAGTGTTTGTTATATTTCGTTTTCTCACTAAAGGTGCAGTATGTGATTTCGTCTGCCAATCCCCTTGTCTCTATAGCGATGTTATTACTTTGCCTGGAATGTTTCACAGTTTTTGAGCAACTAAAACACCTGTTATCCAAGACATTCAAGACCTCCAACCGTAAAAGTTCCATGGTGCACCTTTAATCCCCGTGCCTGTTTACCTGCCCAGGATGTAGCTGGTGTCGGAGCACGAGGAGGTGGACAGCAGAGAGAGCGCGCTGTGTCGGTTTGGCTGCGAGAGGCGCCAGGAGCTCTGAGACGACCCTCCATCCTGCCTTCTGCGGACCACACTGCCACAGGGGAGCGGGGGGCGCGCGGAGGAGGGCGAGCTGGAGAACACCAGCGCCCCCTGCGGACTGCAGCTCAGACCGCACGCAGACGGGATGGCGATGCTGGGAGACACCGTAATGACGGAACCGGGTGAACCAGGTGAGCCGTTCACAGAGCAGCCTCTCGGGATCAGCACCGGACTGGTCACATCCTTGTCTGGAAGTAAAAGTGTGAAATGAGTTTAACTTCTGCGGTGAGTCTTCAACTGTTTAAACAAGTATCTGAACATATTGTTTAGTGCCATGAAAAAGGCTGAATAAAGTCAAACTAGAACTAACTTGAGTTTGCACCAGGGCAGAACAGATCTGAATCCAGATCTGAACCAATACAAATAATAGCTAAGGGTGTTCACACTTGCCCTTAAAATAACAAAAAAAATCTGTGTTGAATTTCTAATGATCCTAAAGTGCTACTTGGAAGAATTAATCCATCAAAATTAATATTAGTGCAAGGGCATTATAGCAAGTGATTAAACATTTGAAAGGACACAATTGTCAAATGGTAAAAGCTGCAGTTATATAGGCAATGTGACCCTCTGCACAGAATTAAGTAACCCTTCACCACAAACCTTGTAGTTATTAACACTTGCTAAACCCAAGAGTTGCACTGTAAACTCATTCAACATTAAATGTACTGAAAATCTAATCTCACTGGCAATATTTTTCTGAAGCAAAATAAATAGTTCTCCAAATCCCTCAGCTGTAATATGTGCAGCTCTACAACAAACGCAAAGAAAAATCTGACATTGGCCTTTGTGCTGTCTTGGATCTGACCTGCACAGACTGTCGGCTGAATGGGCGTGTGCTCGGAACAGCAAGTAAAAACAGTCGTCAAATCTCACATGCAAAACATTTCTCCTGCAGGTAGCTGCTTGTAGCACACGCATTAGCCTCAGAACATCGTTTTGACTTTACAATCTTTTGTAATGTTACTAAAACACCAATAGATGCCTCAACTTGTCCTCGT
This sequence comes from Rhinogobius similis, assembly GCA_019453435.1. Lineage (NCBI taxonomy): Eukaryota > Metazoa > Chordata > Actinopteri > Gobiiformes > Gobiidae > Rhinogobius > Rhinogobius similis. The sequence continues at coordinate 10,934,001 of CM033622.1, read as the reverse complement.
GCAAACCCCTAAGTGGATTGTGCCCAATGGAAAGCACTGCCTTAAGTGAAAAATATGCACTTTCACTGCTCAAAGAGATGTTATGTAAGTACGAATTAAAGGTGCACTTGTGTAACCTTTCTCTGGGGCGTTCGCTACCTGCTTGTCTCCTTGGAGATTCTACATTTCAGCCATTTTTGAGTCTATTTTTGGTTGAAATGATACCACTGCACTTCACCTTTTAGTTATAAAATGTTGGATATAATGTGGCAAATAATATCTGTGCAATCAGGTTCTTAGTACCTTAGTCTTTGGATACAAAAATATGGGAAAGATGTTCTAAAACTGTAAATCATTCAGTTATTTTTTGCATTTATTGGGTTTTGTGTGTTTTTGTTGCTCAAAAATACCTTGAAAAACATGTATTCCTACTGTGAGCCTGTCTTTCCTCAGATCTTTAACTTAGCAGGGCGGTGTCGCTTGTCTCCATGGAGATAAATCTTCAATGCAAAGCAATCACAACATTCAGAAAAGTTACATAGTGCAGCCTTTAACATTTATCTTCTTTCACAGCATAATGAGGACTTACTTTGTGCTTTCCATTCCTTTGTTTTACTGTAGTCGTGTCTATAAAACAGTTAGGTGGTCCCACTGGACTCACAGTTTCAAATATGTATTCATGTCAAGTAAACAATGAGCAACAGGAAATCTATTCATGTATTTGACCTGCAGCCTCTGATCAAAGCGGCCTGAAGTCTGAGCCTGTTCAGATATAGTTTCATCTGTGTGAGAGAGCGCTGTGTGCAGGGTGTGGCACAAGTCCAGGAAAATAATAGCGTTAGCATGGATACGAAAAAAGAAAAGTCTGCAGACTGTAAATCTGAGGTGGAAAAAATGTGTTATGTCAGAAATTTTTGCTTTGTATTTGTATTTTAAACCAAGCAACGTGTTTGAGGAAGCGATCAATACACTCAGGTCTGCAATGAGTCACAGTTAAAAGTCCGCCGCGGTTTTGCAATAGATTTGTTAACGTGATAAGCTGCTCGTCTTATTGTGTTTTAAGTTTCTTTGTGTTTCATTTTGTGTCTCCATATCACTGTTTTACTTTCATACTGAAATGAATTTGCGTTTAAGTAACATCAACGCTGTTTTAACTTTGGAATTTTAATTGTTAGTGTACAGCAGAGGTGTGGATTAGCAAGTTGTGACTCCGCTCGTGTTAAAGTCATTATTTTTGATGACTCTAAACTTGACAAAGTGGACTACGACTTGAGTTGGACTTGAATGCCAGTGTCGTGGGACTTCACTGGGAGTCCAAGTGCAGCTCTCGTGCTAATTTCTAAAACAGTTGATCTATTCTTGCCTTAGACTTCCCTGCCTTTGACGAGGGACTTGAGACTCGGACTTCAAACTTACAATTTGGTCCCACAGCAATGGGCTTTGTGCACAGCGCTTCATTTTTACCTCCAACCCCACTCATTCTGGTGGCTATGCTAGCAAAAGTTTATTTTTAGAGTATAATTTTTCATAATTAGGGTAAGGTTAAGGTTAAGGTTAAGGTTAAGGTTAGGGTTAGGGTTAGGGTTAGGGTTAGGGTTAGGGTTAGGAATAGAATTTTTAAGTTGATGGCTTCTGGGCAGGTAAGCTAACCAGATCTCGGCAGAACTTTGTTGAAAAAAAAAGGGCGCATGCACAGCAGCAGTTGACAAAATATTTGTGCTAAATATTTAAAACGTAAAATATAAAGAAACAACAAATTAAATGTAAAGTAAAGACTAAATTATTGTAGAATATTTAAGCTTATTATAATTTGCTTTAATTGTATCTTTATTATGCTTTAATATTAGCATTACTGTTTGCATTGACCTTAAACGGGAAAAAAAGGAGGTCTTTTATCAACTCAGAAGTGTCGCCGTGGAAGTTTTCATCTCATTTGTAAAGACTTTAACATGTTGTCAGTGGCATCCACCTGCAGCTCACTGTTCACTGCCTCATCTTTAAGTATTTATTAATGTTAGACTCTGCAAAAATAGGAAGTACTTAGGACAATCAGCTAGCCATTTTAAATAAACAACCATCTGAAATTTCAGCCAAAGCCCAAACCATAAATTGTGGAAATAATTATAACCTGAACAAGATTGACAATGTATATATCTTGTTTGTAACTTTTTTTGTTGTTTGTGTTGTTGTTGTTTGCTCATGTAAGATGTACTCTATACTGTACCTGAGGTTGGACTTTTTTGCACCTGAAGCGGTTCAAATGTTGGATCGAGTTCAAGGATTAGCTGGTTGAGATTCTCCAGGGAAATGTCAAGTTCATCCTCAGTCTCTCTGACACTCAGATCTGCAGAGCTGGTGAGGCGGGGGTTGGTTTTGCCCTGAGGAGCCGTAGAATTCACTTGAATGGTCTGTCCCACCCTCAGAACATGAGCAGGTATCATACGTGACAGGCCTTCAGCTGCAGGCATCATGATAGAGCAATACCGCCCTGGAGACACTGAAACACAATCGAGAAATACTGTTACGTGCACTGTCTGTTATGGACATATAGGGTTGCCTTTGTGTGGCGTACAAAACCCCAGATATTCAAGATATCATCAGTCGTATTTGACAAAAGTACATTCAGCTTCTCAGTTACTTTTTGGAGACTATTTCGCAAACAGTGGTAACAAACAAAAAAAACCTACATTGAACAATATTGTGCAGCAGCCTTGACTAAAATGAAAGTTATTTACATTATCATTTATTTAAAAGACCAATGGCTGCAAGAACAAAATCATTTTTCTGTCTGTTTGCGCTGGGGGTATAGACTCCATTCACTTTTCTGATTGAATTAAAGATGGACTTTGTAACTTTTCTGGAGAAACTGTCGTTATGTATATGTTATTGTCTGCTGGAATGTTCCACAGTATGAGATTAAACAAATCTGTCTCTCATTTATTCAAAAACAGGTGTTTATATTGCTAATTTATAAGGTTAATGTTGTTTCTGTTGAACATTCAGAAGCAATGGCAGTACATGCGGTGGACTTTACGTAATCCTGACTAATATGATTAAATATATGCAAAATATTATATATATTTTTTTCATAGCCTTAAACTGAAGTTGCACAGTAGGGGTGGGTGATATTAACAACAAAGAATGTGGCAATATTTTTAGCATTAGGTCTATAACGATTTTAGACAATAATTTAGCTTTGCATCATGAATGTGCTTAAATGTGTCTGTAAATTTCTTGGTTGAGGTTCAAGGGCTGCACAAAGGATGAAAGGACCTTAAAATCAACCTAAGAAGAGCAGAAATGTCTCCGTAAAGTCGTATTAGGAAGATTACACAAGACGTTTTTGTTTCTTTTTGTTGTCATTTTGATTATAGACGAAGTATTGTATTTGCATATCTCAAAACAACACTTGCTTTTATATATATATATATCCCACCTCATGATTTCATCATCAGCTGACTTTTACTGCAGTCATAACATCCATTGAACTGTTTCCACTGCTAGTAAAAACATCAGGTTATAATATGTAGCCTGAGGGCCTTGTACTTGGGAGTTTACTTTCTCAACCAGGAACCGTCATTAAGTGAATAATTGTTAAATGCTCATGCCTGTGCCTATCACTGTGAGTGGCTGATCCCAGTTTGGGTGTGTTGTGTGTGTCTCATGTGGATTTTGAGACGAAGGTGTGGTCCTGGACATGAGTCACCTGGCAACGTGGTTACCACGGCTACAGCTCATTGCAGAAAACGGCACAAACATTTGGGAGTAACTTTGAAATGAGCTAATTTTGTTTTTTACGGTTTTTTGGGCTTCTCTGCAAGTGGCATTTTCAGAAAAGTTGCAGAGTGAGGTTGTGCAAGTAGTATGATTTTTAAATTTTTTATGATAAATGAGAAAATCATAACACAAACCACAAATAAATAATCAGATTTTTTTAAGCAGATCTGAAATCTAGATAATTGAAGTTGTGTAAGCTGTCTCTGGCCTATATTTACAAATCACTGCACACTATGAGGCAAAGAGGAATTACATAGCACCTCATTCAGTGTATCCCATACATTACATTATCTTTTTATATTTATAATCAACACGGGATGCTAACTGGATGCAGAGTGGTTTGCGTCTCTGCGTCTCAGCTAACATGATTATGACAAGTTTATGACTTTAAAATCTAGCTTTGAATTCCAAATTTCCCACAGAAACACGTGCATGAACCTGGCACATACTATATAATAATACATTTTTGAATGATGGTGATAATACTTAAGTTGAATTACCCTATTTAAGTCTGATCCCATCTAGCACAAAAACAAACGCATGCATTTCAAGTGTTACAGTATAGTATAACAAGTTAAATTACCAAAAATAATATGCGTTTTTGATAGAGATCTGAATTACAGTGAATGTCAGTGCTGATGTTGATAGTTGTATAAAGCTCTTACCTTGTTTTCTTCTTATGGTCAGGACTGAAGATGGTTCTGCTCACTCACTCTTAAAACTCACTTGCTCTCTTCATTTAATGTGGCACATGTGCTTTTATTAGTCAATCCCAGCCCCTTTCCCTTTGAGCCTATGAGCAGAGCCAGAGGAGCTAATGCAATGTAACCCAATGACTGCGCGGTGGTGTTGTCACCTCAGGAGAGTCAAGTTTGAGTCCTCAAGCTCTTTCCTCATTTCAGACTTCTGTGGAAACACCTACACTGGAAACATGATAAGAAAATGTTGAATCACTAAGTAAGATCCAACAGAATTTGTTTTTGGTAGAATGTAGTAGAATGTTAAAATATGCAATACACAAAGATTATATTTTATAGTACATTAGAAAAATACAACACTACCTTTTTTATTGTATTAGTAGGACATTTCAGTTTCCACAGTTTGTATGTAAGCATTTTTTATTACTTTGATTTCACTTTTAACATGTACATTTTATTACAAATTGTACACCCAAACATCATTGTGGCGATAATACTCTAAGATAGTTTTTCCCAACCAGGGGTACGGGGACCTCTTGGGGAACGTGAGCAATTACCAGGGGGTACTTGGAATGGGTTCAGGTTTAAAAAACGATTAAATGTACTTTTATCTGAATTAAAAAATGTCATTAGTTGTAAATTTAGAATATTTTTGAAGTATCTTGGACCATAAATATAATTAAATCTAAATATAATAGTAATAATGACAATATGCAACTAATAAACCCAAGTCTGAAACTCAAGTTAAGGGGTACTCCGAGCATGAGACAAAGCTTAGGGGGTACACGAGACAAAAAAGGTTGGGAACCAGTGCTCTAAAAGACAAAAAACACCAAAAAGCAAAGACAACATCCTTGGCCTCGTACATGCATGTTTTACATTTCTGCTGTAAACTTATTGTGTAACAGCAAATAACACTTTCTACTGAAACACGGAACTCTACCATTCACTCTATACAACTGAGAATGAAATATGCTATGTTATATTAAAGCTGCACCATGTAACTTTGTTTGTAATCCTGTAATGTTCCACAGTATGGCTTTAAACCTATCAATCTCCAGAGAGAAAAGGCAGTGGTGTCACCTGGTCAAGTTGCAAGTCATATCTGTGGAAAAGCTGCATGTTTTTGAGTAAAAAAAGTCACTCATAATTAAAATAATCCAAATTGATAAGATAAATGCCCTCCGCTGCACGTCGTCGTGTTCTAAGACTCTAAACAACTTAATGTCTTGTCGAAAAACAAACAGTATGTATTCAGATGAGATTTGAACCAGTGACCCTGTTGTTAGTGGGTTAATAAACACCACAGTTGACTTTGCGATGACCCTGTGACTAACTCATCATGAGCTTTTACAATTCTTTAGAACAACGCCTGGAACTGTATCCAGTCTCCACGACTTCCGATAATTGACAGGCGGATTAAGTCGTCAGTCGAAGCCAGTGGTGTCACCTGGTCAAGTTGCAAGTCAGATCTGTGGAAAGGCTGCATGTTTTTGAGTAAAAAAAGTCACTCATAATTAAAATAATCCAAATTGATAAGATAAATGACGAACACTTAAACATTCCAGGCAAATGAACCAGAAAAAATACACCTTTAAAGTCTATATGACAGGTTAAACTACACATTTCACTGAAACATAGTGAACTTGATTATTTTAAAGATTTTACTTAACATTTTGCCTGTTTGTCACTTCCTGGTTCGTCATGGGCTGCAAATATGACATAGTTAGAGGTAATTCCACAACTGTTACCTAGCAACAATTTTGAAAACTGGGCCAAAATCCATAGAAATCACACAATAGTTATGATTTGACAAATAATAATACCTGATAACACTTTTATTTTGTTGAATGGATGTTTAAACTGTTAGAAAAATGTGTCAGTTGAGTGTTAACGGTTTCTTTATTTTCAACGGTCCGTCGCTTTTTGATGACATCACAGAGGGATTCCATTTTCCAGCACTGCTTTCTGTGAATTTAAACTTTTATTTTTCGAAATGTCTTCTCAAACTGCAACTTGTCGGATGAAAAACTATGAGAAATATGTACCGCAAGTCCAAACTAAGTCATAATTAGAAAAACATGAGAACCTGTCATGTAGACTTTAAGTACAGCATCATATTAATAATAGTATGTATGTAGGTAAATCAGTTTGAAACTTTGGGAATAGGGTAATGTGATTAAATTTGTGTGAACCAGTAACAAAATAAACAATGACATTCTTCACAATATTACGAGCAGAGGAATGTAGCGCACAAACATTGTGGCTCATTAGCCGAATTATTAAGACTAACTTCTAATAGATTCACTGGTTTAGAGCTGCCAAAAATGTGTTGTTATCTTTTATCCATTTTAGACTCAAGTCGGGATTTTCATTGTGAAATAATTCTTTGGCAGATTGTATATCATTCATGTGTCACATTTTATTAGTTTATTACTCCAGGCTGTTTCATCATTTTACAGTTACACTTGGCTACACTGGAAACTGACAATGCAAATAGTAAGTGAGTCAGTGTCTACGTTTACATGTCCCAAAAATCTGATAATTATCAGAGTTATCATATTGAATGTCATGTAATGTTTCATCTGATTGGGCTTTCCTCATGTCTACCTGTCTGTACATGTTTGTGCAGAAAAAATTCATTCAAGAAAAAAATGAAAGCGAAAACGAGATCTTTGATGGGTTACCTCATTATCCTAGTTATCTGATTTTTATTAGGTTGTAAAAGCACCTAGTGTTACTAAGCTTAATAATGAAGAATGGAAGTGGAAGTGAAAGTATGTTAGATATACACAAATGACTGATTAAAAAGTACTTTATTGAAATATGGAAAAGAGTATTTGGTTGTTGCTCCTTTATGGGATATATTACAAAAATACAACATTAACATGTAAGTTAAAAATTGACTTGTTTACACCTAATTACATAACCTAGGACACATCACAAACATTTTAAAACATTTGCGTTATGGTAATGTCACTGAGACGTGTAACAGAAAAATCATACTGTATCTCAAAACACTGAACACTTAAACTATTCAACCATGATGATTATTTTTTACAATATTTCATGTATTATGTACAACTTCATCATTCAGACACATGTTAACACCAGACATATGTTCTCTCTAAGACTCTAAACAACTTAACGCGAGGAAAAGCCTGATTACTGTTTGTAAATGTCTGAGATATCGGTCATTTCTGCGTTTTACATGAAGATAGTTCCTCAAAGCATTTATTTAACTGTTGCTAGGGCGATTGTCACAGAGCAGTGATCTAGAACTGCTGCTGGAACTACTTGTGTCTTATGCAAAATTAACATGGCATTGAATCTATTACTAAACGTGGTATAAAGTGAAATGATTAACCACACTGTGTCGACTTTTTATAAATAACAAATCTTTCGCGGAACAGTTGCCATTCTCAAATAAAAATCATTGATATTCTGTGCTGATATATCTATACACGGTTACAGGTTACGTTGGATGATCCACCAGCGTCATTGTTGTGACTGGAGTGAGTGGGTTACTAGACAGTACAGTTGAATTCGTAATGACCCTGTGACTAACTCATCAGGAGCTTTTACAAATTCATCACAACAACGCCTGGAACTGTATCCCGTCTCCACAACTTCCGATAATTGACAGGCGGATTAAGTCGTTCTTGTTAGTTCTTGTCAAAATGAACATGGCGGCTTATGAGTAAAATAGAAAGGAAAAAAACAACACAGAGGAATGAAAAAAGTGCGGATTTCTGCAGAATCAACAAGTGAAGCACTGTGTATATCTGAGGTAAAAGACGTTATATAATGAATGATATGAGGAGATGTCTTCTGCAAGTTTGAAATGTCAAGATTATTTGGTTAAAGCAGAACAAAGTAAGTTTTGTGACAGAGCCAGCAAAACGACGCAAAAGCTTTTTTTTTCCCCTTCCTTGTTATTGAAATAAGGAAGTACAATCACAAACAAAAACCTTTCATTTCGCCAAATATAAAAAAGAGACCACCACACGGATTTTCAAAGACGTATAAAAAGGTAAAAAAAGGTAAAAATGTTACTTCATTCTGCTTTAATCGATCATCAAAATTATTCAGGTCACCATAGAAATGTAAGAGCTAAAAAATAATAGTTTTGACAATTTTACACGCAAAATGTTGTCCTTTTAATTTAATCTACAGTCCCAAAATCTTTGTAAAGTACTTTTACATCTGGCTGTTTTTGTCACATTAACTTCATTGTGTCATTCGGAAAGTTTGATTTCATAACAAACAAGACATGTGGATGAAAGAAAATTAAATGTTGTGTGGTCATGATCTCAGTAATCATGAATAACAATCGTGACACTAAAATGTGTTATCGCGACGTCCCAATTTCAGAAACTCAAGTGGCTGTGATTGGACAGTTGTCTGACGCACTGAAGGGTCTGTTTCCAGATGGACCTCGTCTGCGGTGAATGCACGGATTTAAATTGAAGCTGCTGTCCATTCTTCACACTTTCAAGGCGAGAAGGTGGTGGTGGTAGTCTCCGTGTCCGTAGCCAGCGACGACTTCCTTTTGCTGCACGTGTATTGGAAGAACTTCTCTTGACTCAAACAGCCCAGCTCCTTCAGCAGCTTCAGGACATCGTGCCTGAACTTGACCCCAAGGAAGGCGTACACGAAGGGGTTGAGGCAGCACCTGAAGAAGGCTATGCACTGGGTGATGTCCATGGCGTAGATTTGACTGTTGTCGTTATTGCAAACGGTGGTCCCTCCCGACGCTGTGACGATTGTGGTCCAAAACAGCACTATGTTGTAGGGCATTTGGCAACCGAGAAATACCGCGACTACCGCTAGGATCACTTTGATAGCTTTGTTTCTTTCAAATCCTCGCGTTTGGCTGAGTGTCAGAATGATGCTGCTGTAACAGAAGCTCATGATGATAAGCGGTATGAGAAACGCCAGGATTATTTGAATGGCTTGAAGGCTCACGCGGAGCTGGTCGTTGTTGCTCGTGTAAGGCGTGCACGTGTTGTTTGTGATCGTGGTGAACGTCATTTCGGGTATCGAGAAGATCAGCGCCAGCACCCACATAACTGCTGAGGAGATCTTGCTGTAAAACACGGCTTGAGAGCGGTGTTTATGAGCGGAAATGGCCTTGGATATGACGAAGTACCGATCCACGCTGATGCAGGAGAGGAGGAACATGCTGCTGTAGAAGGTGATTTTGTAGATGGCGTGCATGAGTTTGCACAGGGGCAAACCAAGCACCCACTGGGTCACCGAGTTAAACGCCCAAAAAGGCAGAGTGAGGACAAAAAGGAGATCGGCGAATGACAAGTTGAGCAGGTACACGTCGGTCATGGTTTTGATGCGTTTGAAGTAGAAGTAAGTGAGGATGACCAGCAAGTTTCCAGTGAGACCCAAAAAGCAAATGATGGCGTAGAAAGTGGGCATGAACCACTGCCTGAACTGACGATTGGATTCTTTAGAACAGATCTGAGGGAAACTGCTCCAGTCAAACGTGATGTTTGAGTTGTAGTCATAAAATGTGGTATTCTCGTTCTCTTCTTCAGCTAAACAAATCTGCAAGGAAGATAGAAATGAAAGTTATCTGGGTGGCTTCCCATGGGATATCATACATTGAAGGACTGGAATCACCAAACAAATTGAGTTTAGACCCCTGTGCCTCTGATGTACCAAAGATAGCACAATTAAGAGTTGTACCATCTAACTTTTCTGGTTGCCACCTGCTTTTTCCATGGAGATGTGATTGTTTTAATAATAATAATGCCGTACACTTATAATCCGCTTTACTCTGAATATGACTCACTATAGTCTTAATGAATCACTCCATACTCGGTGATTGAAGCTGCTATTGTAGCCGCAGCAGCCCTGGGCAGACTGACGGATGCGAGAGTGCCAGTCTGCACCCCTCCGACCAACACCAGTCATGACGCACACACCACATTCATACAATGTGGGTTAAGTGTCTGGCCTAAAGAGGAGCAGGAATCGAACCTCCAGCTTAGGTTGATGGATAAGGGCTCAAACCATCGAGCTTCTGCCACAGAGTTTTGCCTGGAATATTCTACAGTATAGCATTTCATTTTATAGAGACAAGCAGTGGTGCCACCAGGCCCAGTTACAAGTCAGGTCTGTGGAGAGGCGAGCTCTACTCACATTAAGAATACATTTGTATGTTTTTGAGCAGTACCACCACATGTAAATTAAATAAAGGCATAATTGATCTGTTTAATTCCATACTGGAACATCGTCTCCATGGAGACAAACTGGTGTCAGAACCCCTCCATCAGAAATGTTACACCTTTCATTATAATCACCATTAAACTTTACCTTTGCTCAAGGTTATCATGTGTAACTCAAGATTTAAATAGGTCTGAACCAAAACGGCCTGTACTTTTTGGCGTAACTGAAACTAGAATAAACCACAGCTCAAGAAGACTTATTTACAATAACTACATATATTAGTATAATAAATATTATATTTCATCTTCAAGGATAAATAAATCCAACTTTATGGGCAATAAAGTTTAAAGAACCATTAATGTTTAAAAAAATGCTTTAACAAACCTTGTACATGATGCTCCACATTAGCATGACAGCCAAAATATGTCGATGACCTGCACAGATAATTCAATAATTATTTTAAATGTGATATAATTAATCAGCATCATCAGCAAACAACATTTACTTATCCACTTTTTAATTTAGATATTAAAATATAAACCGAATGTGATCATAATCTGACATTAGGGGGTAATCATATAATTTCAGTAAGCATATAATAAAAAAATACGTACATATTTAATCTTGTAAATTAGCGAATGAGTAAAGAATAAAACCCCAGTAACACTTTATAATAACTACACCTTTATTAGCCTTAATAAAGCGTGAATAAAGACATGATGAACAAGTACTTTATTAAGAATGATTTAGGCTTTACTTGATTAATGGGTTTGGCGTATCAAAGTATTTACTAAACCTGAATCAATCTTAATAAACATATTGTTCATTATAAATCAAGTCTTTCTTCATGTTTTCTTAAAGTCATTAAAGTGTAGTTATTATAAAGTGTTATCAAAATCAGTGCATTAACTATTAGCATGTCCTGCTCCATTACGTATATTTACTACAGACTTTTAAAACGTTGAGATATCGTCAGGAACAGAATTGTCGGTAATTAACAGCAAATAGCAATACTTAAAAGTTTAAAAGGTCTTTGTGGCACCTACCCCTGATTAAAGTCATCTCGAGTGCGTGCAGAAGAGCGTCTGTGTTTGATGGTGGTTTCCCTTGTTGTAAAAAGAGCAGGTAGATTCAACCACGTTTTCTCTGCAGCTTTTTGTGAGAGAGCTCAGACCACAGACGATCGACAAAACAAAACCACACATATACACCTACTTATTCACATTAATGCATTGCACACATTAATAATCACGAGTCCTTGTTCACGTGCAACAACTACATCTACTGTGCGCGCTAACTTTTCAGCTGAAGCACTTGATTGTTTCATTATATGTTGCCCACTTGTAATTTTGCATAATATTTTGAACGAATATGTTTTTTCTTCATTGTGTGAAAACTCTGTAAATGTTTGACAAATAAGTGATGAATATTAATTTTAAGACCAATTTAAAAGAAATGTAAATCAATTAGAATTTTTTCTGACAGAGATTGTTGTCGTGATGAGTTTGTTTTGTGCATGCATTAGCAATAGAAGAACTGCTAAAATAAAAATAACATAAAAACTGCTAAAATAATACATGAATCACATCTTATTACAGCACGTGTGTGGATATTTTGCTTTTTCTGCAGAAGACATAGCTCTGTAATAACCACGGCATTTTAAATTTGCTAAATACAACAAAGCATATAGTAACTTTGATTAAACTTCCTCTAAGAATAATAATAATAATAATCAATTTCCTCATTCACACATTTGCTTTGCCAGATTCTGCACAGACTGTTGCACACCTGTATCTTTGAGGTTTTTGGTTTTTAGTTTTCACCGAAAGTAGTACTAACCGCAATGATAAGGTGCCTCTCTGGGAGCATTTGTTTTGTGATGCCGAGGATGTTTCAAAGCCTGACTGTTTTTACACTTTAGTCGCGCTTGTGTGTATAAAGTCTAGCCCCGAAGCCAGTTTCTTAGCAGAGCGAAGTGTCAAGAACAGGGTGGATTAGAACGTCTGTAGTGAAACAGGAACTCAGATCAGTTCCCTCACGGTGCCCACTTCCCCTACCTGCAACTTAACAAAGGTGAACACTGAAAGGCTTATCTGCACGCATTGTCCAACATACAGACTATTAGGGTTAGCAATTCATGGAGATGCATAGGCAAACTAACAACTTAACTGTGTGTGCTATTTGTCCATAGATATCGCCCAAATAAGAAAGTATAAAACAAGTTATTTAGTATACAAAAGTTTATTGGTATAAATATGAAAAAAGAAATTCTTTTTTAAGACTGCATGTTTATAATACCTCTTCAAGCTGTTTATATGACATGAATCTCATTTTTATTCAAACCTCGTAACACTGTGTACACAATTACTGTACATTTTAAAATGTTCTGTTAAAATTGCAATATTGATAAAACATGTACTTGTTCTAAGGATACTGCTTTTGATTTGATTGACAGCCAGCAAACTTGAGAACACTGGTAGATGGCATTGTACAGCATCGTCATGTGATACACTCATCCATGGGCCCGGCTCAGGCCAAGGACAGCCATTACACAAAGTACACTAAAATGCTGATAATAAATAACAAACTAACTATTACTACTGAAGACTACAAAGTCCTGAGACAAAACTGCCACTGTAATACTGATACAGAGTAAACAAAGAAAGTTGACCGCCACCGCACTTTTCACAAATTGTCAACTCAATTTAAAAACTGCAACATGCAAAAGTAACAATAAAAGCAACAATAACATTACAATACAAAGAACAAAATTCAACACTGAACAATATTATTTAAATTTAAAATCAATTTTAGCACTAGAGAGCAAGGATGAGATTTGTTTTCAAATGGCTAAACACGTCCTGTCTGTTTTGTCTTAAATTGCTGTGCTCTCGTGTTTGTTTATGGAGAGCATAACTAAGCCGCCAATGCTTCAGACAGGACCAGTGTTTGACGTCTTCAAGTGCTTGTTCATGTGTGTACATCCTTCTAATGCAGCCTTGGTGTTTTAAACTTAACATGCAAAACATTAAAAGATGGCAATACTCAATAAACTTTGACAATCTGAGATGAACCTGTGCAATATGTGTAAAAGGACTCAGTTCAGAAACATTCAGGTGCGGTTAGTGGGCCCTGGCTCGGCTCGGCCCCTCCGAGGCCTCACTGTTGGGGGCGTCTTCAGTCTGAGCTGAGGTGGTCTCAGAGCCCGTGTTACTGTCGCTGGTGCCCTCCTCCATGGCTCCTTCTGGGACACTCTCTTTATCCTCAGAAGCCCCCTCTTCACTGCCCCCCGGACCCTCCACCTCCTCTGAGGCCTTTGGTTTTCCTGCATCACGACAGATAAAACATCAGTGAATAAAGTACAAGCACACATACTTCAGAGATAAATGCACTATTTCATAATTTGGTGCCTTGTACCCGGTGCGTCTGTGGAGTGCGTCTCTGCGTCCTCACTGTCCTTGCTGATCTCTCTAGGAGTATTTTGGGACTTGCTCCCATGAGCGCCACACACGTGTTTTTCTTCTTCGGACAAAACACTGCCTCCTCTCTCTCCTGAATCCTTCTCTCGATCTGCCATCCGCTTGCGAGCCGCTTCTTCTGCTGCAGCGATCTCTGCTGAGATCTTATCCATGTCCACCTCCACCTTCATGCAGCAGAGCTGAACAGAGCACACTTATTAGACCAGTGTTGATGATGGATTTATGGTTTCGTTCTTTAATAGCTAAACTTGTCTCTTGTCTCTCAATGTAGCCATAACTCTACAGAATAAATGGCGCCCCCTTTTGTAAATATTGTGATTTCACAACACAGAATCCTGTTTCACATAAACACATCCAAAGGCTCTGAAATGAGGAGAACTCAATGAGAAACATGTGAATGAAATTAGCAGCAGCTGGATACAGACTGGCACATAAACCCTCTGAACTCTGAACAACATCCAGTAAATGGCACTTTGAATCCTGTAAAGATCTGTCTTTCCTCTACATACCCTTTTGAGCTCATTTGTGAATGACTCAGTCGCTTCAATGAATTTTCTCTTCTTGTCCTGGTGACGATCTTCGATCTGAAGCAACTCAGCTTCCAGCTTTCTCTACGACATATCATTTAGTTCTGTGAGTTCCAGAAAATGCATGTCTAAATTCTGAAATCCAATCTGCACAAACCTGGTGCACCATCAGGGACTGGACCTGACGCTTGAGGACCTGCATTCTGGCCGTGGTCACGACCGAGCGCACGTCTGGCACCACACTCTCACTGAGGATCTCACTGATCAGCCGGTGGTTACGCTGGAAACGGGCCGCGGCCGAGTGCTTTATGGAAAACCCATCGTCGTAATCTAAAATCAAAGAAAGTCAAAGTTCAGGAGTGTATTTTGGCCGCGCTCACAAAGTCTAAGTATAAGAAACGGAAACACTCAACTTTATCAGTCTATCACAAGCAATTTTTCTCCACTCACACAATGTTCAACTTAAGTAAAGGCCATTACGTTCAATGGTAACTTTTACGTCAATTACAAACCACTGTCTGCGGTTTGGAAAATAGCCTGCTATTTGAACTAAGCAGAAAATGTTCTTTTGTCCTGAATATATGCCCATTTCACTTGTCACTTACAAATGAAGTCATCATTTGCTGCTCAAGTTTTGCAGTCATGACAAATGTACAGAAGGCTGATTATTAACACAACGTAGTCTCTTTCGTTGGTAGCCTCCTGCAGAGCTAAATCACATTAAGCCCAAATGTACTGAACGTGCAACATTTGAGTGTGTAAGCCGCAGGGGTAAAGGAATTTTATGGTCCAGGGTGTTTCTAAATAGTAATTTGCGTTTTATCTGCAGTTTTTTTCCTGTGTATCATTATGTCCTACTGTAAGCGCGTCAAGCCCAAGACAGCAGCATCATTTCCTAAACGTGGGTGTAACTGAAATGCCCTACATTTGTTTTGCTTTTGGGTCTGTTGCTAAAACAAGTTATTATATTGAAAACTGACCGCAAACTCAATGTGCTTCTTGTTTTGGAATCTGTCAAACTGCATAAAGAAAAGGTTATTTAAATGGAGCTGTAACCAATTTTTTCATGTAATAAAGTAAAATTTGTCTTGCCCCCGCATAGATGTGTTGTAAAACCAGCTCTGATGGTCAAAATGAAAAAATGCTGGCTGTATCTAATTATAGAGCGTTTTTATCATCAGGAAATGCATCGTTAGCATGCTAGTTGTTTACCATGATGACACAACGGCGCTCTGGCCTTTGAAAATTGTAAAAAGCGCTTGTAAACGTATTGTTGTGAATAATTAGGAAACTAGGAATGTGTTAGGAAAGTGAGGAATTTGGTGCAGACAGTTAAAAATAAGCTAGTTCTGTTTTTAATCACGCACAGCGCCTTTAAATAATTGTCATCATCTACTATTAAGTGCTGTTTTCTCTTTTTTAAATGATAAAAGTGGCACAGATTCACCCTCTGTAGAACGACCAGACATATTTACATTCTGTTGACACATTGACTATTATATTTTCCAGCTTACAAGCAAAAATGTGTTTGTTTTTTGACAGTGCATCCCGAAAACAGTGAGAATGGGTGTGTGAGTGGTCAGCGGTGTGTGGTCTTGCCCGTCATAATTACACGTCTGACTGTATCTAAACCTTGGGAGACATTTATCTAAGCGGTCTTACCATCTGGGTCGTCCGCTGGCTGGATACTCATGTACGGCTCGCCCTTGTCTAGTCTGGACTGTCGCTGGCGGCTTTCCTCCTCCAGAGCGGCCTCCGCGCGACTCTTTGCATTGACGTAGGCCAAGTAGGCTGGGGAGTTGTGATAGGCCTTCAAGCTTTCATTATACTCAATCTAGGGTTGGAAAAGATGACAGAAATGACAAGGAAAAAAGAGGCCACGGAAAAGCCAGGCAACATGAAAATCTTGATAAACTAGCACATAGGGCTGCATGATTTTGGAAAATTGCGATTTTTCTGCGATTTATGGATTAAGAGTTGGTATCAGTCGACACTCAGAACACATTTTTAGCAGTACATTAACATTTGAGAGAAGACTAAATTATGAACACCTAAACTAATACAAGAACCCCATGCATCTCATGTTTGTACAGGTCTAAAGTACAGGGTTAGCAGGTTTTTACACAGAATAATATTACGATCGTTCCAATTACGATTTTGATTCGATAGTGATACAGTATATCTTGCAGCCCTACTAAGAAAGGACAGATGTAGACTGTTACAGAGGCAGGGATGATGACGGGAGGGACCCACAACTGTTGGAGACACATCTACTGGTCAACCATGAGAAGAACCCCATACACACCCCTTTGTAAAACAACCAACCTTCTCTGCTTCGTAGTCATTCAAATAATCCTGTTTCTCCTCATCAGTGAGGTCCCTCCACATGCCACCGATTATCTTCCCAATTTCCCATAGCTTCAGATCAGGATTGGAGGCTTTTACTTGATCCCAAACCTGGTGATGAGAACCAGACATGGGTGTGGGGTTGGGTTGGGTGGGAGGGGGCTTTAAGTAGTTATCTCTTTGCAGAGAGGTCACAAACCAGAGGAGGCCGTGTGCTTTAAGCTCCATCTCCAAGAAACATCCCACTACGTGATGTGGCCTGGCCTAGCTTTAATCTGCCTTCACACCTACCTTAAACTATCACTGTCTAAGAGTAAATAACTTGCCCTGTGCAGAATTTATCAAACAAATCACCACTTTCTTCCAACAAAGCACAATGATGATGCAAAATGTACCAGTACACAATGGACACCTACCTTACGACTGTATCTCATATATGGCATCAGAGGCTTGTCCGGTGGCTTGGGCGGTTTTGGGATATTTATGCCAGAGGAGTTCTAGTTTGAAACAGAAAAAAACAGGTTATGAGTCAAAATGTTCAGTAAATGTTCGTGAAATAAAATAGTATCAACTTCTGTCAATTTTAAAGTCGTTTTTTAATAATGATTTTGCATGTTTTTAACCGTTTTGTGATTTTTAAAGCAATGTTGTCCTGTTATGTGAAGCACTTTGTAATGCCTTCTGTCATTGGAGGATTGTAAAGGCAGTCTGTAGTGGCGAAGGTCATAATTAATCAATCTAACACAGCAGTAACTCACTCCAGTATCCTTATAGAAGTGCTAATGCAAGACGGAGCAACTGCAAACATGAAAAAACCTGCACAGCACACACAGGTGACCGATTCAGATTACGTTTCGGTAAATAATTCCTTTCTTTCTTTCTTTGTACCACAGTATACATAATGGTTCCAAGCCCAGGTGCTCATATTTGTTGGAGAGGGATTTGTCTGGAATGTTACACAGCGTGACATTAAACGCATCTATCCCCATGGAGACAAGCCACCAGGTCAAGTCACAGGTCAGATTTTTAAAAGAATAATAAAAAATAAAAATATAATACCTATAATAAAAGATGGGTAATAATGTATAATTTTGTTTAATCTAATCTATGATAACTACATATTCCTGACCCAACAAAACATGAACAAAGACTTAATTCGCACTGGACAAATTGTTTATTAATAGTGATTCACACTTAATAACTACTTAACTAATACTCTAACCCAGGGGTGTCCAAACTTTTTCCATCGAGGGCCACATATTGAAACATAGACCAAGCGGAGGGCCACAAATCAATCGCGAAACGTTAAAAAAGCTGTATTTATCTGATGTTTTAAGCTCCACCACATCTACATTCAGTCTCAGTGCCTTAATATCAGGTCTGTGTCGCACCAAAATGTTAGTTATTTAGGTTGGAATTGTAGAAAATCTGAAATGTGCTGTAAATAGTACTTATCAGGACAATGTGGGCCAGTTCACCAGGAAGCCTAAGGGCCAAGAAAAATTGGTCAGAGGGCCGCATTTGGCCCCCGGGCCTGAGTTTGGACATGCCTGCTCTAACCCTAATTCCTGACCTTAACTTACTAAGCCTGAACCATGCTTAATTATAAACTCTGTACTTATTATGACGGGAAATTAAGGTGTAGCTACTATAAATGCTGTAGCTAGATAAAGCCATATTATGAAACTGTTCTGACAAACCAACAGTATTTCCATGGAGACAAGCAGACGGCAAACCCTTAAACCAGATAAGTTACATGATGTACCTTTAATCATTATTATTTTTGAAGCAATAACAATATCTGAGTAAATCAAGTGAGTAAGTAACGTACTCATTCATGGTCAAGAATTGTGACTATGTTTTGGCACCGCTCGGGCTGATTGAAAAATGAATTAATAGACTTAGATTTTTTCTTCTTTTATTTGCTCGTCCAACCACAGCCTTCATGCAGAGACTGTATTAGCGCTGAGCAGCCAGTGGCGTGCCGAGCAGAAGCCTGTAATGCCATGGCAACACTTGTGGCATGAGTTTCTTGATGTGGCTGTAAGAAAAGCAGACCTTGAATACACAAAGACGTCTCCAATTCACTATAATGGAGTTTGAAATGATAAGCAGCAGACATCAGACGTTACGCAATTATGGATTTTTTAGGCTTTTAAGCTTTTAATACTTTCGCCTCGTTGGAACTTTTAGCTTAATTACGTTCTCATCGAGGTCTTTTCATTTTCTCTTTCCGTTCCATTTCAGCAAAGCATGTGCCTCCACTTAGTCATTTTCTATTGTAATAAATAACATTCTTGATCGTATCTTTGTATTATTAATATGCATACCGTTGCTCGACTATTGGTGGTTTGGGTCCCGCCAAGTCTGTAGTTGTTGTAGGCCAGATGGCTGTAAGGGTTGTACCCCACAAACCCAGGGGTGTTGGGAATTTGCTGATGGAAACAGAGCACACAGAAACACATAAGAAATTGCATGAAAGTATATAGCTATACAAACACTTTTGCATTCATGCGATGTTAGGCTGCAACAATTAATTGGAATAATTGTGACTTATCGACTACTGAAATAACTATTTCAATCATTATTATCTAGATTGTGCAAACATTAAATCATACCGAAAGAGGTTTTATCACAAAGATGCCACAATTATTAAATCATAACAGTAGAAAATAATAAACAATTTGTGATTTTTATCAATAATAATATATATTTTTGTCAATATTCTCTAACTAGAGCCCTTCAGTATGATTTTAAATGTATTTTAAAACAATTTACTATATGAATAATTGTTTGACTAATCGACTACTCAAAAAATAATTGCTGGATTGACAATTACTAACATAAGAGGTAGTTACAGCGTTAATACAATGTGACTATCAAATCTTTAGAGGCTACAACATATAACTTAATAAAAAAAAATCATCTTAAACTTGGAAGATAGAGGTTAAATAATTGCTGTTCCAAATTCTACTGTCATTTTGTATTTGAAATAATGGTACTTACAGCGGCAGGGGCAGGGGGTGGGGGAGGGGCATAGGACGGCCTCTCTGTTTTAAGACAAAAATAATTTTATTGTGAGAAAATATAGGTTTTAGAACTTAACTGTGCATACACCCAGACAGAATTCATGAATCTTCAATATAAACAACATTAGAAAGGTAATAAATCAGAAAATAAATGCAAACAAAAATACTAAACATTCTTACTTGACATCTTGGGAGGGACAGGTTGGTATCAGTCTATTCCAATCATTGACACTGTAAATAATAGACATGTTTGAGGAGGACAGACCGTGTTGGGCTTTGTTTTGGTTACACAACACATATCAAAGGAGCTCCAGGGGTCAAGTTAAGCTTTTGTGCTCTGTGTGGACATAATGTTGGCCTAAATAGCCTATTACACAATTTTACGCTACAGGCATAATCAGCACAAGTAATGTCTTAATTGTATTCTATTTAGTTGCATACTTGCTTGTTACTGCTGTTTATTCATTATAACATTGGATCAATACAGTTTGTCAAAGTCTTATGATAAAAAAATAAAGTAAAATATACATACTAAATAATAAATTACACCATCAAATCTTACTTATCTTAGAAGTACTAAAACTAATTATGCTTGGCTGTGGCATATTATCATTGTTTTATTCTAACTAAATGGCTAATGGAATAAATAATAATTAGTGCACACATATTTCACGTTTGACAATGTTATTTATAGATGTCAATAGTTGGACAATAATCAGTTTGAGTTTGACAATTCAGTTTAAAGAGAAAAGTGAGGATCATAGAAACAAAAGGTGCTGCGGTAAAGACAACGGGACTGTGGCTAGAAATGTGGTGAATAGAACACTAGAGAGATAATCGCCTTGGCAAGCTGACCAGTTCCAGCTGCCATTTTCTGACTGGAATATACTCATGTAAACTGACAGAAGATGGACCTTTTATAGCTATGTTGTCTTACTCTGATAATTTGAGATTTATATTTCTACTTTGTCTAACATTTATATTTTACTATACTAATGTGGAAAAAAATCTAATAATAATTACTGCTTGTGTCCATATGGTGCATTGGCAAACAGTTATAGTTTAATTTTGCATAGAATATACACCAATGCAGTAGTTTTCAGATAACTATTCATTATCATAATTTAGACAGTTAGGACTACAATTATACCTGTAAGTCACTTAAACCATTTACTCGAAGAAAATCCTGGAATTTTCCCTTTTCCATTATGTTCTATTCGGATTTGGCTGCTCTTCCATTCGCAAGATGGCCGCCGCAATTGCCACGGCGACGTAATTCAAAGTTCTCTAGCTTTTTATTACATCAAGCTAACTAGCTTAGCACATTAGCATACTGTCAATAAACCTGCCTGCAAATACTGATACACAAACGCGTGCGCTTCATGACACCACTCTGGATTTATATCAACGACGATCGCGTTATACGACATTTGCAGTAGTTAAATCCGAAACTTGATATCGATTCAACCAAGGTCAAAGTGTGAATAAGACACTGTGGTTGCTAACTTGGTTATATATCTACATTATAACCAGCGTATCAAAGCTAGCCCACAGCTGCTAAGATAACATTAGCTTACAAAAATACTCGGGTTGATTGCCTCGCTGTGGCTTTGTTTACACTGCCCTTGTCATTACACCATAATGACTGCAGGTATTTTTTTTTATTTTAACAGTCCAGGTGATTAATTTATCACCGTGTCACTTTGCTTGCCTGTACTTAGCCGCTAGCTGCCACTGTGCAAAGAAAAATGGCATCTGTAAAACATAATGGCCATGCACGAAAGAAATGACACCGACACGCGTATTTTTTTGGATCATATGTGGCATCGGGGTGAAGTGGCGTACGCAGAAACTCACCTGAAAAGTCCCCATCGCCGTGAAGGTTAAGGCTTGGGCAGAAGTGAGGCTACAAGCAGCAGCCCCCCACAATAAACGATGAAAAAAATGGGGTCCACTCGTAAGATTTCCTGCAGAATCTTCCAGAAGTGCAGCACCGTCCCCCACCCTCCGCTCATTACAACACTGCCTTTGCACAACACGGATGCTCAAGCCAGAGAGAGGAGCTGTCAGTGTAATGCAGCCTCATTATATTCACATTATTAAGACCAGATAATCATTGAAAATCAGATCTTAACACAATAATACCTTTACTTTCATTCATGATTCACAAAAAATGCCCCTGAATTTGGCATGATGGATTTTTATTTCGAGCTTATGAAAGGAGTGATTGTATGCACCTTTAGCACATGTTCACAAGTAATGCGACAAAAATCAATATGCATTATTTACAGCTTCTGGTGTAGAGAAAACAAAAGACAGTATTGCCCGCCCACACATACTCATAAAAACATGCACATATGCTCTATACATTATTGAACATACACCGTATGCGATTATTATATTATTATTTTGCCATTTTAGCTTTAAAACGTATAAAGTCTCACCCCCTGTTTCCTCTATCCATTACATTGTGTATGTACTTGTTATTTGTTGTGACTGAATTTATTGTTAGATAATGATTAGGCATTAGGTTTTATTTATGATTGGTATCATAAATGCTCTGTCAAGTAGACTATATTTTATTCTGATTCTGGAGAAGTGACTTGACCTGTTCAATTCTCTCATTATGGCATGTTATATTTTTATTTACACAGGAACCGTGTACAATAAACATTGACCAAAAAAAGGAAAGATGCCTTGTACCAGGTTATAGCATAATTTGCTAATTTCCACCTGTAGCTCCTGGGCAGATTTATGTTACAATCTAGAATATTAAACAACTGTTTGTGAATGATCGAAGTGACATTGTGCTCTTAGGGACTATAGAAGATTTATATAGATTTCACAGTTACATGCTATAATGATGAAATTATTATGTGATTATGTTTTGATCAACCATATTCTTGATTAGATTGTATTTCTCTCATTCATCATATAGCATGTGCTCGACTTGGCTGTTGTGAGGTGCATGCCTGCGCTTAGATTGATAGTAAATCGCATACTGCTGACTTTACAGCTCATAGTTATATTCATTGGTTGACCTGTGCTCAAACTAAACATCGCTTTTCCTTCATTATTGGCAATATGTGTCCATTATTAAAATTTATTGCAGCCCGTTAAATAGACAGCTATGTGCGTAAACAAGGTTTTATGATGTGTTCAATCCAATGAATCTGTCAGGTGCAGTCTCTGCCATTTTATGAGTACATTTATCGCACCTTACAACATAATAGTAAAGTATTTTTAGGTTAATTCAAGCACATTATGTTTTTATTGACATTAATTAGCCACACATTTTTAAAAAGGCCTTTTTCCTTTTCTTCTGTAAAAGTCTTTTAACACCTGAACAAATTTAGACAGAAGAATAGGCTGATACAGTCTTACGTTTTAATGTCAAAGAGATTCCATTCCTGCTCTTTATCAAATAGTGTGTAATGTTGTTCCCAAGACTTAATATAACGATGCTAATGTCTTGAAAATATGTTGATTAGTTTAGCTTTTTATTCTGTCAGCATTTCTATGGGCTCTATTTATTGTAACACAACTTATGCCATGAACATTTTACCATTTTATTCCCAAACCATTTTCCTAATTCAAATATAGAGGGAGATTTATTATACACCGTCACCGGGGCTGCATTAAAAACACTTCAGCTCCTGAGCTTCTGTGCCAACTGAGCTTGTCCCCTTCACCGCTGCCTTGTTGTTAGAAGAGAAATACTTTGCATTCTTGTTCACATTGTGCCAGAGCCGCCCTGGTAATAGTGTGTTCCCTAAAAAATAACAAAGTAAAGCCAGTGGGATTCAGCCTTCATCTCTGCCCATTCAGGCCCCGTACGCCTGTTTGGGTGGGTTAATTGATTGTGTTCATTGTGACCCCATTTCGGTTCTGTTCAGCGCGCACACTTGAGGTCTTATGTGATTTCTGCTTGACCTGTGTTTTGTATAATATGCATTTGGACACTGTTGTTATCTTATGTGCAGGTGTGGCGCTCCATTGTCGTTGCGTCGTCCAAAAGCCAGGCCTTAGTGTGGATTTGGACACCTGTGGATAGGTCACATGTCGACGGTAAGCTACTGTGTATATAGGCCTCGGGGGCACAGTTGGGGGATTGTGGGTGCTCAGACACAGAACATGTCCTGTCACATTTTGAATCAATCAAGGACGAACTTGCAAAGCTTGCTCTTGTAATGCAGATTCATACCCGTTCCTTAAGCCTGTAAGACTCACCAAAATAGGCGCAGACAGTGGAAGTAAGCAGAGCTGAAAGTTTACTCTACCCGGGTATTTTTAGCAGCTAAATTATTGTGATATAATGGTCTTTGGGACACATTCCAGGCATATGTTCTGCCAATGAGCCGTTCATAATAAAGAAAGCATGTCAGGTGTCTTATAATAGAACTTATCTAATTTTTCCCCGTCAATAGAAAAGACTTGGCCATCTAAACAAAATTTAGCCCTTTTTAGCCCAAATGTGCACTTTGGTTTCTCCTGTTTTAGTCATTGTTTAGTTCTGATCAAGTTAAGGTTTAGTCCTGGATAAGTCCCAACTTCAAATGGTGAAAGTGCAAGTGTGAACGCACCCTAAGAATTGATATCGCTCCTTTTATTCTAATCATGATGACCATACTGTTCTAAACAACACATCTTAAAGACCCTTTAACTCTAAATAGTTCATATTTTAATGTCACAAATACACAATTTTTCATAAATATGTGTGTTTTGAATGAAGTCATTGTCATAAATTCCAGTCATTGGTTCATAAATCTTATTTCCTGTTTATTTCCTCTGAGCTGAATTCTATCCGTTTTCTCAAGATGCAGTTATTGAAAGCAGTGGACAGCCACAGCTCCTGCCTAGCTTAGTTTTAAACATACTTATAGAGCGTATATACTTGGCAACTTAATTCTGTCTTCTTGTAATTATTAACTTGAGCGTTTCTTCTGATAAGACAGTTGTACAAAAGCTCTAAGCTCATTGACCTGACATGTCTCGGTGGCAGGACTTCCGCCTTCGTCAAAGGTGAAATGTCAGGTAAATGAGCTTCTAACTGTCTTAGAAGAAACTCTCAAGTTAATAGAGCTTGCTTGTTACAAAAATCTTTGCTTATAAATATGTTGTACTTAGGGGGAGATTTTATCCATGCATGCACCTGTCAAGTATTACCCTCATTTAATCACACCCCAAATAAAAGGCATCGTTGTAGCTTTGTATACATTTTATTGACATATACTGTGTACATTTTATGTATTAAACAATTACAACATAAATGGTTATCCAATGGTTCAATTCAGATTTTTTTTTTTTATTATAGTATGTTATTTTATATGTTGAAAAAGTCTGTTTTGTCCCAACCCAGATCTATTTGTTTACATGCAGACATAATTTCATTTGCTGTGCACATAACAGATATAGTGATAACATAGTACAGAAATGTTGAGAACGTCATTATATTCAGCAACAATAAACACAAAAGTATTGTAGCTTAAACATTCAATGTATTTAATAAAAAAAATCATTTCACTCAACAATTCAACAACTTTGAGATATAGACTATTTTTTAAACTTATAGATGCCTGTTTTTGTTTTGTTTTTTTAATAAAAGAACTATTTTCTTCTAGTCTTTGGAAAGAGAACATTTGGCTCAAGCTACATGAATTACACAGCGTTTACCATTCTTTGCTGCCTTTTATGGGTGGTGTATGCTTGACTACAATCTGTGTTTGTATTAGATCGAAGCATCTAGTTATTTCACACTTGCAGTTGCAGTCATTATGCACAATATTACACCCTATGTGCCCAAGGGATTAACTTACACCTTCAACATAGCACCAGTTTTCAGCCGTTTATCCCCCACGAAAAGCTCTTGCATGAGTATTCTTTATTATTCAACCCTCTGCAGGGGGCAGAGCCTGAAGGGGAGTGAGATGCACAGTCTAAACAGGACAGTGTTTTACCACTGACACTGAACTAGTGTAAGCTCCCTGGCGTCACAGCCTCAGGCCTGGTGTGCAGCCCTTCAGCTGCTCTGTATGGATGGTAGTAATTGGTATGTTTTACACAGAGCTGTAGCAGATGTTTTCACATGTGCTCATCACTGCAGACCAGCTCCACAGTCCCTTTAACACTTAAGTCACTGTTTGAATACATCACAGATACGTTTTGTCAGGTTTGGCACAGTTCCTTGGTAGAAAATCTGCACTTTTTCCTTTAGATGGAGACAGAAAATGTGTGAAGGCAACGTGTCATAAAACCTTTGGAGTGAAACTGGCATCCAGCGGAGGCTGTGGGAATATGATTAGACTATCAGCAGTGTACAGCTTTGGAGCTCCGCTCTGATCCAGGCTTTTGGACAACTGTTCACTGCAACAGTAATGTGTCTCTGTTGGGTTTTTAACCAAATGTCTGTCAAAGATATCATTTTCGCTTTGGTGCAGTAAAACGCAGCAGCGTAGTATTTGGCAATTTAACACAGGAGATTGTGGTTTTCTTATTCCTATTTTCATCACTTCATCACTGCAGCCTGTTTACCATCTGTGGAGACCAGTTTAGGTCTAATTCAACATGATTGGGTCTTGACATAGAGCGGTTAGCTGTAATGCCTAATTGCCTATACCAAAAAGTTGCCTCAGATGACAATCTTGTTATCTATAAGTAATAACTATTAAACCATATGGAACCTTAGAATGGCTTAAGTAATGTGACCAGTTTTATTTTTATTTTGGAGAGTTAAGACTAGACTAGAAAAACACATTTTGCTTATTTACATTTATCACAACTTAAACATTTTTTGCCACTTGCATTTCAGAAGCACACATCTAAAGAAATTCTCAAATTCATAGAGCCAAAACAATACACAACAAGTGCTCAAAAGACTCACATCAACCGCTCACACACAGGAAAATAAAACAAAAAGTCTACGATTTCCTTTCTGTCGCTTAAGCGCAGGTTCTGTGACCCTCGTGAAGTCAGGCTTTGGGGCGAAGTCCTTCTCCATGTGTACGTCTCCTAAAAGCACCAGTAGAATAATCTGATCCTGCTCTCTCCACAGCGCCCCCTGCAGTTTAGTCCCTCAGTGTAGCTGACACAAGCTGGTGACAGTCCAAGTCTCCCCGAAGCTCCAGGGGTCCCGGGATCCTCAGACCTGTTTTTGGGTCCACACACCAGCACTTTCCCCTCTGTCCGTCGCGGGCCGGGTGGCACTGCAGCAGGAAACAGAAACAACAGGTCGGTATAAAGCAGCAAAGACATGTTTAACCTGAGGAAAAACAATAAAAAACAGGTTCCTCTTTATTTTACCTTGGTTTTGATTAAATTTTATGTCTGATTTAATTTAATTACAGGAGATCTTTTGAGAAAATATACAGTAAAGTCATAAAATATCAATTTAAATGTATAAATATTAGGTTTTCCCATCCATAATGGGCACAATATAGAACTAGACATTCACCAATTCTTTACAAAAACTCTACTTTGTCAATTAAGTTACACGTTTAGAGTTTACCTGGTGAAATAAACATAATATTTTATTATTTTAATATGAACTATTTATGTTTTATTTAGTTTCCTGAAATAATACTATATCAGTACCTTGTAAGTGTTATTCCTGATTATTGGATTTTCAATGAGAGGTTGGCAGCGGTGCAGTGTAAAAAAATCCCAACCAAATTGAAAAAATATACAAAGTACATAAAGAACGAGGTTTAACATCTAAGTAAACCATATGTGCTCCACTGGTACACAATGTTCAAAGACCCATGTAGAGAAAAAGGGAACAGAAATTCACACCGTCGACGGAGGAACCATATGGGACTATTAGAGGAGGTCAAACCAGTACACAAGCAAATTAGAGTGCCTTAGTGCTGAAAGTAAAGGGCTGAAAAATGTCCTGCCGTGCAATGTTGATTATGCTGCCTATTTTTAGCTGGCTGCTTTTACGTTGTATAGAGAATGTATTTTCTTTTTTACCACTATTCAGAGCAGTAGAACTTTGGGTCTTTATTGTAGTTGCAGGCTTAAGTTACCTTTAGTGTTGTCACATACAGAATTTACACAAAAAACTCCTTGTTTATAGATTTGAAGATTATTTTCCAATGCAAAATAAGACCCTTTCATTCAGTATTATAGATGGTCTTTTACTGATAAACATAATTCTACAATGTCTGTGTTTTTTCTTTCTTTTTCAGAATAAATACTTAACTTTCATTAATAGCTTCAGCATTTATTTTTATCTGGTTATTGATTTTTTTTTTGACAACTTCATGGGGCATTTAACCAAATTGTTGCCAGTTCAGGTATCAGTGGGTTTCAAAATGTAGAAAAGTTTGGACCATTTCCATAACAATTAACAATTCAAAACAAAGTAGTATATGTTTTGAAAGGAAAAATGTAGAAAAAAAGTTAACAGGAAGCTAAAACTCAACATATGCTCCATTCATGTGGTCCTGGAGTGTTGGGGAGTCTGAGATGTGAGGTCGGGATTCTGACTCGTTTGTATTCATCTGCTTTTATCTCGGACACTTTGGATTTTGATGTCACCAAAAATAAAATCACTGAGCCAGTTTTAACTAAATAGAGCTAACAGTAAGACTACTCAAAAGCTAGGGATTACTTAACTTTACTTAGTGTTGGATCTTTCTTGTGCAAAACTGTTGCAATTATGATATGGACATCTGACACTAAACATTAGTCAAAGAGCTCAAAAGATAAATGTACTTATCAGCTGATGTGCGTCTACATAACAGCTGTGGAGCAGAGATTTTTTTCCTGACTGGTCCAAACATTCATGCATTGTTCAACTCGGTAAAACATTTTCCCTAGTTTCCGAGAACAGAGTAATAATGACAGGTTTCCATGAGGTGGGCATCTGAGAAAATGCGACTGGTTGAGAAAACTGCAGTCTAAGCACAACTAAGCAGTTACGGTACATTTTTTAATTGTATCCTTAACTCCCAGCGATTATGCACTTGGAAAAAGAGCTCATTAACCAATTAAACTCTGTGTTGTGCAGTTAACAGTTTAAGGATTTTCTCTGCCATAAAATGATTCCCAGTCGACTCCTGTGACCCGCATTTCTCCAACGGGCTTCTTTATCGCGGGAGTTAAACGGTAAACAGATGCTTGTGAACACGATCCTTTAAGCACGTTTCAAAAGCCCAAACGTGAACCTCCCCACCTTAACCCTCCTTTATCACTCACTCCGCGCCCTCGATTGCTCCACGACTCCACGCCTGCACCTTATCTCGTGTTTTATTCCCATTCTTTCGGCCTTATCTCGAGACGGGCCAACTCGCAAAAGAGTAACTGCGCCTAAATGTTTGTTCGTTGCATGCGACAGAGCAATGAAGCCCTTACAGTGGAGAGGGGAAGCAGCAGTCTTTTGCACATACACACGTCACCGCTCTCGATTTTCGCGTGTAAATCACTGTTTTATGAGAGCTTAGATAAATAGAAGTCTTGGCGTTTGCCGGTCTCATAAGGCAGTCATTTGGAAACATGTTGTGTTGATCTTGAACTGAACTAAAGACAATAGTTTCATCTGCTGCGTTTGAGCTTTTGGACCGTGCACGGCTGATGTGGTCAAAAGGCCACGGGTTTAACAAACGAAATGAAAGCTTTTTTTTATTTGTGCTGGCCCAGTGACTATCCTCATCTCTCCAAGTCTTGTAACTCACTCAGCAGAGATAAATCTTCACGCTCCGAGACGTTTTATAGGACAGTTCTTCCTTTTTCTACTTGATTGATATCATTTTTATTTGAATGCCATTTGTGGTTTCTCTTCAACTTCACTAATTAGACTGTTATGTTGAAAATATAAAGACTCACAGACTTTAAAAAGGAGAATTTGTTAGAAATGTGTGTTTTCTGGTCTTTGTTTATTTACTTTTTTATTAGTTTAAACTGTCAGTCTGCTCAGCACAAAATCTAAGTCAGATGTTCTCCCTTAAAGCACAAACTTTGCTGAAAATATTTGTTATTCTTTCTGATTTACTTGATACTTGACTTGATACTTTTGCACTTTGGATGCTGCTTCTGATGTTGCATTCATAAATGTCCAAGCCACTGAATATTTGCTGTTCAGTTTCCTGTTATACGGAGGGCTTTTTTCCCATTCTTTTTCCAGTTTTTTTTTTTTTCTTTTCATTTTTTCAGTTTTAAAACATACAACACAAAAACTGCCAACTGAACTGCCTCCAAACATGTGATTTTGTTGTCCTCCATTTTGATGTGATGTCAAAACAAAATTACCTTGTCTTTCCCATTTATTTTTATAATAAATTTGGCTTTCCAGATTGTTAATGCATTTATATCATTTAGATATTATTCCCCTTAAAGTTCTGATCCATATACCTTAATAAATAATTTGGTCAGAGGTTTGTAATGGTTGCATTGTTTACTTTCATGATTATATTAACTCCTTATTTGTTCGTACATGTAAAAGTCCTGTTTGTTCAAGCCAAACGCTATGTCTGCAGTCCTAAGTTCTCATCATTCTGAAACCCATGGATTGATGGATGTAACAAACATTTAGGTTTTCTTAATAATACCTAAAATAAAAATGTTTTGTGACCTTGTCTTAGCCATTACCTTCTCAATTTAGACCAAATCAGCCTTGTTTTGTCTTTGAAAATTAGATTTCTGTATTAAATTGAAGAATATCACTCACAAGCATACAAAACATTTAAGAAACATTCGCAAGAGTGGCTGGTGAACACATTTACGTGCACACACTAAAATCTATTTGGCCGCTCACTGTACATTTTTGTAAATATTGTATTATATTTTGTGTTGATGTTGTGTTTCATTAACAATGTCTGTTTTTGTCCGTTTTATTGCCATTTTGACATCATGGCCGGGGGACTACAGATGAAAAATAGCCTCTTTGGCTAATTCTGGCTGTTTTACTCATGTTTTATTCATGTGTTTTATGAAATTGCACTGTCCCCTTTTGGAAATAAACTAAACTCAAACTCAAACTCAAGATTTTTAAAAAAGCCTTCAAAGGACAGTCATCTGGACACTATTTTTAAATGAAGACACATCCAGGACTCATTTATCTGCAGTGACAGAAAATTGAAATTGACTGAGAAGGGAATTAAAATGTCTTTAAAAAACAGCGTCCAGATGACTACCCTTGAATCCTTTTGCTCCAAGTTGTTGAATTTCACATTTTTGCTCTTATTTGCGCTGCCCCTCCTGTTTCGCAGAGCGCTGACCTGTTTGGTGTGGAAGTCTCCGTTCTTGTCGCAGTTTGGGATGGGGATGGTGAAGAGGTCGTCGTGGGTGCGAGTGTTGGAGGCGAGTCGGTCCAGGGCCCTCTGCAGCTCGGCGCGACACGGAGCCTGCACACGACCCACAACAGTTAACCCTCCACACAGAAATGCACAGGTAAAGTCATTTATTTAAGTTATGTGATCGCTTCCCTGCAAGATTAATACATTTAAGTTTCAAAACGGCTAAAAATAATTGTAAATATCCGTCATTTTAAACACGCGCAGCTATTCATGGTATACATTTTAATTGCGTAAACCTCGAGGGGCTTCGGCATCTGTCTTGTCTTGACTCGTTTTGTCTAGTAATTGCAGGCTATTTGGTAAACACTGACTTGCTTTGGAAATCATCAAGACGGTAATAGATTTACGAGCTGCTGAAAATCTATTAGTTTTTATTGCTGTCTGTGCTTTAGGCCAGGTGCCCTTCCTGAGACAAATAGCTTGATATATTGACGCAATGTGACTAGAGCGGAGTGTCTTGCCCGGTGATACAACGACAGTAAATTCAACCCGTCAAGCATGAACAGAGGCGCGCAGAGTAGCCAAACGGTCAAATAAGAGTAATGTTACTTCAAACGAATATTTCATGTGGAAGGACAAAGTAGTGGTCCAGGAAATGACCCAATGAAGAGTAAAAAAGTACTTGGGGAAACTTCTACTCAAGAAAGACGTAACATCTGATTTTTTTATTTGAAGTTAATGTTTTGAAGGACAAAACAAATAATGCACAAAGGATAGACACAAAAATGAGAAAAGCAAAATCATGTTTGAAGGAGCTGTGCAAGAAAGACAAATGTTCAAATCGTTTTATATTTGAAGCGTATCAAACATGAAGCTTTTATTGCTTGTAAACTTTTTCATTCTTACTTCAAACTAAATATTACTCGAACAAGAATGAAAGCATACAGTCCAAAAAGTATTTCTTCAAAAGGTAACTGTGGACTACCCATCTCTGAGCATTGAAGTCATTGAACTAAAATACTATTTCAAAGCTGTATTGTAAATTAATGTAACTCTTAGAACTCTTTTAGAATGTGTTTAATATCAAAATTGTAGACACATGTCAACTGTTTCACAAAAGTAAAGATCTAAACTTAGGCTGAACCCATCGGTCCCAAAGAAATTCCTCCGAAATAAAGTAACTGTGAACTTTGAACTGAAACTCTAACTGATGATCGTTTGGTTCACGGGGAAAAGCTCCATAAACTCTGTTACAAAAGCTTATGCTAGTTTCGTTGCCAGCTCCATGTGGCTGGAGTTAGCCTCTTTGGAAACATCTTCACATCCTTCATTTGAAAATATCTGGATTCTGACAGTGTTCTCTTGATCTGCGTCAAAATCTTTCATTTTCAGCTGCTCCTTGGCCCAACACTGACTTTTCCTCGAAATTTCCTCAAGATCATCATTCACATCCTCCATTAGTTTAAAGTTGTATCATATGTAGCTGTTGCAGTAAAACGAGTAAATATTGAAACATTTATTAGCTGCAGAAGTACATAACTACGTAACTCACATTAATTAACAGGACTGAACCGTAACTTGATAGTAAACTCTGGCTGAAGACACAGTTCATCACTTTGTCATATGAAAAAAAGATGTTCTAAAGCCGTGCGCACAGTCAGATATTTGTGCATATGAGATAAAATGTCTCAGTTCTCAATACCAATTTTGATACCACACTAATACTTAAAATGCTCTTCTTTAGTTCAAGTTTTACACAAGAATAGACTGACATTCTCTACACAAAATAAGACCGCTTTCTAGTATTAAACATTGTTGTTTTATTATAGTTTTGCGCAAAATCATTCTAAAACTGTCACATTTTGTCTTGTAAACGAGTTTTTCAGCATCGATACTTGTTCAAATCTAGTTTCCGTACTAGTTTAAGTATCGAATAGTGTCTGATTTTCGATACTTTGCTTTGTGAGAGCTGGGAAAGAGTTAGATTTAAGTACATACTTCTCTCTTTTACGGTGTGAAAATCGAATAATACGGCTTTGAATTAACAACTTGTAACATGTAGACTTAACGTTCTGTCTTAAGTTGTAATCTTCAACCAAAACAGTCCTTATTATGCCGCTATCCTCCACAGAACGAGTAAATCGGGTTACGTTTCTGTCTCGATTCAAAACCGCAGCATGTGTATTTTATATTTCACAAAGTGCTCGACGTCTCCTGTATCTTTTGCACCCATTTAATTCACACCTAATCTACATCGAGAGTTTAGGTGAAATCTTCTTGGGTGGCCGCCGCACATTATGTCTCTGTGCTTGACATATGTGTGTTTATGTTGCATATTACTGTGTTACAGGAATGCAGCGGCCGCGGTCTCAAATGGGCCTGTTTCTTATTAATGTGGATGTTATGATTGCAGCCTAGCCCACGTTAAATCCGCAGATGCCATAATGGTGTCAAAGCGCACCTGTATTTTGTTTCACGTTGCCACGATTACATTTTACGGCCTTTAAATAACTAATTTGTACAATTTATAGCCCGACTGCAACGCTTATGTGGCTCTACAGTGATAAACCCTAATCTGAACCACCTGCTGCCGGCAAGAGCTAAAACATTAACCGTTATAGCGCTGTTTCCAGGAAAAAACAACAAGAGGTGCGTTCAATTTTCTCACCAGCGCTGCCTTGGCCTCCTCTCTGCCCATGTTCCTCTGGTTTGTGGGTTTAGACGGGTGCCGGGCCAGGGTCTTCTGTATGCAGCGCTTGTCTTGAGGGCTGCAGCGGATATTACTGTTGTTCGGATGCTCAGGGATGATCTCCTCCTGCCGCTCCAACGCTGCAGAGAGACGGAGAGACGGCGAAATGTTGTAAAAGCAGCGATGTGAAAGATGTAGCATGGAATAACTGTACTGAAGGAGGATTAAAAGTGAGGTATAGCTACAAAAAATGCACCATAAACGATGACATTGGAGATATATCGCTGATGCAATAACACTAAAGCAGGAAAGTCTCAGTAAATCCTGTTGTAAATGTGCAATATTGTTGGAATTTAAGGTGCAAAAAGTTCGTTACGGAACATTTACTTTGAATCGTACTTTGATTATTATTTCAATTAATGGATTAGTTGCTTGCGTCACGAAATATGAGATTTTGACAACATTTAACAGAGAAAAAGCTTAAGAAATGTAGTAAACTTCCAACAAAAATGGTTTCTTGATATAAACTTGACATGTTTCCTGTGTCTTTTCGCGATAATTCCTGCTTTACTGAGTGATAAACCTCTCTCAGCGCATGACACGTTTTGGAGGTTGTGTAAAAAAGCCATTATTTGATGATTATCAATTTGGTTGACAGTTATTTCAATTATCAATTTGTTGCAATTAATCGATTAACTCATTAATCATTAACTGGTAAACTTAAATGCAGAGAACAAATTAAACTTGTCTAAAGGACGATTGTATGTTGCATGTGGTCTGCTACTTCTACGGAACTATTTGCAGTTAGGAAATGTATATATTGGAGTATCTAGATGACAATATTCAGACAACGTATTAAAATGCATGAGGAATCTGCTAAAATGTGCTTGTAAATGTCACTGTTGAAGTTCAAGTATTGTACAAAACGTGAATGGACTATAATGGAAAAAAGTTCATCATTTAATGCCCTTCAAACTAGATGTTTTTAGGTTTTAGGTCATTTATAATAGTTTAAATTATAGACGAAACACTCAATATTCTAATCGTGCAAATTCCCAAAACATCTATTGCGATATTATCCACTTTTCCGTATATCCCCCACCTCTATGAGCAGTACGGATTAATATCAGTTCATCAAAGGAATTCTGCAGCTGATGAAAGACACACAGTGAAATATAAGTGATATGTGAGCATCATTTCTACTGATAATTTGTGATGTGTTGTTTCAGTGTCAGAGAGATTGTGGTGGAGATGTAGAGCAGATCCTCCTGTGTGTCCTTGGGCGGAACATCCCAGAGACCAGCCCTGTGAAATATAGGCTAGGAATGAGGCCGGGTTAACCTCAAGGACAGAGCTCCTGTAATACCACCCTGTTCTAACAACTACCGAGCAAGACCTGCATGATATTAGAAAGGTGCGCCGTTTGCTGCAACAACTTGGAGACAGTAACCCAGTGCTTTTCAACCTTTTTTCAGTTGCGGCACGCTTTTTGGGTTGACATGATACCACGGCACACCAACTGCAATTAAAACGTGACCAAACCAGACCATTTAGTTAAAAGAAATATGGTAAATAATGTCTGTGCCACTGTCTGGTTCTTTAAAAGTGTCAATTGTTTATTTATTTATTTATTTGATAGGGACAATGCACATTAATGAACATCAGTATAAAACAGATGTAAATATGCCGGATTATAGATACAAAGCTAGTTTTCATCTGTAGTCCCTAGGCAAGCAAATACCTAAATAATTACAACATGCAACACAAATACAAGGAAAAGTTAAGAGTCTTATGGTCACATGACTGGTTTGTTTTCAGCCATTGTTTGTGTTGAGTTTTAAAGCTGATCAGTGTAGGACTCTCCCGTGTGTGCAGAGGTTAGTGGCCCTCACAGAGAGAGTGTTCTGTCCGAAGGTTGTTCTTTTGTAGGGGACCTCACAGTCTCCTCTGGTTCTCAGACCTCCTTAGGTCTTAGGTTTTTGGTCTTAGGTTTGAAAAAGGCAGATACGGGAGGTGGGGCTAGTCCATGTAGCGCTTTGTAGATGAAACATACATACCGTATTTTCCGCACTATAAGGCGCACCGGATTATAAGGCGCACCTTCAATGAATGGCCTATTTGAAAACTTTGTTCATATATAAGGCGCACCGCATTATAAGGCGCATAGAATAGAAGCTACAGTAGTGGCTGTGGTTGTGTAGTTGCGGCTCAGTATTGATCCATATATAAAGCGCACCGGATTATAAGGCGCACTGTCAGTTTTTTGAGAAAATTTAAAGCTTTTAGGTGCACCTTATAGTGCGGAAAATACGGTAGTTAAAATTTATAAAAATTTCAAAATTTAAAAGATTATACTTGTTTAAAATATTACATACATGAAATGAATTAGGTTTTTGGTCAAAAATTTTAAGAGATGGTTTTGCGTTAGTTTTTGGTGTAGACGTTGCTCAGGACACTCCCAAATGATAATATGCAAACTGAAATTGGACATTTCTTCAAGGCGCACTAGTGTTCTCTGGCACACTGGTTGAAAATCAAGGCAGTAACCTATTCGTCTGTTTAAAGGTGTCATGGTTATTGGGTTCATTTACACTCGCGATGTTTCTGGTCACAACAGAAAAATAATAACTCACTGTTTTTCAGTTTAATCTACACTCCAAAAAAGTGTGTTTTATCTGACACTTTAACGTACTTTATCATTCAGAAACTTTGATTTCATTAAGCTGGTCACAAACTGGAATTGTGACCTAATTGACAATGAGAATATAAAAGAAAATGAAGGATTTTGCTGTTGTTTGGTCGTGGTGTCAATAATTGTAAGACTAAAACGTAATACTGTGACTTTCCCACCGCTGTGAGTCAAGCAGGCCATAATAACTCATTTTGAAAGTATTGGATGACTTTTCAGTGAGTACTTCCATGCACAGCTGACCTAAAGTTTAACTAAATACAAAAGACATGAATCCAACAAAAGAAGTATCAGGATTTCACCGGCCCATGTGGCTGGAGTTAGTCTTTTTGGCCACATTGTGCACATCGTTATTTAGGAAAAACCCTGGATTCAGACAGTGCTCTGGTTCTACATCAAAATTGTTCATCTTTCTGCCAATAGCTTTTGGTTGGTGTTTTTTAGATCTCTATTTTCCAGATTTATTGTCGAAAGTGAAAAATACTTCCACACTTAGACTCCTCTTTTAGTCAGTTTTTTGTCAGTTAGCCGTGTAATAACATTGACCTAATTGAGTGCGACATTCCTTAAATATGTTGTGTTATTCAAGCATTTAAAATTTCTTCTGAACACTGTCTCTAATTAATCCAACTCATTTAACGCCTTGATAACACAGAAAGTACTTACCTTATGTAAAAGTAATTGCCTCTAAATCACTGCAAAATGAGTCACAAGTTACCTCCGAGACTTGACTTTGTCTCTGCTACTAAGAATGTCACAATATCAACTTATACGCCTGATGCACACCGACTCCGGTCCGGCTCCGGTTCGGGACCCGCGCGGGTCCCGTGCGGGTCCCGCAAGACTTAGAAAGTGCTTAAAATCAATGCGCCCTGTCACACCGACCTCAGGAGCTCTGCGGCCGCGGGTCCGGCAGCCGCTGGAGTCTCCGGAAAGAATCCGCAAGAAGTCTATTTTTGCCGGGACGCCGCAGCGGTCTGGTGCGGCTTTCATGTCATTTGGCGAGTGCTCTCGCGAAACCACGTGAATCGTGGCTTTCGTCAAAAACGGACCGCAGTTAACCGGAGCTGGTGTGACAGGCGTCTGCAAGAGACCCGCGCGGGTCCCGGACCGCGACCGGACTGGACTCAGTGTACACTAGGCGTTAGTGTTACGTTTCGAGACATTACAATTTTGCGATTATTCACAATTGGTGGCACTGTTGTCAACAAGGAAAACTTAACTTTATGAAATCAAAAAGCCAGATGAAAAAGTACTTTACGTGTAATTTATAGGGCAGTAGTCGACTAAAGACAAGCCCTATCGACCGATTAATCGATTAAAAGGGTATGTATATATTAAAAGTGTTAAGTATTTCCATTTATCTAAATCAAACTACACTCAAAACAACTCAACTGTGGAGGAGTTCATGCAAAAACAACTATTCATACAGAAAAGTACTGGGAGACAGTGTATTTATACATTAAGACTCCAAAATCTTCAACTAATTCACTTCATATCTTGTCGTTTTTGCCATATAAATCATTTTATAATAATTTAACATAAATAAAATGATTAGAAAATCTTGGTCGACTAAGATACCATTGACCAACTAATCCACTAAACGAGTAAACTAGACTACAAACCTAGTCATTTGACTCTTTTGAACTGAAATCACTCATTGGTGCGGCCTACAATTCCCACAATTGTAATTTTTAGATCTAGAAACTATATTTTGACCTGAATTATCACAATTATCAATTAACCGGACAATCTTGACACTGCTACATGTTATGAAGTCAAACAGATTAAAAAAAAGACAGAACAAGGAAATTTAAACTCATAGATAATAACTACAGCGACAACAAATGATTTAAAAACAATCATAACACACAGAGAGAAAGAGACTGAAAAAGATGCCAATATATCACAACCTTGAAAGCCAGCACATCCAAAGAGTCTTCACGTCTTTGAAAGAAAAAAAAAGCATGTTTTCTTGGCAAATCTCACGAAAAACTGGGTCTTTCTCTAAATAAACGGGATGAGAGACAACGCTCTAAATGGCCAACCAAAAGAGGCACAAGTGTAACCGAACCGGGACAGAAAACGTAGGATTACTCAAAAACCCCAGACGAAAACAAAATACAAGTCCAGGTATGTTTTTGCTGAGGAAACCAGATTGAAACACAGCATCAACAAGCATTACATAATATTGGACCTCGACGAAAAAGTCCGTCCCCTATAGAGTATCTCACGACCCTTCCCTCCATCCTACTTTTTGATGTCTTCAGAACTTGAACATGACCTACTGGCAAAATAAACCTACACGTCGTGTTTTGGTCGGAGCCGAATTCACCTATAACCCCATACAACGTTGGCCCGGAGGCGAGCAGCTGCATCCACAGGAAATGCGCCCCTCCTCCTGTTTCATCCTCCACAACAGCCCCAGTGCCAGATGGAGGCTGTTAGCGGGTATTTGCCCCGTCACGAGTGGGTACGACCGCGTTTTGCCCCGGGAGGTTCTCTCTCAAAACCACGGCAGGAGTTTTGGGATTGTCCTACCGTTTGGAAATGTTAGACGAAGCACTGCAGACTGTTTTTGACATTGATGGTAAATGGTAAATGGTCACATATTTATACAGCGCTTTTCCACCTTCGTAGGCACTCAAAGCGCTTTAAATCAAGGAACCATTCACCCATTCACTCATTCACTCACACATTCACACACCAGAGTACGCAGACACTGAGGGCGAGGTCGGTTAAGTGTCTTGCCCAAGGACACAACGCCAGTGTTCACCTGCGGGAGCAATTGCACCGCCAACCTGTGGGTCAGTGGATCTGACCGCTCAACCAATGTCAGGAGCGGGATTGGAACCGCTGACCTTCGGATCAGAAGACAATCTCTCTGCCGACTGAGCTACTGCCGCCCTATGATATTCCATTCAATTTCTATTTCAGAATGATGTATCTGGGCCTCAAAACTCCTGCCGTGGACACAATAAATGAACGCCTTTTGAGTAGGCACGGGACGATATTGAAATTTTGTGTCACAATTATCATGGCCAGAGCAACTGCTATTAACGATAATATCACGATTGTTATTAAAATTGCTGACAGTTTGAAAATGTGATGTATAAAGACATTATTTTAAGTGAAAACAAAAACGATCTAGAAGAGAACGTAAAGGGTAAGTTGCTTATTTTCTGCACAATCTGGTGATAAAATGGCGATTATCTTTGTTGGCGATTATCATGATTATACAAATTGTAACATTATTGTCTTCCCTTTTTATCACGATAAACAATACTATTGTTTATTGCCTTGATTTTCAACCAGTGTGTCGGGGAACACTAGTGCGCCTTGAGGTTTTGCCAGGTGTGCCTTGAAAAAAAGTCCAATTGAGTAAACAGATTGACAAATGTGGATGTAATTCACTAATTTACCTTTCTGGAGTGTCCTGAGCTACTTCTGCACTAAAAACAAACGCAAAACCATCACTATTACCAAATTTAAAGAACCAGACAGTGGCACAAACATTAGTCGGCTTGTTATATACCATATTTTTTAACTAAATGGTCTGTTTTGGTAATGTTTTGGTAGTAGGTGGTGTGCCGTGGTAGCTTTTAAACACAAAAAGTGTGCCTCAACTCAAAAAAGGTTGAAAAACACTGGTTTATTGTCCCATCCCTACTTTTGAGCATACTTTCAATCGCTGGAAAGTTCACAAATCACAAAAAAATACATGACACAGACTAGTTCTGCAGCAATTAATTAACTATATAAACTATAAAAATGTATAATTGTAATCGTTAACTGGCCGATACAACATTTTTTAAAACAAAGACAGAAATGTTTTAACATCAAAATGTCAAAAATCTAGAAGCTTTTGGTCTGCATATTTCAACGTTTATTTGGCTGGTAATGTATAGTATTTTAAAAGTCTAAATACTGTATGGAAATAATAATTTGACTAGTCGACTTCTAAATAATCGTTAGTGACAGCCCTAACACAAACTGAACCACGAATCAAGAACTGGACTGACTTTATAATTCACATTAAAAAATCAGATTCAGACTCAATTTGAAAATGGAAATTTGACAGACTTTGGACGAAATGAGATGTTTATTTGGACGACGTGTGCCTTCATTCGTTTGGATGCTTTTGCTGCGTTCCTTTGCTCTGTCTCTGGTCGGGTCCTGTCTTTGTGTGTGTGTTTTTCCGTCATAAAGAAATAGATGACACAAACTGAACCAACAATCAAGAACTGGACGGACATTATAATTGACAAAAAATCACATTCTGGCTCAGTTTGAAAATGGAAAACGGACAAATTTGACAGACTTTGGACCAAATGAGACGTTTATTTTGTACAATATGTGCCTTTGGATATCTTTTACTGCCTTTCTTTCCTTGTTCTCTCTGGTCGTGTTCTGTTTTTTTGTGTTTTTCCGTCACAAAGAAATAGATAATATGAACTGAACCAACAATCAAGAACTGGACGGACATTATAATTGACATAAAAAATCACATTCTGACTGAATTTGAAATTGGACAAATTAGACAGACTTTGGACCAAATGAGACGTTTATTTTGGACAAAATGTGCCTCAGTTTCTTTGGATGTCTTTTGCTGCCTGTTTTTTCTAGTTTTGTCTGTTTTTTTGTGTGTTTTTCTGTCACAAAGAAATAGATGACACAAACTGAACCAACATTCAAGGACTGGACTGACGTATAATTGACATAAAAATCTCATTCTGACTCAATTTGAACATGGGAATTGGACAAATCTGACAGACTATTGACCAAATAATACTTTTATTTTGGAGAATATGTGCTTTAATTTCTTTGGATGCCTTTTGCTTCCTTTTTCTAGTTTTGTCTGTTTTTTGTGTTTTTCTGTCACAAAGAAATAGATGACACAAACTGAACCAACATTCAAGGACTGGACTGATGTATAATTGACATAAAAATTTAATTCTGACTCAATTTGAACAAGGAAAATGGACAAATTTGACAGACTTTTGACCAAATTATACTTTTATTTTGGACAATATGTGCTTTAGTTTCTTTGGATGTCTTTTGCTGCCTGTTTTTTCTAGTTTTGTCTGTTTTTTGTGTTTTTCTGTCACAAAGAAATAGATGACACAAACTGAACCAACATTCAAGGACTGGACTGATGTATAATTGACATAAAAATTTAATTCTGACTCAATTTGAACATGGAAAATGGACAAATTTGACAGACATTTGACCAAATTATACTTTTATTTTGGATTATATGTGCTTTAATTTCTTTGGATACCTGTTGCTGCCTTTCTTTTGTTATTCTCTCTCTCTGATTATGTGTTTTTCTGTCACAAAGAAATAGATGACAGACATTTAACCATCAATAAAGCACTAGAGGGACATCATAATTAACATTTTTAAGAAAGTCACATTTGGACTTAATTTAAAACTAGACCAAATAATACTTTTATTTTGGAGAATATGTGCTTTAATTTCTTCGGATGCCTTTTGCTGCGTTTCTGGACAAATTTGACAGACTTCTGATCAAATTATACTTTTATTTTGGACAATATGTGCTTTAATTTCTTTGGATGTCTTTTGCTGCCTTTCTTTTCTTATTCTCTCTCTGGTTGTGTGTTTTTCTGTCACAAAGAAATAGATGACAGACATTTAACCATCAATAAAGCACTAGAGCAACATTATAATTGACATTTTTAAGAAAATCACATTTGGACTCATTTTCAAAACTGAGAAATTTAAACTTTTGACCAAATAATACTTTTATTTTCAACTATATGTGCTTTAATTTCTTCAGATGCCTTTTGCTGCGTTTCTTTTCTTGTCCTCTCTCTGTTCGTGTCCTGTTTTTTGTGTTCTTCTATTCTATTTTACAAAAGAAAAACCTGAAAGCGTTCAACTACAGACTGCGTTATGTTCTTTTTCTGTATGATCCTGGCGCTCACCTGTGGCTCGAGACGCTTGGCAACTCCGTCTTTGTTACCTGCAGCTATTTCTCCGGCTGGCACCACATTCAAAGAGGCTTCTCATTGACAAGGCGGTTTTTACCATCTTGAAGCCGTACACCGTGTTCCCATATCCAGATCTCTGCCCTGGTTTCTATCTGAGGTGAATGGTTTGTATCCCGTTCAATGCTGCTGCTGGCAAACGCGGTAATAGTACGAGCGTTCTCTGCCTTGATCTTGTGCATTGCAGTGATTTTGGATGTGTGCAAAGTTTAACGAAGGACAGGCCGTGTTTTGTGGTTGCGCTCCTCGTCAGAACGCTTTAGCCAGAGTCTG
Organism: Rhinogobius similis; assembly: GCA_019453435.1. Lineage (NCBI taxonomy): Eukaryota > Metazoa > Chordata > Actinopteri > Gobiiformes > Gobiidae > Rhinogobius > Rhinogobius similis. Next base: position 10,891,084 of record CM033622.1, on the reverse strand, counting down.
GGGTTGACTGAGTTTGTCCTGCGAGTGTTGTGGAGGAAGCGTGTCTTGTTTGTTGTATTTTTAGTCCCGGTTGCGTTCAAGTCGTATCAGCACTTTCCTCTAGGTCCAAGTTTTTGGTTTAAAGGTGCGCTGTGTAACTTTGCAGACGAGGATATGCCACTTGCTTGTATTGTTTTGCCTATAATGTTTCGCAGTATGGAGTTAAACTTTTCGATCTTGCAGTCAATCAGCTATTATTATTGCAAATAACTTGAAAAACATGCATTCTAAAACTTTATTTATCTGCAAAGGAAATTAATTGGACGCAGTTGAGGTCATAAATTGAAAGATAAAAATAGTTCTGGTTCTAAATACGGGAAAAAAATTTAATTTAGAGATATCAATTTTAAACTTATTCTGCAGTTTATTTTGATAAATGAAAGAAAAAATAAGTAAATATCACAATTGTATCTAGCTTTCATAGCTAACAATTCCCTCTGGCAGTATGTAACTGTACGTTGTCCTGTTAGATGAACACATAAAATACTTAAATTAATAAATAAAATGCGAGTTTTTCAAGTAATATAATAAAATTGCACATATTTGGGATTTCAATCTGAAAAAATGGATAAAGCCAAGTTTAAATTTCTTGTTCTTTTTTGTTTTGTTTTTTACATTAGATACAAACAAATTATTATTTAAGTAGATGGCAAAAAAATGAAATTCTGTCAACTGGACAAAGGTTTTTTGCTGCTCATTCAAATAGCGTCGTCACTTCATCTGGAGAAATGAAGAGTCACTGTCTTATATCTGTCTGAAGGGAGAAGATCTTATTGAAAACTGGAATTAAAATAATCAAGTTTTGCCTGTTATGTATCGCCTTAATAAGAGAGAGAAAATAAATAGTGTCAAAGAAGTCTAAATAATAAAGTCTTGCTGTGAGTTGTCTCTTTGTCTCTTTGTAGATAAATTAGTTTAATGCCATTCTGCGGAACAATACAAGCAAAGAAATAACACCTTCATGTCGACAAACACGTGACAAATACTCCAGTAGAAATGTACAGAGCACCTTCATAGTTCGCTCCTGTGTGGTTGTAAAAATATATTACATACATTTGCATTTTTTGCTTTAAAATCAGGATTACAGCACACATTTGAAACACGTCCCGGAGGTGAATTAACATTTAGATGGAGATATGAGAAAATACTGCTAATAATGAATGAATTTGTAGTGATCTGAATTACAGGATTTGCAGGTTTAGATTTGAGGCGATTTCAATTCATTTAACTATAGTTGTTTGTCTAAATGCGTTTTGCTTGTCCCCGTTTTTGTCCAGATCAAGGCTATCTCAGGTCAAGCCGCTGTGGATGTGGGTCAGGGGTGGCATGTCCTGTTTTCTGCCATGGCTGCTTTTCCGTGAAGGAAGTTGGAGCTCGTCTGTGGTTTTGTTTGGCTTGTTTGTTTCCGTCGTACTTGGTCTATTATCGGGTGCTGATAGTGTGGTCCACGACGCAGGTGCAGGAGAAGATAACGGTCCAAGAGCGTAATGAACAAGGTCTGCACGGCCTGGAAAGTGGGCCAGTAGTGTCCAACCGAATAAGCGTTTGGGCGCGTGGAGATCTGAGCACTATCTCTGACTATATCTAACAGTCAAAATATTGTGGATCCAGACCTTCATTTGAAATAGAAACCTTTAATCAATATAAATGATGATATAGCTGAAAAATACTTTGGCCTAACTGATGCTTGTAAGATATTTTTGCCAGCTTGTTTCTTAAAAAGGTTGTTCCTGATTGTTTTCCATGTAGTGCAAATGTATTGTAAAAGAAGCTGTTAGGGTCAAAATTGGGTTTTATTCTCTGCGAAACAAGAACTGCTAGCTGTTAGCATGCTAGTGGCTATTCGCTTTACCGCAGGGGTGTCCAAACTTTTTCCATCGAGGGCCGCATATTGAAATACAGACCAATCAGAGGGCCACAAATCAATCGTGAAACGTTAAAAAAGCTGCATTTATCTGATGTTTTAAGCACCACCACATCTACATTCAGTCTCAGTGCCTTAATATCAGGTCTGTGTTGCACCAAAATGTTAGTTATTTAGGTTAGAATTGTAGAAAATCTGAAATATGCTGTAAATAGTACTTATCAGGACAATGTGGGTCAATCACCAGGAAGCCTGAGGGCCAAGAAAAAATGGTCTGAGGGCCGCATTTGGCCCCTCTGACCTCTGAAAGCTGTAGAAAACGCTTATAAACTCATCACAGGGAAGCTCAGAATACGAGGAGAAAGAGGAATACCTTTGGACTGTCTGAAGCGAATATGACAGATTAGACGACACATTTCACTAAAACAGAGAGAACATGATTATATTTAAGATTTCCCGCCCCAAAAAATTGCCTTCTTTCCCTCAGTTTGACAGTTTTTGTAAAGTTTTTAATGTTACTTCCTGGTTGAACATGAGCTGCGGATGTGACATAGGGAGAGGTAACCTAGCAACCGTACCGGTCAGATCCAAATCTATTTAAATGACACAATAGTTATGATTTGACAAATAATAATAATAATTCCCGATGACACCCAATGAATGAATTGTTCAAACTGTCGCAAAAATGTGTCGGTTGCGTAAATTGTCCTTGATTTTTCAATGGAATGTCGGTTATTGATGACATCACAGAGGGATTATTTTATTTTTTATTTCTTTCTTCACAAATTGCAACTTGACTCATGTAAAACTACAATTGATTTTTAGCACATGTGCCCTCCCACCAAACTAAGTAATAAGTAGAAAAACATTAGAACCTGTCATATGCACTTTAAAATGAACTAGTTTTGTTTCCATAGACAGTAAAAATCAGGTTCAGTGCCTTTAATTTAAGAGCTGCTTCCACTCCATTTGTTCTGTCTGTCCCTGTTGTTTTTAACCTCCACAGGCAGCTCTGGACTACTTTCTGGACTAATTTGCTCGTGTCTAAGAGGAAAATGAGCTGCAGAGCATGTGTAGTTATATCATAACATTCAAACTTCATATCACTCCCAAAGCAAACAGCGACATATTATCAACGACACGGCATGGCCCAGCCCCAGTCATAAATGTGTCAGACAAGAAATACTAGATCAAGGTCATATTTGTCCAAAAAGTAAATAACGAATACAAATTAAATATCAAGCATTTACTTATGAGTAACATCCTTTCAACATAATGACACTGAGATGGTCAAGATGCCAGTCCTTTCTGTCTAAATAACACAATAAAGCAGTGGTTCTCAAACTTTATATCTCCAAGTACCATCAAAGAAAATATTTGGCTTTCTGAGTGCCACCCATGGATGTATTAAAAGAACTGGATAAGGTATGCCCCCTCTGTCTGTGTCCCAGATTGATTAGTGGCCGTGTGAGGTACTGCAGCCTCTTGGAACCAGCCTTTTTCTAAAATTGCACATTATAATTGCAGACAGGACTGAATTATTATCGGTATTTAAATAAAATAGAAGGAAATGTTCTTATCTACCGTTTCTAAAATCACCGAAATTACTGTTTTTATATGAAGTGACGTCACCTCAAACATGTGCGAGTCACGTGAACGAGCGTCGGACGATACAAACAGAAGCTCGTGGAAAAGGCTCGACTAGAGATACCTGTAAGTTGTATTTTATTTCATTTCAGACGCTTTCACGTGTGTCTAACATGAAGAACACAATTACAATCACACAAGCTAACGTTAACACAAAAACTTGCAGCTGCTGGTCGTTCACGTCGCTCAAAGCATCATGGGGGATTGTGGTCACGTGGCCATTTTGGATTCATCTTCCAGGTTTAATTATAGTTCTATGGTGCCACCAAATTTAAATTGGGTCTATAACAAGACTATTTCAGGTTTAAATTGGGGCTATACCTGCTCTTGAGTAGAAATACACAATTGCCACAGTACTTTTAACGAGAAATTTACTGAAGGAAGAGCAAAAAATGTGACTAAAATATACTCTAAATTAAGCAAACATTGCAATTGAGAAGGTGTCCACGTACCACCAGGAGACGTGTGCGTACCACCAGTGGTACATGTCCCACAGTTTGAGAAACAATAAAGTATTGTAACCCTGTGAGAGAAAATATTACACAAGAGTGTTTTGGGATTAAATGGTCATAAATAATTATACACATTGTTATGCTGTTACCATTGGTTTGATAGTGTAGTTTTATTCAGATCTAACTTACCACACACAGCTCGCATTTCTGGGAAAAAGAATTGGAGACATTGTGGTGTCTGTTTTTTTCAATGTTACACCTAATGCTTTATCACATTCCTGCTCATATGAAGAGGGTTTGAAGCCGGATCCAAAAGAACAGAGTGTAGTGTGAGATGTATTCTCATAAGTCATTCAGACTTTTTCAGGATAAGCTTTTCTCTTGGTTTGCACGTACTCAAATATTGGTCTCTTGAAAGGTTTTTGGCTCTCGTTCATGCACATACAGTATCGGTATTTGATCTGTAGCTACCACACACAGCCAACTCTCCTCAGCCTGACTCTGAAAAGGACAAAAAAAAACATTCTCTGACAAGCTGAAGTTAATATTAATGATATATTTTCATCTTAAGATTTATTAGAGGCAAGTAATTCATTGTAAGGCAGAAATGGTTTGCGTAAAAAGCTTTACAAACTTGAAAGGTTTCTTGAATTCAGGTCCGTGTGCAGAAGAATTAGCTCCTCCAGTATTTGTGAGATGAGAGACTGCTATCCACTGCACATCCCCTTAAGTTGACCCTAAACATGTTAAAACTAATTTATAATAAGTCCTCTTTTTTAACTGATGTGAATCTGATGCAGGTTCCAACACGAAAGAACACAGTGTAACTATAAAGATATGTGTCGGGCAATCATTAATATAACAAGCAATCACCGTTGTTTACAATTTGATCCACAATGCTTTCGACTTTATTGATGATAATTTGGCAATTTACTACCGCAGTCCCAAATCCCAGTCGACCACAAAAATTGAAAAAATACTTTCACCTCATGACCTCATAACTTCTCTTAATCTAAGTTCATATGACTTGAATCTGATGCAGCTTCCAAAACAAAAGAACATTGTGTAGCCTTGAAGATTTGCGTCATTATTTCAAAAAAACCTTCTGCCATTGTGAGGAAAACGTATCCAAAATGTTTTGCACAAGTTCAAATACGGGTTTCTCCACGGTTTTTTTGGCTGCCTGAACAGAAGTTGGTTCGGCTTACACAAAAACCTCCGCTTTCCTCCGTCAACAGTGGACAGTGCCAGAGCTGTCAGAGAGCTTCCAGCCAGGAGCCGTCTTTGTATCTGCTAATCATCATCCGTTTGTTGTTGTGGTCCGCTTTTAGTTTGTTCAGGACTTCACCAAAACCTGCCAATCTAAACTATCCCTCCACGCAAAACATATCAAAAGGAAATTGAAACAGCAAGGTTTTGTCTTTCGTTTCAAAAATGCTGCAATAACAGGGCAATGTTAGGATGAAGAAGACAGAAGAAAGAAACATGCACATCCATCCTAAAGTCACAGTGCAGGAGCAGAATGATGAAAAAAGATCCAAAATGTATTTTATTGGGTGAGCAGTTAAAAAAGCTGGACTCCCCAACTTTTTTTCCTAATTAGTGAATTTTGTTTTCCTCTCAGGAAAGTGTATTGTAAAAGCAGAACTTGAAAAATAAGACGCTTAAACCCCTGCTTCACTTTTGTGTCTGAAAAATCGATTTGAGAAAGGTACAGGGTTTATAAGATTTATCTTCTTCCTGTTCCTTTGGTTCATGCCAATAATGCATGTAATCATTTGGCTGTGATTGTTGTTGTTTTTGTATTACTTGGTTTGATTTCTGAATGTGTGCTAATTAAAGTAAATGGCATGAACAATCAATCCATAAAAAAACAAACAAAAACAAAAAAAGTTGTTTAAAGTGCCTCTGACAGGTTGCATTTCACTCCAGTGCAGTTCAGATAAATACATTTAAAATGTGGCAAAAACACTTAATACATTTTATCCCGGTTTAGCAATTTTTTAGATTTTTTGTTTTACTTCCTGGTTCACACGATCTCTCTGGGTGGAGTCTGCATGTCCTCCCCGTGTTACTGTGGGTTCTCTCTGGGTTCTCTGGCTCCTCCCACCGTCCAAAGACATGACTGTGTAGGTTAATTGACAACTCTAAATTGTCCATAGTGTATGAATGAGAGTGAATGGTTGTCTGTCCTTGTCTGTCTCTCTGTGTTTGCTGTGAAGAGTTGGCCACTGTCCAGGATGTACCCCGCCTAAGGCCCAAAGTCACTGGGACAGGCTCCAGTCACCCGCGACCCCTAACGGGAATAAGCGGTAGAAAATGAATGAATGAATGAATTTCCTGGTTGTAAACGATAATATTACACTAGGATTACCTAACCACACTGTACAATGGGCCAAATTCATATAATGTCACAGATAATTTTTAATTTTATAAATAAAAATACTTGAACACCTTTTTTGTTGAATGAATGTCTAAAGGGTCAAAAGAGTTGTTGACTCTTTTGCGTAAATTATGCATAACTTTTGTCTCCCTAGAGTGATGTCATCTATTTGTTTACTTCCTGTAATTTTCAACATATTTTCCAACTTTTTTCCACAAACGGCGACCTGACTGGTGTAAAACTGTAATTTAGATTAGAACAAGTATTAATACAGTGAATAAAAACGAAATTAGAAAATCATGAAAACCTGACACACTTTAAAGTTGTACTTGGCCCATAAATGTCTGCATGTGAATACTTTGAGTTTGGGAGAGCGTAGGAAGAGTTAGAAAGGTTTACATACTTGTTTGAAAATTATGTACTTCAGCATTGATAAAATACCTTTCTGGAGCTAACAAGTTGTGCATGTCAACTTTTTTTCGTTATTTCTCATGGATTAATTCTGTTTACATCTTCAGAGGTGGGTAGTTGCTAAAACTTGTGCTCAAGTAAATGTAATATTAGTTTAAAATAATAATACTACTCAAGTAGACGTTATTGCATTTGTAGAAAATACTTCAGTCCTGAGTAATTGTGATTTATGAATAAGTAAGAAGGACTCTATTATTGGACTCTAAATAATGCACTATGCAGAAATTTAAAAACTAAAACAATTCTGCAGGTAAAGGTAGTCATTTCCCTCATGCTTTCTTTGTTTGAGCATTGCACATTTGGTCAAATAGCAGTATACATTTTCATATCAGGAAAAGAAGGTGATGTTTTGGACCACCCATGAAGGCTTTATAGCGATGAAATAAAAAATGTCACTTATTCATAGTGGAAAGAGCAACCAAATCTTTCACTCGAGTAACTTCAAAGAAAAACAAGTAGAAGTAAAAGTAAACTACACAGACAAGAACAATTTCTACAAGTGCTTAGTTAAGTAAATGTAACCGAACATGACCCACCTCTGATCTAAACGTGACTCAGAACGGATAAGATTTTGTGTCGCAATCATTCTAATTGTGGTCATTTAATATTGTGCCTGTTACTTTTACTGTGTGCTGCCTCTTTTGTTACGTAATCAATGACTCAGACCAAACGCACAGATAACTCGGCTAATACACTTAAAGCAAGAAAGTTTTGGGTCAAGCTCGGTTCAGCTGGAAGAAAACAAAGCTTGTTTTTGAAAATAAAGTGCAACATGAAACCGTCTCCCCTGAGCTTTTGAATTTAGGAGAATTCCTCAAATCAATACAATATGTTTGATGTGGCCCTTAAATGTGCTTTGATCGCCCACAGTCGGCGGACAGAGAGACTAAACAGAGGGATTTCTAAATATGCACAGAACTCTACAATTACAGATTTATTGTCTGTAGTAATTGGGGAAATTCTGGCACGGAAAAACAATGGCTTACGGTCAATCACTTGGTTAGTTTCTGCGAAGCGAGGGGTAAATTGGGACATGCTCTTGGAAGCTTTTCATTTATCAAGGCCAGAGACAGGCTGTGTATATTCTCTAATTAATTGATGCTGAACTTGTGATTTTGTGGGTCACGATCGAGCAAAAAATTGCCTGTTTAAACTTCAGGCCAAATACACAATTAACTCATTTGTTATTGTGCCATGAATACTGCAAAATTATAAGTTGGGTGCATGAATTATGACAAACACAGACTACAAACGTTACATTTTTGATAATTGCATTACATCTAACATTTTGGAACTTTGATAAAAAGTCTTAATAAGATAAAATAATTGGATACTGATAAAATACTTACTAGTTAAGTTAATTTGCAAAAATGTATGAAAGTGCCATTTCAAAATGTACTCTTTGTCTAGCAGCGTTTTCAAAAGTGACATCTTTTTAAATCTATTTAAGTGCAATAAAATGTAAGTCCATCCCTTTTTGAGCAAATCTCCTCAACTATCCTGTTATAAGTCATGAGTAGAAAGTAAACAACTAAACCTGGTGACAAATTTGCAAAACGAAGATATCTGTTCTTGCAAATTATCTCTTCAGTTGTATTTGGAGTCCATTCAGCTGGAATTTAGGGCCTACGATAGTTTAAATGCATGTTGGTTATCATCAGATATCTTCTATTCTGTGTCAGCGATATATTTTTAATTCATTCATTCATTCATTTTCTACCGCTTATTCCCGTTAGGGGTCGCGGGTGACTGGAGCCTATCCCAGTGACTTTGGGCCTTAGGCGGGGTACACCCTGGACAGTGGCCAACCTCTGCAGGGCTGACACAGAGAGACAGACAAGGACAGACAACCATTCACTCTCACATTCATTCACTAGGGACAATTTAGAGTTGTCAATTAACCTACACAGTCATGTCTTTGGACGGTGGGAGGAAGCCGGAGAACCCGGAGAGAACCCACGGTAACACGGGGAGGACATGCAGACTCCACCCAGAGAGATCGTGTGATGTTAGGGTGGTTCGGAATTCGAAACCACGATGTTGGGGTGGTGCGGGATTCGAACCCACGATCTCCTTATTGAGAGGCAGAAGCTCTAGCCGCTCTGCCACCGTGCACCCCCTATTTTTTATTTTTTATTCATAAAAAGCAATAAATAATTCTTTAAAGGGACTGTAGCTGATTTTTTTACTGTTATGCGATAGGAAAAACAGAACTACCGGTAGTCCATGTTCTGGATTTTTTGCACGTAATAAAGTCAAATCTGTTTAGGCACAACACAGATATGTTATAAAAACATCTTTTTGGGTGAAAATGAAACCACAACTGTTACTCTGCATCTATTTTTATCCTAGTTTTATCCTGCGAGAAAAGCAGGAAGTGCATGTTTGTTAGCTTTACCCGTAAAAGTGCATGACGCGCTGGGCTCTGATACTCGTGAAAAGTGCTTCTAAACTCATGGCGGTAAATGTTTCTGATGCTGGGACTGCACCAGGAAAGTAAGTGTGACTGATGGAATGAGTTTAAAATGAACTAGTTCTGTTTTTCACGTTTCAAAACAGTAAAAATCAGATACAGGGCCTTTAATGTATGTCAAATGTGTTATTGTGCTGTGATTGTCAAGTTTTCATTTGAAAGCTTGGATTAGATGTCTGAGTTTACGTAATATTTCCAGGATTTGATCTTCTCTTTGAACAAAAGGGAAAGTAGTATATTGTGTGTCTTTTTTTAGCGCTCATTCTCAATATATAGATTTGGTGTTTTTGTGAAAGTTGCAGAAGTAGGTCATGATTGATCACAGAGGAAATTGATTCGTCTTCTTCAATATCTTCTTTCCAAGCTGGCAGATGTTTAAGGTACACGTTTTCTTTCACAGTTTGCTTTATGTTAGAAAATGGGTTAATCCTGAAGTCTCTGCTTTGTCCCGCTCATAGTAATCCAGGGGCAATATTTAACTGTTTTGTGTCTTTCTGAGCTCCACATTTAGAAAGGTCCGTGTCTCTCACAAAGGACAGCAATTAGCTAATCACATTAGCTCGTGTAGCAGAGGCCCAGCTGAACAAATGCAGCGCTGCGTCCAAAGTAAGCAAACAGACAACAGTGCGGTACATCTGCGCACAGTGTTTTAGGAAACTCCTCTCAACGCCGACTGAGAAGGCGTTAGGAAATCTATAGAGGTTTGTATAATAGACACGAGCAGAAATGTCTCATTCAGGACTAGAGCAATGCTGGTGGAAAAAAAAATGAATGAAAAGACTGTTTTTTTTTGTTTTGTTTTTTGGTTTAGAGTAGAATCAGGTGTAAACATATATACAGCAAAAATATATATATCTAGCCTGGCTTAAAATTACATTAATGTATGATTTTTATTTGGATTTGAGTAGTTTTGACTCGACAGGATTTCATTGTTTGATGCAGAATATTTCATTGGTATTTCTGACTGATCCTGCGATTATTTATCTAAAATAAGAAAATAAATTTGCCAATGGAGTAAGTAAAATGATCTTAACACATTGGTAGATAATTTGTCTTGAAGTAAGAAGTGAGTACTGAAACAAGTCAGAAACGGTTTGAAACATTTGTTCCATCAAATAAAAAGTCTTAACTAACCTTAATTTGTCAAAACGCCTGAAATCAAGACATTTTAACTCATCTAGAAATGTATCTTTTGCAGTGTGTTTAAATGTAAAAGTACATTTTAAGAAGTAAAAAAACAACAAACAAAGCAAATAAATGCATGTATATTGTTATAAGTTCAGAAGCGAATTATTATTATTGCAGAATGTCAGTTTGTTTTAATTGTTCGTTTAGTTGCTGTGAACTTTATCTTTTCGTCTGTGATGATCATTCGGGATGTTGAAAGTTGACTTACTGTTGGCCTAACGACTTCATATTTGACAAGCTAAGTATGTATTTGTCCCTTTACTGCCCCCTGTGGCTCAGATTGGCATTTTTTTCCTTCCCATTTGTACAGAATCCTTGCTTGGGTCAATGTTTTGGACGCACTCCAACAAATCAATTTTCCTGTAGTGTTTTGTGCAAATATATAGACTGTTTTCTCAGTTATCTCGCTTATCAATCCCAACGAACCAACAAAAAATACACAACTTCAATACTTTGGAATAGATAATGAGATTGAAATGTCTAGTTTGACTCTTATCAACACAAACAAGATAATTAAAGTCCTGGAAAAACAACTGTCTAGGATCGTCACAAGAGGTTTTTCCTGTGTTATTCCATTCAATGATGCCTCTAATTGGAGACGCTTTAGTTAAACTGGCAACTGCTACTAAACGGTTCAAGAAAATATCTAAAAAAAAAATGCATTGGTGAGATTTTTCAGTTTTTGATGCAGGTTCTTTTTCTGAAATAAAGTCAGGTGAAAGCGTTTGAAGATGATTTACACTCTCTGGACACTGAATTGGCGCTGTAGTCTATACGCATTCCACTTTTTATGCAATGGATGGGCTTTCTGACATCGAAATCAGTTTGTAAATAATATCCATGTCCTCGATCAGGAAGAAGCCGACGAAATTGACACCGCAGCGGACTCAGCCGGAACCAAAAACATGCACAACATTTTTATTCCCAGAATCGAGACCGGACATACTCGACAAAAGAGCAGCAACAATGACATAAGAGCAGAGATTAATGTTTCCATGGAAATCAGTTCAAAAGTTGAGAGAGGCAAAGTGCAGACGTGATTGTTCAAGTATTGGTTTAGTCTTGGGTTAGAACCAGTGGGCGAGGCTACCGCGCTCAAATTGAGCCGCCGACTGTAGGCTGCCATGTTTGCAATCTGCTGCTGACCACTAGGGGCCGCTGCAGAAGTAGAATTATTCAATGCAAGTCAATGGGGAGTTAGACGTCTCAAAACCTACTTTAGAGCCTGGCTCAAAATACGGCTTTGGTCTCAAACGTTAGCTTACGGCTTTGTGACAACGCTGAGGGGGTGAATTTTTTTGAACCAGGCTGGTTTAGCCGCTGTGATTTTTTAAAGTTCACGCATATCTAATGAAGAAGGCGGGCTTTACGTGCCGGAAATGTCAGGGCGCAGCCATAGACCTACGAGTGGGCGGTAAGCATAGAGGCAACGACGGCAGTACGTCAGCAAAAGGCCGCCCCAAAGCCCCCGCCTCCCCACCGAGGGGGGAGTGGTGGGGGCTAACCCGCGGCCATTTTGAATTCTCCTTGACTGAGCCGCATTATCATGAATGGGGCGACAATCGTCTGTCCACTATTTTTATGTCTATGGTTAGAACTTGTTTACTCCTGTTTTTTCGGGCTAGTTTAGTCCTTTTTTAAGATGTTTTTATTTAGTCTCGGTTTCATTCTGTAATTTCACTGGTTATTTTATACAATTAAAGGGCTTTTCCTGGTTTCGACATAGTTTAGTTAGTTAGTTTATATTATTTTAGTCTTTAGTAAGTGTTCTTTCAGATTAGTTTAGACCTGCACTAGATCTGTCGTGGTTTAGACTCGATTTTGTACTTGTTCCTTTCTGGTTTAGTCCTGATTTTAACTTGATTTTGTACTTGTTCCTTTCTGGTTTAGTCCTGGTTTAGGCTTGATGTTGCACTTGTTTCTTTCTGTTTCAATCTTGGTTTTGACCAGTCTTGTCTAACAGACCATTTTATTCTGTCTCATTCAGTAACTGTTCTTTCGGATAATTTAGTTAAGACCTGTGTTTGTTCTGTGATGGTTTAGACCTTTAAACACTTATTTCTTACTAGATTACAGTCCTGGTTTAGACCAGTTTGACCTTGTTTAACACATTATTTGATTTAGTCTGGTTTAAACCTGGGTTAGACTTGATTTTGCACTTGTTCCGTTCTGTTTTAGTTTTGGTTCAGACCAGTTCGGTTCTTGTTTAACACATTATTTTATTCAGTCCTTTTCAGTAATTGTTCTTTCAGTACTACACTTGATTTTGCACTTGTTCCTTTTTGGTTTAGTCCGGGTTTAGACCAGTTTAGTCCTTGTCTATCACATGATTTTATTTAGGCTCACTCAGTATTTGATCTTCTGGATTGTTAATTTAGACCTGTGCTATTCTGTTGTGGTTTAGATCTGGATTAGACCTGATTTTGCACTTTTGTCTTTCTGGTTTAGTTCTTGTTGAGACTTGGTTTTGCACTTGTTCCTTTCTGGTTTATACTCCTGGTTTAGACCTAGTTTAGTCCTTGTTGAACACATTATATGATTTAATCTCACTCGGTAATTGTTGTTTCTGATTGTTTAAGCTTGTGTTAGTCCTGTCGTTAGACTTGAACTTGCTCCTTTCTGCTTGTTCCTTTTTTTTGTTATTTTCATTTTTTAATCTTGGTTTAGACCAGTATAGTCCTTGCTTAACATATTATTTTATTTAGTCTCACTTGTCATAGTTCATACCTGGATTAGACCTGATTTTGCACCGTTTCTGTTCTGGTTTAATAATTACGATAATGCATTAATCTTGCATAGAACTCAAAGTCGCCTCACAATTTCGTTTATTATTCATTCACCCTGTACTCTGTGGTGGCTGTGGCTACTCTTGAGGTAGACGGACGGAAACGACCGATCACACACCCACACGCACACAACATTCATACTGTGGGCAAGGTGGTGAAGTGTTTTGCCTGAGGACACAATAACAGTCCCAAGCAGGCCCAACCCGAGATCAGACGAGATCACACATTGTCAAGGGCGTATGGTTTAGTCCAGGGTCCCATCTAGTTTAGTCCCATTTAAACTCTATAGACGTCCTTTTATTTAGTGGCAATTTACTGATTAGTTTAGATTTGCTTTAGTCCTGTTTTAGTCCTGGTTTGATCCTTTAGTTCGTCCATGTTTGGATCTGGTTTTGTCCTGGTTTTATTCAACTTTTGTACTGGTGAATTTCTGTTTTAGATTTATCTTTAGTCGTGATTTAAATTAAAGTAATCATTTAGAAATACCTATAATCTCATGCAGAAAGTTACAGAAATAATACTTTAATTAAGAAATAATACCATTCCATTTAATGACATTTGGTGACTCATGTTTTTCATTTCACCAAACAAATTCACAATTCAGATCAAATTCTCCTGCGCTGTGTTTTTCCCTCTGTCCTTTTCATTATGAATTCTGGTGGTTTTAAGAAACACTCTTTCTATTTTTATTCCCGTTCGCTCACTGTTGCTAGGAGTGGGGCCGTGTGTATTCAGGAGATGCACCCCCTTGTTTAATAATGCATAAGTACTGTTGAAATGTGCCTCAAAGGAAATCTAGTGCTTCGGACTGGAGATTCTCCCTTATCCCGAAGCTTTTCTGATTGTCCGCAGCCTATGCACATTACGTTGGTTTACATTCTTATACAGTGAAGAACCCAGAAGAACACATTTACAGCCCGATTTAATGGGCAGAGCTTCTTGTTTTTGTTTTGACAGACTGCACGGATGAGAAGCAGCTCTGAGGCCAACAGACACGACACTCCAGTTACAGAAGAGCAACAACAAAAGTCTTGAGTTTTTCCATTAAAACTCCCAAATGTGCACAACATCCAAGCTATGCAAGTAGAGTTATTTAATTCTAACTTCAATCTCCATTCATGTTTTAAGTTAGGGTTTTCATAATGTCAATAATGTTTGTTTTGTAAAGCATGAAACAGCTTGATCCACTCATACCATGGGTCTGGGTGTCACCACATTATACCATAATATGAGGCAGATAATAGACTTTGAAAACAACTTCAAGGAAAAATATTATGCTCTTGAGTCCCTTAATTTGTTTTGAAACAAAAAAAAACATTTATTATTGATTAAATAAGGTGAGTGTTAAATGACACTTTCTGAGTACATCCAGTCAGCAGATGGCACCTAGCGCTGCCACAATTTAGTGAAGTTAGCCGTCAACAAATGCTATGGTGCGGGTTAGCAGAAGCAGTGGACGTGTTTAGACCGCAGAAATGTTCAGAGCGAGTCTTGTGATGATTTAAAACAGCAGCAGATTCTCAGATAAGTTACATATAAAATCTAAAAATACGTCCCGGATCGGGGGAGCTCAGCAGAAAGTGCTTTTGATGCTCAGAGGGTCAAAACAGCGTGTATGCTACTTTTTGATGATGAAATATTGTTAGAACATGGTTAAAAGAGAGAAAAAGTCACTGTAGCAGAATATTTGTCCTTTAAGAATGGACAGAGGCTTAGGATTCGGCTACACTTGCGTCTTTGAGCAAGACACTTCACCCACTTTGTCTCTATATAACTATGGAATGTGAATGAGTGAGTAAGTCAGTACGAGTGGGTGGAGAGGCCACTTGCCCCAGAGCAACTGTGACTACTAAGTGTGATTAGTGAATTAATAATATTTTTTTTTAATCAAATTGAAATAGCAATTTTAAATAGTTGTAATTACCAATTCACACAGAATACATAGAAACATAATTTCCTTTGCAAACAACAACTTATACTTTCTTAAATTCTGTATAAAACCTGCTAACCCTGTAGTTTAACCCTGTATTTAAGTCCTCTACAAACATGCTCTTAAATGCTTAGTTTTTTTTTTCATTTCAGATTTCAATCTTCTCTCAAACATTAATGTTCATGGACGGGTTTTTAAACGTGAACTTTGGACAGAATCATACTATCAAATATTAGAAATCGCAAGTCGAATCGTAACTGACCCAGTGCTTGTCAGAAAAATGCAAATTGCCGTTTCTCCAGCCTTAATGGATACAGAGTGTTCAAAACGTACTCCATTCGCGACGGGTGTCAAGGCTCTTTGTGCTATCTCAATAAATGAAGAGGGGACGGGCATAAAACCTGTATCCAATTAAAATATCTCAAACTCCTGATGACTCTATCTTGCCAACTAGCACACATAACTTTTCCATTTATCATTAATACCTGCGGCATATGAGCGCTCTTAACTTAAATCTTATGTTATCTGAAGAAGCGTGAATTTACAAACTCGAGCCAAGTGCGCACAGCCTCTAGTTTTTTATCACTCTCTAAACAGCTTTCCTCTTCTTTCTGATTCCATTTAGTCACGCTATGTGCCGGCCGAACCTACACTGGCCCTTCGCGCGGACCAGAAGGCTCTCATTTCAGCCCTGGCAGCGAGAGTGGCGATGAGCTCATCCTTCTCAATGGGCTGGACCATGTTGTAAGGCTTGTTAGTTAGGGCTAGTGTTGTCGGGATGGGGCGGGGGGATTGGGGGGGGTGGCGGGGGGGAATGGGGGTGTCTGCGTGCACCCATGAGCCAGAGGGGAACAGATGCTGCACTGGAGATGAGCGTCCTGGGACCTTTATATCGCCCGAGCTGAGCCAAACCTTTGGTGTTCTTGTGTTTCACGGAGGGATAGCCCCAAAACCATTAGCGAGTGTGTGGGAGAGCAGTAACTAGATTATATGGAAGATATGAAAGACCGCTTTTGTACTTGACGCGTTCAACAACTGAGGTATTGTGTTAATGGAAATCATTCAGAACGTTATTAGGTGGAACATATGTTTGATTGTTCATAACATTTTTGAAGCAGCTGAACCGTGCACAGTCACTTCCAACGTTTCTGGAGAAAAGACGTTACAGTGATTTGTCCTGCTCAAATTTTTAAGCAAGAATTTGTTTGTGTAATTGAAGGAAATAATGTTAAATACAGAGAAATAATTTTGCAATATGCATAATTCATAGCTCAGTTCATCACAGTAAAGCATCTACCCCTCCCAGCACAACTTCCCCATTAAACCTGTGTGTCAGTTCTATCACTTAGAAGTATTAATGTAAATAAGATAACCTGCAGGAACAATTAAAAAAGTACATGTGCACGCTAGTTATTTGGCCTTGGTTAGATGCCCTTTCTAAGAGACATTCCTCTTCATTTGTCCTTTCTTGGAACAGAGTCTGCTGCTTGATTAGATCCAAATCAACTGCATCTGAGTGTGCTATGGTTTGGCTTTGCATTATTATGTCGTTGAAGAAGTACTCAGTTCCTTTACTTATAAGATCAAGTATTTACTCGCAATGTTTTGGACATAAACAACATATTTATGATGAACATATTCTATTAATTATAGCCTTTTTATGTACTTTTTTCCTATATTTTTCCTATTTTGCATTGGTTTTTATGGTTTTCAATGTATTACTTTGTTTGGTAGGGTGATGAATACTTTTTAACGTCAGTCAAGCTGTAGTTTGTGAAGAAAAGTTTACAAAGAAAAGTAGCACTGAGCTCTATGCTGTGTCATCCATACATATATTTTTACTTGTCAAATAAAAACTATTGCACAAATTAGACAAGCTATGGCCCTTGTTTGCTGTATGGTTGCTAAAGGTAACAGTTATGCAATTGCCTCTACTTATGTCATATCTGCTGACCATTATCAAGCTAGATCAGAAGCAGGGCCGTGTTAGCGTAAGGGCTTACCTGGGCTGCAGCTCAGGGCCTACAGAGTGAGCGGGCCTAACACTGAGCAGCTGAGCATCTCTCCTCACTTTTTTCAGTGACTTCTCATAGCACTTTTCCTATACCCATCTATAACCATTTACAATTGCATTTAAAAAGCATGAAATCAATCTCAAACTCTGTACGTTTTGTTGAAATTTGAATGAAAGAACTGGGGCCTATTGATACCCCAAGACGGCCCTGGGCAAAAGAGACTGATTCTGTTATTAATATGTTTTTTTGGTGTTTTTTTTTTACTTTCCACCACCACATGCCGTTCTCTTTTCCTGGCATGGGACTGACTCAGAGACTATTTGAGCCTCTGTTCTGATTGCACTTGTGAATCCAGCAGATTTAATAAGAGCAGTTAAAGCTGGTGCACCTCATTTTCAAACCGCAAAAGGAAGTAGATATTTAAATCGCTCTAACTCGTCCATAGCTTATCACAAACCGTTTGTATTCACATTTCATTCATTTTCAGACTAGTGCACAGCTTTAGAGCACAAAATTTACTCAGTTATAAAAGAAAAAAAGTCATGTAACCCAGCCTTAAGAGACCCAGTGGTACAAAACTGACACAGACTTTGCAAGAGACCAATGGACTAATGAAGACACTGACACAGGATTATGAGTGGGACGGGGAGAGGGAGGGAGGAACATGGCGTTTGTGAAGGAGCTCGAGTGAATTACTGATTGCAGAGAGCTCTAATAGCCCCAGACTGGCCACACTCCATTGCAGCCATTTCATAGGGCAGCTTTTATTACCCTCTCCCATTACCAACACACACACACCACCTTACATTTCAACCACAGAGCTTCTACCTGCACATAAAGTTCATAGAGGTTATTAACCACATACACTCCTGTTATTAAAATGTAAACGCTCATAAAGTTTCATTACATTTTAAAATACAAGGACGACCACAGCTGTTTTGCAAAGCGTTTTACTTCTTGGGCCCCATTCACAGTGGCTTTAAGGCTCTCAGTTGACCTCCCCTTAAAGGAGCTGGAGTGTGTTCACGCTCTGTTTAGGAGCTAAGCTGTGATTAGGGTAAACAAGCAGGACATTGTCACACCCCCTGAACTCCGACCCCTGAGTGCTGCAGGTAAGAGCCGTGCAGAGTGAAGGCAGGAAAAAACAGAGCTGTAACAGAAGGTGTGCCTTTGTAGTTTGTAGTTTTGCACTGAGTTGTTTTCATTGTAAATATGTTTAATCATCAGCTTGTTTAGACTGCGCCCAATACATGTTTTGATTATTCCTCTGTGAATTTGTTTAATTGTGCGTAATAATTGGATAGTGAATTACAAATGCACATTAAATGACCTTGAGGAATAAAAATGCACTTAGTTAAAATCAACACAAATGATTACGCTTCATTGGCTGCAAGTCAAACCTTCGAGAAAGCCACTCTCTAACAACGATTGCATCATGGATATTGCAAAGACCGTCCATGAAAAAAGTTGGAACAGTGCGAAGGATGCAATTTTATGTGCCGACCACCAGTTTCATAAAAACATAGATTTAACATTTTGCTTAACGTCTTTCCCTGTGTTTCATCGTTGGCCTTTTTGTTGAAGTTTATCATTTTACTTCCTGTTTGAAAATGGCTGTAGGTAAAGGTAGTTCTGTAACTGTTACCTAGCAACCACACTGTAAACAAGGGCTAAAGCTGGTCTAATTTGCACAATAGTTATTTAGTGATGAATACAAATAAGTGGCACTGCCTGTATATTGTTGAATGAATGTCAAATAAGTTAGTTTCTTGCACATAAATTTCCCCTGACTTCTATAGATGAGAGAACTTAGCAATTCTTCATATAAATGTAAAAGTTTTAACTTTTCTTCCCAAACTGCCACTTGACCGGTGTAAAATTATGAAGAATACAGTATCATTCAACCAAATTAAGTGATAGTTTAACAAATAACTAATCCAAAGACATGCATTTCCTGTCCCTCTAATATAGTTTTCTAATTTAGCATTTATTGTGAACGTGTATCTCACCTGAGTTATCTTCCAGCTCCCTCTCGTCCGTGCACACCCCCTGGCCGTGCATCAGCGAGTGCAGCGGCCTCTCCACTCCTCGCGGCGGGTAACAGCGGAGCCCAGTCCCGCAGCGGGGAGAGTACACCCCACAGTGCGCCCCTTTGGGCAGGGCACAGGTTGGACAGCACCCGCAGCCCGGCTCCCTCACCGTCTCCTCGCACCCGTCCGGCAGGCGACAGGCGGCCAACTTCTCCTCCGTGCAGATGGGGCAGCGGATGGCCTGGTCCGACAAGCCCAGGGCGGCCAGCGACAGGGCAAGCCACAGCGCCCACATGCTCCAGCAGGACGGAGCTCCACGAATCATGGCAGCCCCTCACCTGCGCTCAGGAGTGAGTCAAGTAGATCCTCTTTGCCCGACTTCTTCAATAGTTACAGCTTCTCGCAACAAAACCAATTCAAAATCAGTTTGAGAGAGCGGTGCTTGGTCCAAGATCTCTGTTATTTGCTGCAGGTTTCAATGGCAGGGACACAATGCCACTGCTGTGCTGCCACTTTGCTCCTTTGATTCAGTTTCACAGATGAAATTGAACCCGGCGCTTGATCAGACTTGGCTGGTGATGAACACAGGTGACAAACTTCTTTAATCTTGGCATGGGCAGCTGTAGAGTGGTTATCCTATCCGGCAATGCACAGGCCAAGGCTAGTCTTGCTTATTTGTCTTTTTGAAGTCAGCTCAGGAGCCCCGCGCTTTGCAAAAATCAAAAGTCCAGTTGTCAAGTGTTGCAATAGCTGTGTGGGTGAGTTGTCTGTGCAGTGCAGAGGACTGGCTCAACACGAGTGGCTCTGCTTGGACTTTATACTGGTCCAAGGACACGCCTCTTTTGTACAGAGCGAGAGAGGAGCTGAAAAGCACAGTGGAGAGAGACAGCCTTTTCCCTCTGCCTCCCTCTGTCTCACCGCTTCTGCTGCAAGAGAGAGAGAGAGAGGAAAAAAAGAAAAGAAACAACACTTGTTCACATGCATAACTATCTAACCATGCGTTTTATTATTTTCCCAAACCTCAGATGTCTTTTTAACGATCGCTCTAAGCTTTCGGATTAATTCTGGAAAAATAACATGTCATTAGCAACAGCAAAATTCCTCCCCGTTTAATCAAGTCCAACTGGCTCACACATGTACTGTAAGTGCCTCCAGGGTCGACCCCTCTTAAAAACCACATCCCCCACCACCTATTCTCATTACATTGTCTCCCAGATCGCTCCTCTCTCTCTTCCCTCTCAAAACTACCCCGAGCGGGCAGCTATAAAAGGCAAATGGACAGTGAGTGTTCACCCTTTTGCGCATAACTCCCTGCACCCTCCAAATGCCTCCTAAAAATCCTCCAAAAAAGAAGTGCAGGGTATTTTTTTAACAGTACTGCAGATTTTAATATGTGTGCACACTTGAGATCATGAAAGACTGTGTAAATCCTTGCTCGTCTTTGTTCTGGCTGCGCTAAGACCTCCGCCCCGGCCTTCGAAGTCCCAAATCATAAGCTTTTATTGGGCTCCTTTTTCCTCTGTTCCTTTGCCTGCACTTTGCCATGGAAACCCAGCATGTATTGTAATGCTTTTGTGAGGGTGCTTTCTCTCTCTCTCTAAGACTTTCTTCTTTTTTTCTTGAAGCTGGTGGCCGGTTGCCATAGGCGGATCATGGGCTGAAGCCAGCAGTGCGAGAGAAAGAGAGAGAGAGAGGGCCGGTTGTTCACACAGGTGGGTGCAACAATGAAAGGTAGTGACACAGCACCCAACGAAAGCTCCTGCTGCATGGATCAGCAAATGAAACCACAAGACTGTATTTTGTGTCCTTGAAGATTTGGTAACACTTTATCATAACTATGCTTTCATTAGCCTTCATAAAAGAAGAGCACATAGAATGATTTGGGCTTAGTAACTACTTAATTAATACCCTAACTCTTTGTTTTCTTTGTTTGCGTTCTTAATTTAACCTTTATTTAAGCAGAAAACTCCCACTGAGATGACTAAGCTCTTTTCCAAGGGAGTCCTGGCCGAGCAACAGCCCAGATCAGTCATAACATCAACACACATTTAGACAATCACGAAAATGTGTTCCCGAAAAACAGTTACAAACCATAGGTCCCATTTCCAAAACTTTCAGCTTTGATTTAAACTGATCTATTGAAATCAGTTCTTTTAGTTTCCAGATCTTCTGCAAGTGATTACATGTCAAGGGAGAAGAATATAGAAAAGCCACTTTACCAGTCTTTGTGCGAACACTTGGTACAGAAAGTATAATCGAGTGTCTAGTGTGCCGTGTGTTAAAATGCTGTTAAAGAAGAACAATTGTGCTTTTGTCTTCTGTATTCACCTTATTCTGCCCCGCCCACTTTTGCCGTTTTTTGCATTTTTGTTGTAAACGCACTTCCGTTTGATGAGAACTCCGTTAAAGCTAATGAGGAACGAGGGAAAAGTCTTGTTGCTAAAATGTTACATAAAGTAGATTGATTTGTATAAAATGTTTAATGAACACGAGCAACAACAAGTCAACAACGCTCCGACTTCCTGAGGCCTGAAAACGTCTTTTTAGTCCATGTAGAACTTATTTTCTGTTGAGCTCGTCTGCTCCATGTAAACTAATACAACGGAAACAAGACGGCGGCGCGTACGGCAACTTCAGGAATAAGATGAATATGTTATATTTTGGACATCTTAAATTGAAATATAGATCTTAAACAACAAGTTTAATACATTCATAAAGTTAGCTTCCTTCTGTGTTTAAATCCGCGCAGTGATTTGAGTTAGCCTCTTTACGTTATGTCACCTTTGGAGAGCTGCAGTTCATTTTTTTTATTCATTCATTTATTTTCTACCGATTGTTCCCGTTAGTGTTCGCGGGTGACTGGATCCTATCCCTGTGACTTTGGGCCTTTGGGTACGCCGTGGACAGTGGCCAACTCATCACAGGGTTAACTTTTTTCATTTTTACCAAAATGGCTACGGCAGAATCCTACGTATATCATAGTTTAAGAAAATAAAATAGCTGAACGAAGTAAATATCAGAGGGCGTGACACGGGGAGATACTCAAATATGCACAAATCACTCTAAATAACGAATGTATTATGGTTAAAAACTCAAGTTTCAAGTCAATATAATCGGTCTCCTTTAAGCCTGGATCATTGTTGATTCAATAATTCATACTTTATTACGGATAATTAGGGAGTAGCTATTATAAAATGATACAGAACTTTTGGTAAAGAATTGAAAATGAATCAACAAAAACAGAATAAAGAGATTACATTTTGTTCTCATAGTTCTAGGTCAGTGTTTCTCAGACTTCGGTGCGGGTTTTACTATAAGTTGTGGTTTAGTCCAATTTTAAGCTTGATCTAGTTCCTTTTGGAAAGCCATTTACTTAATATTGTTGACTTTTTTACCTCTTTGTGTTAGCCCTCGTTTTTTATTGCTGTATTGTTGGATTAGTGCTGTTTAAGATGTAGTTTAGTCCTAGTTTAGACCGTAGTTTTTCTTTTTAGATCTTGTTAATTGCTGATAGTTGGAAAGTCTTTTTGTTTTCTTCAGGTGATATTGGGTGTGAAAAGCTTGAGAACCACAGTTTATTTTTATGTATTTGATCACGTTTGGGGAAGGAGACCGGCGCAATAACAACCTTTTCTGGTCCTGCATGATTAAACATAAGACACTGAACATTTTAAAAGTACTCAACTATTAATTATATTGTGGAGTATGTTTCCAAAATGTAATGTTTTTTTCTCTCGTGTCAACATAAAACCTGAAGACATTTTCTTGTTATTGACTTGTTGTGGCGTGTTTGCAGTGGCTCCATTTGTGACCATAAATCACCACAGAGCCTCTCTTTACTCCTGTCTGCTGCGTCAAACTTGGACTAATAACCTGCTGTAGGAAAGTTAATCATTCCTAAGTGTTGCATAAGTCTTGTAAGTCTAAAGGAATTGATAGAAATGTGTGGCAAGAAGGCGATGGAGACTGGGTTTCAGTTTACATTACAATATTGGGTTTAATAGTAATGGGGGCAACCTGGTAACATGAATATATTGCACATTTTGGTACAAGATTTACAGGAATTCATAGAGCTAATCACTGATATAGTAAATTGTCTGTTTCAGAATTTGTGTATTTTATGGCTTGTTATAGTACAAATCACTAAATTCCACAAAAATACTATTAAATGTATGTACTATCAAAAGAGAAGGTCTGCGCACACAAACTACATGAAGTAAAAAACAATGTGAGTCTTTATATTTACTGTTTATTTAACACATACACAGGAAAAACAATAGTACAAAGGCAAGGCTTTATCTGTGTTCAGTTTATTTAATTTCTTCTTCTTTTTTTATTATTGAACAGTGCATAACAGTGGAGCTGTATTAACTATCGTATTGTCAAATAAGGCCCAAAGTTACTGGGATAGGCTCCAGTCACCCGCGACCTCGGGAACGGGAATAAGCGGTCGAAAATAAATGAATGAATTGTCAAACAAATCAATACCAAAATACTGATTGATGCTAAAACTAGTATTGATACTAAACTCGTTTGAACAAGTATCAATAGTAGACTCTCTACACTGCAGTGGCGCTGGTCCACACACCACGTTCAGACTGTGTTGTATTAAACAAGAGAGTAAGTCAGACGCAAAAACAAATGAAGATATTGCTGCAGCACATATTTCAATAAGCAATAATATTTACGACCATTGTATGGCACTGACATAATAGTTTAATTTAAGCATAGCCCCTTGAAATGCTTCATCTTTTTTTTTCAAAGGGGTCCAATAACCTTAAATCATGATAATTAACCGTGCACTGGAAGCTGGAATGTTGCGAGGATACATCTTGTCCTGCTCCTGTCAGATCCGTTAGAGTCCACACATCTTTTGGTGCAGTGCAAAAGACGTGGATTTTCTGACAAAAACATTTCTGGGAATGTAGAAAAGATCTACAATTTTAGGTCTAACGTTACTCATTAATTGTAGGGCCGCAATTTGAATGAACACAATTAGCAAATCGCAAAGACTGCTATTTTTGAAGTACCATAATGTCCTCCAAAACAACAAAATATCTTGTCTTATTTTGCATTAGAACAGCTAAACCTGTAGTTTAGATCTGTATTATTCTGAAATACATGTGATTCTGTTATTAGTTTGTCAGTTCATAAGTATATTCTCCTGGACGTGTTTAAAATGTGAAATCCTACTGTTAAATCATAAATCACAAATCTCATCGCAATTGCAACACTTAAAAGTCACAATTCAATATTTTTCTCAAATCGTGCTGCCCAAATTCATTCAGCCAAAAAACAACAACATTGATTTACTATCAAATCATTTGGCTGCTGAGAAAAATGCTGAAAATAAGTGGTGGAAGAGGTTTTGTCAGTTTTGTCACACGGTAAAAGTACAGATACGTGTGCAAAACATTACAGTAAAGTAAAAGTGTCACATTAAAAAATCTACTACGTGTTGAAGTACCTGTTTGAAAGCATAATTTAAGAGTAAAAAGTAAAAGTTAAAAGTATTTCATGCCGATTATCAGACCAGTTTTAAGTATTAAATGTCGTAATTTTGGTCAACAAAGGTCCAACAAAGGTATTTTATTAAAGTTTATTTAATTTTATGTGCGTATCTTTGTTGTTGAGCTTGACCTCAAAACCTTCAGGCAGAACGTCACCATCAACGAGCTAAAAATAACCCTCAAACAAAAGGAAAGTACTTTCTGCTTTTCAGTCCAGTTAAAAAAACGTAGTGGAGTAAAATGTACAGATTCTTGGTCTCAAATGTAGTGAAGTAAAAGCAATAAAGTATCAACAGTAAAAACGACTTAAGTAAACTACAGATACCTGAAAATTTACTTTTACTTTTGCACTTCATTACTTTCCATCAGTGCTGAAAGTCCCTCCTATTATGGAAAGATTTCAACGGATGCCCTTTCAGATCGATATTACCGAACTAACCGTATTAACTCTGTGCCAGTCATTTCTAATTGTACTTATATTAGTAAAAAAAAAAGCACTGTTTACGTTTCTTTTTCAGAATTATTCAAGCATCACTCATAGATATGTTCGCTATTTGACCTTTTACAACTGTCATGTAAAAGTAAATCAGAAAATTGTCATCACTAGCGCACGTAAAGGTACATACGATAAATATTTAGCCCCAAATCATACATAAGTCGATACAGTTATTATTGTAACAGGCCTACCAGAAACCAGAGTGACTTATATCCAGACAGTTTTCGGTAAATGGGCTTAATGAGACTGTAGAGTTGAGTGTACGGGTCTGTGGTAGTTAGCGGACGGCCCACTGTTTTGAGGCTGAGCGGGGCGCTTTATTGGTGAACTTTATGGGGTGTCTGCGTCTGTGTGAGTGTGTTCTCGGGGCAGAGGGGGGCGCTGCATGGTACTCGGAGGAGGTCACTTCAGGGTTAACAAGGGGTAATAATGCAGAGTTTTACATTTGTTTCATAATGAGCTTGTTTTTTTTTGCGAGCGCAGTGGTTTGTTCAACTTGTCACTGTTCAAAGTTGTCTTCAAACGTGCACATCCTCTACATCAAACTAAACTAAACCAAGGCTAAACTCAAAACTGAACCTGGACTAGATCAGGACTAAACAGGGACGAGGACCGGACCAAACCAAGTCCAAAAATGTGGGCAATTTAGGACTAAATAAAGGCAAGTATGAATGCAACAACAAAAAATGTTACTTGTAAAAACTTCTTTTTACTTCTTTTTTAACTTATAGATACACTACATAACTTTTATAATATTATCTCCATGGACATGTTGTTGCTTTGGCTAAAATATTGCACAATATGGCATTAAATTTAGCTATCTCCATGGAGACAACCAAGTAGTAGCACCAGGGAAAGTTACAATTCAGATCTGTGGAGAGGAGAGGGAGCTCAAAGTAAGAAGCCATGTTTTTCAAGATATTTTTGAGCAATAAAAACACCCATAGCAAAATAATTACTAGATAGATAGATATGTTTAATGCCATACAGTGGAACATTTCAGGCAAAGCAATAACATCCTCATGGAAGCAGCAGATGACAGATCAAAAAAGTTACATAGTGAACATCTAACTGACCTAAAGTCACAATAACTGAATGTTTAAGAAACAATAACAATAAAACACTTTATAATAACTGCACTTCTAATAGACTTTATAAAGCATGAACAAAGATTTAATTAATAATGAACTAATAATTGATGACAGAGTGATTTAGGCTTAGTTACTTCAATACCCAAACCCTAGCCCCTAAATTAAAGTTGCTACAAGGCTTGAATCATTCTTAATAAACTATTTGTTCATTATGAATTAAGTCTTTGTTGATGCTTCATTACGGCTAATTCATTTGTAGTTATTAGTAAGGAGTACTGAAAGAACAAATAAGTAACAAATAGTTAATTAGGTAACACTTCATAATAACTACACTTATTCCTGCCTTAATAAAACATGAACGAAGATTTAATTCATAGTGAACAAATAGTTAATTAAGAATGATTCAGGCTTAGAAACTACTTTACTAATACCTTAAGCTGTACCCTAAC
This sequence comes from Rhinogobius similis, assembly GCA_019453435.1. Taxonomy (NCBI): domain Eukaryota; kingdom Metazoa; phylum Chordata; class Actinopteri; order Gobiiformes; family Gobiidae; genus Rhinogobius; species Rhinogobius similis. Next base: position 10,864,260 of record CM033622.1, on the reverse strand, counting down.
CCTAAAGTTAATTAAGTGGCCACTAATCCTAAATCATGCTTAATAAACTAAGTGTTAATTATGAAAAAAAAAGGTATAGTTATTGTAAAGTGGTGCCCAGTATTGTGGCAAACCATGACAAAGTAGTAAAAGTAAAGGAAAAGTAGCTGCTCCAGTAGATTTTTTTTTTTTATCTGAAGTAAATCTTAAAATTTAAATATATACCAATATATGTACATTGATGGATTGCAATAATAAGCACAGTCTAAAGCGGAAATGGACAGCTTTACTTTGTTAATTACATTGTAGTTGTAATAGTACTTGATTTAGTGGTGGTCATAGTTGTTTTTGTAGTTATTTATTCAGTTTAGGTGCAGTAGCCATCATTAGTAGTGCTAGATTGTACTAATGGTTATTTATTAATGATTTTAATTGCAAAATATGTGCTTGACAAAAGATATTGATTACTTCCGACAAGCTTGTTCACGTTTAGCCACAAGATGGAGGTGTAGCTCCTTCTGCAACTCTGGCATCATCTAAACCTTTTATCTGAAACTACATCTTATTATTTGATTGGCCGTTTTTTCACTATTTCTATCTCTTTATTGCAATGTTTTTTAAGGAGAGATAGAAAAAAAGATTAATTCATGAAACAAAAACTGCATGAAGAGTACTTTGAAGTCGCGCTGTACAGTGTTGACTGCTGTTGCTCCACCTTGTTGTAAACCAGTTCCTGTTCCTTTAAGGGATTTCTCCAAAATTCAACTGAGTGACGTTGCTTTTATTCCATATTCAGATAAAGTCCATTCGAGGAGCGAGGAATCTACAGAGACCTTTACGGACGCCTGCTCATCTCTGAAAGTAAGGCTTTAAAAGTTGCAAAATATTACTGCATGATGTGATACTATTATAAACAAACGACGTTGCTATAAATAATGCCTGTTCGCAATTGCTGTGGGAAATGTTCTTACTAATTTCACCGGTGCATGCATTAAAATTTAGTATTTTCACAGTTTGAAATGACCTTACAATTCTTTTGGTGCAGTATTTTTGTAGCATTGCAGTTTACTTTATTAACTATAACTGAAATATATATCATTTTGTGTGCATTTTGACTGGTGCTGTCTTCATCCATTGAATAAAACTGCACGTACCATGTTCATATAGTTTTTTCTTTACTGTTCCGTTTGCTTTTTTGTGTAAGTTGTGGCGTTGGAGATGTCACTGTCTGTTAGCTCATGATGCACTTTTCGCTCCTATCTTCAGAGCTGGCAGGAAATGCATGTGCAGTGAGTATCATTTGCTTCTCACTCGGCTAAATGTAGAGACAAGGTCGAGCAATCAACCATGGGCTTCTACTTTAAAAACACATTTCTAAATATTGTCTAACAGGAACAGCAGTCTGTGGTGGGTTCTGTGTATTTGCGGGCATGCTTTTTTTTGCACAAAGCTCTTTGAAAAAATGGGGTAAAGGACACTCTGTAAGTTGTGTCTCCAAAAGCAAATTGTGAATGAAGAAAACCGCAATCCAACCTTTTCTTGTTATAAGGCGATCACTTCACAGTTTTCTTAGTTGTAGGCTCTGGACGCTGAGAGAACCGCTGAAAAGATTTCAGTTGATTGTGATTTATCATTGCAGATTTCTCCACGATGAACACAGACAAGAATGAAGTTAACTCCCAAGAGGAAACTGAGATGGGTAAGTCTATGTCTAGTTTCACTTAAAAAATGTATTTACCATCTTGCAAAAACTGAGCAGTTGTGTGTTTTGGATTTACATTTTTGAAGAAACAATAATATTTGATACTTTGCAGAAACTTCCCATGAAGGTGCAGACGTGAAGCTACAGAATGAAGAGGAGAAACAGGAGCCTAATGGTAAGAAAATACAGCAAAGAAACAGAAAATACTCCAGATTGTTAGAGTATCATAGTGTTATTATGATTATGATTCATTTAAAAAGTTGTTATTTTGAAAATGTTGTTCCTTTCCATTTTTTTTCCCGATCAAAAGTTTAAGACCAGTTGAATGCACTACCACATTTGCACATTGCACTGTCTGCCAACTGTACATTCTGTATATAGTCTATCTTAGTCTATTTTATTCTTAATTTTATGCATGCCTTTTTATATATTTTATTATATTTTATTCATTGCTTTATGTTGCACCTTACGCCGAAGCAAGTTCCTATGTTTGTGAATTTCACTGACAATGGCAATAAACCGCTTTCTGATTCTGATTCTGATTCTGAATAAATGTTAAAAGTCAAATTTTGCATGGCTGGATCTGGACAAGATTTCAAGCAGAGCTTCAATAAGCGACAAGAAAAGGGAGTGAGAAAAAAGAAAAAAGGTTTAATAAACATTTTATTGAAAACGACAATTAAAATGAAAAAGGCTGTTTTACAGCTGATCAAAAGTTTAAGACCACACCTAAAAAAACAACCTGAAACCCCCTCAAAGCAGAAATCAAAGTCCCAAACATGAACTCAGTAATGAGTAGCGTCACCGTTACTGTTGATCATTCCAAAAACTAGTTGTGAAGACGGCCTCACAAAAGGGCATCTTCTTTCTGGAACTGTTGTCCGTTTGTAAACTTCCCTTGCCATCCTCCCCAAAGGTTCTCGGTTGGATTTAGATCACGGGACATGCGCGTCCAAAAGAGTGGTGTTATTCTCCTGAAGTCCTTTGTCCTGGGGCTTTGTGAACTGTGGTGTTGTCGTGTTGGAAAACCCAATGGTTCCACAGACGAGGCCCTCAGTCATGAGGGATGCTCTCTGCAACATCTGCACAGAGCCAGCAGCCGTTAGACGCCCCTGCACCACCTGGAGCTCCACTGTTCGACTGAAGGACCGCACCACAGATCATTATGACGCCCCCTCCCTGTGGCACGTAGAAAACATCTCATGGGGATCTGCTTGTCGTGCCAATAAACCATCAGGATCATCAAGATGATATTTTTTCTCATCAGTTATTACTTCCTGTAATTTTGAACTTTTATTTTTCAAAATTTCTTCACAAACTGCAACTTCACAAATGTAAAACTATAAAAAATATTTACCACAGGTGCCCTCCCACCAAACAAGTCATATTAGAATACCATGAGAACAGATCAGATATACTTTCAGTTATGTCACTTTAAAGGCCTGCCGCCCTCTTGTTTCCATGGAGATGGTTCTGCTTTGTAGATGTGAGAATTTGGCATTACATTTCATCACGCCAAGTTAAATCAGAATCTGTGGCAAAGCGAGCGCTTACAGTAAGAATTAATTTCTAGCATTAAAAGTAAGAATGTGCAAGATTAATCGCAATTGAATTTAAAATGAAAATGAAATCGCAAGTTTTTGAAGTTTTTGAAGTTTTTGAAGATTGCCTCCACAAGTAACAAAATATCATGTTTTATTCTGAATAAAAACTGCTAACCCTGTAATTTAGATCTGTGCAAACATGTTCTGAAATTCTATTTTATTGTTTTTTCACTTCATATATTCCTAGCTATTTTAGGCTTTTTGTCAAAATGTAAATTGTGAATAGAATCCTTTTATTTAAACATAAATTGCAAATCTAATCGCAATCGCAAAACTTGTCAGAAAAATTCCAATTAGATATTTTTCCCAAATCGTGCAGCCTCTGTACAGAAAAGCAACAGCATCTTCCTGGAGACGAGGCTGCTGCGGACCCCCCTGATCAGAAACATAGCGCACCTTATAGAAAATGCAGCTTCATAACGTCTTGCGTTTATTTCTGGCTGCCATCTCCCACACTGACTGCACTTCCTAAAACTTCTCACTTCTTGGGTCTGTGGTTCAACTCTGACACGATGGACTCTATATCTGTCCTCACTCGGTCCTGTGCGTGCAAACTTTCCATAGCACCTCTCTCTGCGTTTCCCTCCACACGCGGCGCCGATCTCGAACTCATCACCAACCACCGCTCAGACCACATGTGTGAGTGTATGGAGGTGCACCCAGCTCGCTTGACACTTCGCAAAGGAGCTGCAGCTGCTGAAGTGACACGTACATCAGGGTTATTGCGTAGAATGTGTCACTGTCTTTCTTGTATGAGACAGGAGCTTGTGTTCTTGCATAGATTGTACTGAAGTCGCCCTCAGAATAGCAATAGAACATGCAACTGTTGAAAGCAGTTATTTAAATTAGTGCGGTGGAAGTAGAAGTGGCCAGATGATCAAATACTGGCAATATTCTGGAGGTTGTTTCGAAGATATATGCAAAATTAGAATATCTAGTACATCGTGTATCATAAAACTGCTGGAAAAGGAGCTGATTCAAAATGAAAATGAAAAATATATATGTTGAGAACTTCCAATTGAGGGAATAAAGTGATATTTTGGCAATTTGTGGGTCATTTTACAGTCATTTCATAGTTGTCTGATACTAAAATACATTTAAAGACATTTTTCTAGCACATTTCTGTTTGCATTGACATAACATTGCTTGAATATCGTTATTGAGATATTCAAGTTTGCCAATATCACCTACTTCCTTGTTCCAGTTTTCATCTTTAGCTTCTTACATTTAAAAAAAACACATACTTGGAGGCATAGATTGAAATATTGTATTGATCCACAAGAGCATTAGCTTAAAAGTTTTTACTATTGGACAAAATATTGATTAAATGTTTAACCGCGATTACTCAACTCTGTCAGTGTCTTGATCTATTATTCCAAAATTCAATCAGAACTGAATTATACGCTGTTATATTGTTGATTTCACACCCGGCAAGAGATTCACAGTAAGGATGCGCGTCGTCAGGGTTTTTTGTACGGAAATAATTGAATATATGCTTTCTTTTTAATCTATTTCTAGCTGAAACGTTACACGGTGGAGCTTTAAATGGTCTAATAACCTGACAGCAACATTAAAGCAGCTCTAGCTCAACTTTTCTGTCTGCTTTGGGTGCCTCTTGTCCTGGTTCTAGTTTCTGTGTCTTCAGAGGAAATGCCTGCCTTTATCTCCAGCCCACATCTTTAGAATCTGTATGTGACATTATAGACTGGCCCAAATACAGCTCCATTTAGGCTGGAGATGTGCTAGCTCTGATATCAAACTATCAAACCAAATATACATGAAGACGTGAAGACAGTCAGCCGCACAAGACCGCTCAAGGGCTTTGGTTCGCACTATATTTAGGAGGAAACACAAAAGTAAAGCGCGATAAAGAAAGATCATTCACGTGTTCTATAAGAAGCTAATATGTTTACCGCACCTCGAAGTTGCTGCTATTATAGATTCTCTCTCAAAAATACCTTTGACGTTTAAAGATAATCTAAAAGTTGGGCTGATTTCCTTTTAAAATCCCCTTTTCGGGTAAGACATGTCGCCCACCTTGTGCTGCCTGTGACTACTTTGTGCCAAGTGTGTAATTTGCTTTTTGAAAGTTGTGTTTTTTATGATTTATTTGTCAGTGGGGCACACATGAATGGGCATTATACTGAATCTGAATGCACTCAGATTAGCTAAAAGGATTGTTTTCAACTGCAATCCAACATAGTAGCCAAAGAAAAAGGTCTGGTTTAGAGCTGTAATCCTTAGTCGCTTAGTCGATTATTCAGTCAGTGTTGGTTTAATCACGTTATTTTATTTAAGTAATAAGGATTTACATCACATTACAACAAAATAAGAAGATATGCTGAAGACTTTGGAACTAATCATGAGTTAAATCTAACTTATTCAACATATAAATGCATGGTTTACTTGTACTTTTCTGCATAAATGGTTGTTTTTGCAGTGTGCAGTTCTGGTCCTTTGAGTGCATTTTGTGTCAAATACATGGAAATACTTGATAGTTTTGAGAACTGTTGCCACAATTCAGTGTTTACATAGTACTTATTGAAATGGTTACAGCATGTTCATAAGTCCTTTCAGAAAACATTCACAACATTTAAGGAATGTCAGACACTGTTCACAGTTCAAAGCTCTTCTTTTACGACTTCCACTATATGGTTTTCTGATACTATTAAAAGCCTTCCTCAGTCCTGTAGCTTGTAAGAACAGTATAAAGGTTAATAATTATATAAAATTAAATAGCACTTAAAAGAGAGTTTACAAAGAGCTCAAATACACGCTGTACCTATTTTGAATGAGCTTTCTTTATAAACTCTGGATGCCATTCAGACTTAAGTTTGTATGTATAATTTAAAAATGTACCCATAAACATATTTCCATCTTTGTTTAGACAACATAAAGAATGAGTCAGACGAGATGGAAGACACAGAACCATCCATAAAGACGGAGAAAGAAGACGAGATTGTCCCAAAGGAGGAGCGGGACGGGGACACCGAGGACGGGATGGAGGAGGGCTTTGATCAGGAGAAAACCGAGGAGGACGAAGACGAAGATGCACTGAGTGAGCCGCAGGACTTGTCTCTGGCAGACTACTTAAAACGTTACAACAACATTGGTCTAACAAATGACGCCCACACTCCTCCGGGCTCCGAGGGGGGGCTGGTGTCCGGAGAGCTGCCCCCACAGCGCGTCCCGGCTCAGGGCAAACTGAGCTGTGACATCTGTGGCCTGTCCTGCGTCAGCATCAACGTGCTGCTGGTGCACAAGCGAAGCCACACGGGTAACGCACAGGAACACATAACACCTGACCTCAAACACCAGAAAGACAGAGTTGTGCAATAAGAAACACTCTCAATACACGGCTGCATCTGATCCAAGGGTAGACAGCACATCTGATAAACAACATTTAGCCCAGAAGTTCTGGCTGAGAAATACCTGTTCAATTGTCAACAATTTTTTTTTACTTTATGATGAATGTCTCTGAAATTACAAAATCCATACATGTCATCATTGCCTTTGATGACAGTGTCACATTATAGTAAAAAGTAAAAGTGTGATATTATTCTGTCACACAAGCATCATATGAGGCAGTAGACAGTAAATAAACAAAAGTTTTTGGACCCAATCACTTTTAGATTTTAAAATAGTCCCATCCAAAGTTTCACAATACGCTTTAAAGATTTCCTTTTGAAAATGCATGGTTTTCCTTTTTGGATTTGTTTATTTCCACATGTTGCCCAGACCCAGACTCTTTGGGAACCAATTATCTAGAACGTTATAGCCACTTATTAGTTATAAGTTACATACACCTATTTGTTGACTTCCGGTTAGCCTTTATTTTCCCCATCCTTCAATGCTCCGGGGCTAAGCCTGTCAGGAGCAGTGGGCTCCACAGCGCTTTGCTGGAGGACACATCAAGACCTTGAGCTCGGCTCGGTCACGACCTTAACTGGAGGATTTTACCTGTGGTGCCTGCTTTGGGTTGATGGGGGAAAACCACCTAAACACAAGTCTACACACAAAAGCCCTTGAGTTGAACTTGGAACCTTCTTGCTGTGAGGCGAGAGTGCCTTAGCTCAGCCACCGTGCCGCCCTTTAAACATGACTTTACTTGACCTAAATAATAATATCAAAACTAGAACAACAACATAAGGTTATCAAATAGTACAAGTTGTTCATATAGTTGTATATAAATTGAATTCATGTTAAATACATTAAAATACATTTTGTTATTATTGTATTTTCCGTCACACTCCAACTCACGCTCTGTTTTCGAGTTCTCGTGGGTTCATCAACAACAGGTAGCGATTTGTAACACTCGTCCTCTTGTCCCCCTGTGTGAAAATGGTTGGAAAGCAGAAAATTCCGCCTTCAGATGGAACTCTTTACGTTAGCTTTAACGAGAAGAAAGAAAAGAGAATACGTACACGTGTGGTTTGTACGATGACAACATATTGTTTAGGTTTCTGATAACCATCAAGGCGTCTCCTGTTCTGTTTTTGAGTGAAGTGATGGAAAGGGTAACGAATGTGTAAAGTAGTCGAACATGAGAGACACCACTGGAATCACAGGCATAAACAGAAAGAACAACCCACTTATCAAGGTTTACTTGCGGTCATGCGTTTTCCCATGTAGTCATCTGATATTTTCATAATAATATACCAAAATGACACAAAGCAAATTCTGTGGTAAGTCTACATTTACACGTGTCAGTGATTGTGATCTGTGGATCTGTGGTTAGTTAGGAGTTACACTAATTATGTTTTAAGACGAAACATTTTAACTTGAGTTGGCTTTAAAGGTGCACTGTGTATACCTTTGTAGGTGGAGGGTCCAAAACCTTTGCCAATAATGGATCACAAAATGACATAAAACAAGCTGGTAACTAAGTAGTTTTTGGGATTTTTTCAACAGTTTCAAACCATACTGTAGTGGAACGTTCCTGACAAAGTAGAACAGGTTTCAGGGGTTGTCATCCGGACGCTGTTTGAAGATCGAGACGTTTCGACTTCTATCCAAAAGTCGTTGTCAATCAGGATTTTTGGATAGAAGTCGAAACGTCTCGATCTTCAAACAGCGTGCGGATGACAACCCCTGAAACGGACACTCTTGGCCAAATGAGGGATTATATTGATGAATTCCTGACAAAGCAACAACATTTCATGAGGCAGTAGGGTTGGAACAAGACCTATTTCCCACAAAACGAGCCAAGGCATAAGATTGGGTCTGTGAGAAAGAGACAAGAAGAGATTTTGACACAATTTATCATACATACATTTTGCAGTTCTGGTCACAATTTTGACTCTTAATGGTATCACATTTTTGTGTTTATCGTCTTTATTATTTTGCTCTGTTTTTTTACCTACAGCAAGAGGTGTAACTTACCCGCGTTAAACTTTTTCTCCGAACCAAACATAGACACGTGGATAACGTCTCATAAGATGATATCTACACCTTCTTGTGGCCGTCTTATCTCGTGAGATCTTGTGGCACGAGAGCTTGTCCCGTCCTTCAATGTGGCAAGCGACGAATCCTTCAGCAGAAAACTTACATAGAGCATAGATTCAGTCAAAAGTCATTTCAGAGACGAGGCTGGTTTGTTAAGTGTAGTGTGGTTGGCTGAGAAACATTAGATTAACTTTGTTGTTTCTTGCTGTGTTCCAGGAGAGCGGCCCTTTCACTGCCCTCAGTGCGGGGCCTCGTTCACACAGAAGGGAAACCTGCTGCGCCACATCAAGTTGCACTCTGGAGAGAAGCCATTTAAATGTTCCATGTGCAACTACGCCTGCCGCCGCCGGGACGCCCTGAGCGGACACCTGCGCACCCACTCTGGTACCACCACAAACCCCACATATCTGTGTTCCTGCACCTGGTACTGTTACACATACCTTCCTCTGCTGGGACGATATATTGACCTATTTCATTTTTAAAGACATACTGTGGTCTTTTTCAGATACTTAACATTGAAGTATGACATAACATTATCATCGGTTGACATTTTGTTCATCATAAACTGCAATATTTATCTAAAACAGCTTAGTAATAGAAACAGATCTGTTCATTTTCTGACCAAAATTGCAGAACTGATAAGCCCTTCCCCTTCATAGGGACATTTGACCGTAACAAGCAGCAGATTGACATTTACGTGTTTTTATTTTTGAAAAGTGGCTACATGACATTTCAGAACTCTACATGTATCAGTCGGAGTCTCAATTTCTCTAATAATCTTAACAAAGTATAGAGATGTGGGCAGGGATAGATGTTTTCTGAACAACATTACTCTAACATGCATGAATCGATCAAAATACAATACTTTGAGTGCACTAATGATAAAGAAACACTGTTGTGACAAGGTTAAGAGCTCATTAAAGTTGATTAGACATGTCCCCTTAATCTCTGTCCCCTAAACGCAAATGTTGTTGTTAAATTTAATTCATTTTTGTAGAGACCAAAATTACAACAGCACAACAACATTGTCGATTCAACCAACAGAAAGTTAGAAAATCCAACAACAAAACAGTCATTGGTCGATAATAGACAAAGCAAATTGTCGAGCATTCAGGAAATAAACAAATGGATAGCTGTTTCGGAGCATCCACTGTCCTTAAACCTTTCCTCTTGACAAGAAACACTCCAAAAACTTCCAGAATACCTTAGTAGAACCACAGTGAAGGAGAGATTCACACTCATGAACGAACAAGCTGTAGATCTAGTACAACTGGATAAAGATTTCTGCAAAATGGACGTAATATAATACAAATAATAATGCGTTACACTCGTACTTTACAGACTTCGAAGCCTCTCGAAGCGCTAAAGTATCCGGTTCAGTATATTTCTGAAGATCCCATATAACTGACTCAAGAATACTAGCTCCTGTCACCATCTGAGATCCGAGAGTGTGAAATTATCATCTTGAACAAGAAAACAAACAAAAATATAGTGGCAGTTTTTTCTATTTAAAGTCTAGAGCACTTTTTAATCTGAATAACATTACACTAGCTCCTATTTTATGTCTTTTTTAACCCTGGTCTTAGATTTAACCATTATTGTGTAAGTGTTTAGTCTTGTGTCTAGTTTTGTCCGAATTAGTGCTGGTTATTTAGTGGTTTTGTTTTATGTTTAGTCCCACCAACAGTAAGTCCCCATTTACCCTCTGTTTTGTCTTTTCAGTAATGTTCAGAGCTGTTCCTCATAGTAAGGCACTTTGAATTTTCGTGTGGGAAAGTTTGAGATCACAGAATTGCTTCATGTTGGTTTTGGTTTTTGTTCTTGGAACTCATTTTTGAACACATGTACTGTCCTTTTAAATTTCCAGTAACACGCTGTCATCTTGCTAGATGCTAATTCATTCGCCTCTGGGAAACTTACTCATCAAGTTTCAGTCCTTGTGAAGTGTTATGTGAAGTCCAGTGGTATAAAAGATGTTGGGTGTAATTTTGTTGAATGAATTTCACAGTGGAGAAACCGTTCAAGTGTAACCACTGCAGCCGGAGTTACAAGCAGAGAAGCTCCCTGGAAGAGCACAGAGACAGATGCCATCTCTACATCCAAAACAAAGGCCACAACGAGAGAGGTACGAGACCGCTGATTCTGCAGGATTTTGTCATTACCTTTTACCCAACACCCAAGCTACCTGTCAGACAACAATCACCACGTTTGTGTATTGTAATTATGTTTATTGTAATCAAAGCACAATGAAATGAGATATTATTTATCTAAAATCCAGTATGGGGTATCAGAAAGCTAAACTGGTTCATTTCCAGTAGAGACAACCATGTTTAAATTTATTCACTTGCCTTAAGTCAATTTTAGTTTAATTTTGTCTGTATAGCACAGCCCAAGTTATTAGATGTCAATATAATTAATTTTATTGTCTGAGATTTTAAAAGTATGTAATATAATTAAACAAACGCTGTAAGAGGACACAAATGATGTGTTTTTGTATGTTTTAACCGATCTACACACAGGTATTTTGGCCGTTTTCCCACATCCTTCATGAATAGTCCATTTGGTTGGTGAATCCTGCAGGAGTCTGCCAAATATTTTTACTGGCGTCTTTTGATCATTGTAAAGCTCCTGGAATGGTACACAGCATTATGCAAACCCATCTAGTTTTATGGCCTCATCATCTGAACGAGCTCGTTCCAGTTACCCCGTCATTAGAGCTAAATGAGTTGTAGCTTCTGTGGTGATGAGGAACAACGCAATGAAGACCGCTGCTGGTGGTGAGGCAGCAAAGAGGAAGCTAACCTCCGCATGTAGGGCAAACTCACACATCCTATACCTCTAAACCGCCCCCGAAGGTTCTTACCAATCAACTAGACAATCGTTACGAAATAAGTTATATTCCTGTGGTTGCCTGGTAGCATAGGTTATACCTCGCTCTGTCGATGTGGTGAGGAAGTACATCCTCAGCTCGTGGTTGTCTCTCCTGGATTAGTGAAGTCAAAAGCAGCAGGAAGTGAGGTCAAATTAGCGCTGCATCTGAAATTAATATCTGCTTCCTCCCTGATTTTGTTTCAAAGACAAGTCCATGTTAAAACCCTACACCTCGGTGGGTGTTTTTCAGTAGTTAAAGCTGTCCTGTACTTTCTACCTTCGTAATTTCTATTTTACACAGAGGACAGTCCTGTGTCGAGGAATCAGATGGGCTCTGAGCGTGCGCTGTTGCTGGACAGGCTCGCCAGCAACGTGGCTAAAAGGAAAAGTTCGATGCCACAGAAGTTTACTGGTAAGGCTGCTGTTTAACACAGATAAAAATATACAAATGTTTTGTCTTTTCTGATGCTTCTTACTGTGTGTTGTATAAACTGTACTGCAGAATGCGACTCTTCAATTTGTGATGTTATAACTGCATATGTGTATCTGAGCTGAGCTATTTGTTTTTCTATTCTGCCGCCCGCTTCTTCTTGTCAAACAGGATTTTAAGGCAGGCACCAGCCTCATGTCTACACCCTGTGGTCAGTCCTAAATGTGTGTCCTCGGTGGGTACTGGTAAATATGTTTTAGTGGCCTAAACTCTTAATGCACTTATTACCACAGCATGATCTCCCTTTTAGTGGTGCATGGTTCACATTTGGCACACTTCACTTTGGCATGGCCACACTGGCTGCTTCTCAACTTTCTGATGAGGTCTTGACACTATTTGGTTGTAGTTTCACAATCAAGTAAAGCTGCTGATAAAACACAAACGTACTAGCACTCCTACATTTCCATCAGGTTCACAAATGATGTGAGTTTTTTCAATATGACAACCACAGGGGAAAAGAGAAGTCATGACTGCGACCACAAACGTGAGCAGGTGTCGGTGCAGCTGCTGCCTCTGTCCTGCAGGCTCCAGCTCTGCAGGGCTCTACGCTTACAGCTAAACTCCTTTATTTCATCTGTGGCTCATCAAAGCAACAGCCTCTGTAGCTGCTATTTGCATGCTTCCATTACGAGTTTTGACATGAAGTGACTGATACTTCCCTCAGATTCAGAGAATGACTGTTGTCTCATGTGTCACATGCAGGTGACAATGGAGTCTGCCTGGACCTGAGCTTTAACAGGGATGTGGTCCATTCAAACATCAAAGACCCCCCTGGGTCTCCTGAAGCGACCCCCCAGCCTCCAGCTCCTGAGGGGGACCCGGCCTTCTCCCACCAGTCCTACCCCTTTGCTTTAACCCGAAATGACCACAGTCCTCGGGGTCTAACCAACGGCCATAAGATGGGCCCTCCTCTGCTCCCTCCGACCTCCCAGCCCTCTGTGGGGATGGACTCTTTCAGCAGTGAGGTCCCAAACGGCCTCTCCTTCATGGGACACCTTATGAGGGGCGTGATGCATTACCAGCAGGCTCAGCCGGTTCCTCTGTCTCCCCTTGAAGCCTTACGCTCGATGGAGGCAGACGGAGGGTCGGTTTACCCATGTGGCCACTGCAAGCTCATCTTCCTGGACTACGTCATGTACACCATCCACATGGGCTGCCATGGCTTTCGAGACCCCTTTGAGTGCAACGTGTGTGGACACCGCAGCCGAGACCGTTATGAGTTCACGTCCCATATAGCCCGCGGAGAGCACGGCCTGAAGTACAATAGTCTGAAGTACACATGAAGTGTCATGCAGAGACATCTTACTCAGTTGAGTAGCCTTCACAAACAAAAATGAGTTATCAGTTTTTACATAGTGTGTCTAACTGGATGACTCTTGGTCTGAAGAACACAGGTGGAAGAGGTTTTAGACTTTGACAAAATTAGAAAGCCCTGTTCTTTTGTTAAATGTGAATAGACTGTTCAACATGATACAGATACATCATATTTTACGTCTATATGTTATTTTTGTTTGATGTTTTTGCCTAATAAAACATGCCATATTGTTTTGCTTCACTGAGCGTCTCTAGAAAGACTCAAAGTAGCAGATTGCAGATCCTATTGTCTGTAAGGTCACACGTCTCCTGTGGTTTTCAGAGGAGTGCGCCTCACGGCTTCAAACAATGCTCTGCAGCTCGAGATGCTTTTCTCTCCTGATTGTATTGTCAGTTCATGGCTCTCTTTCCAGTTTTAAACTTACGCACACTCCAGAGTTACAGTATTTTAATTGTAACTAAGTGTTTTAATCGTAAATAAATCAAATAAAATAAAAAATGAATAATATAAATAAATAAAAGTTGTAAGGATTTTTTTTTTCAACAATGGTGTATTTCACAAAACACCCTTCATTCTTTCTGAAATAGGAGAAAAAAAATGATGCAATAAGGTAAAACAATCGAAGACGTTTTACAATTTACATGGAACTTTTACCACTATAAACCATGACCAAGACAATTCGTACTGATCTAAGCGATATTATTCAAGTAATTTATATTTAGTTATAACTTAGCAGCTTACTCATCCCCCACATTGATCTGTAGCCCCCTGCTGGTGAGCCGGGGATGCTGCAGGTATTTAAAAGCACGCGTGCACAATGACCCAAAGCACCTTTAACATAGATTAGTGAATTTTACAGATACTCTCGTGGCCCTCCCACGCTTCAGCACTTATTAGTAGCTTGTCTGGCACTAGATTTGCGCACTGCTCTTTGTGTGTGCGGCCTGACTTGATGCGAAAGTGGGGACTCGGTCACGGTTTGCTGCTCTAAAGTCATCGCTGCGTGTTACTCTTCTTCATCCAGCTGGTAAAGCGCGCACTATCTCTCCTCTCCATCAGCACCAGTTCCCTTTTCTCTCTCCGAGGCCCAACAGAAGTGACACTTATGAGGCAAACTGTTATCACAACTTCGTGTCCATATGTCAGATGAAAAGACCCAGTCATCCATTTCAAAAGTACAACCGCTGCTTCTCTTTTCCAATTATAAGGCTGACATGTAAAACAGGGCAGGAGTTTTTAGTCAGAGGAAAGAAAATAACACAGTGTATTTTTGACAGTGTGCAGAGGAGGGCTGAAGAGTATAAATTACGTTGGATAAATAAAGAATCAAACGTAAAAAAACACTTATTACAACAGCAAATGGAAAAAATGACTCAATTGCTCATAGTACTCATTTTATTTGAAGTTTAATTATAGCTTTTGGTAACCTAGGTATGCCCCTGACACTGAAAAATAATACATTTTAGATTTAAATATAGATTAATTGTGTATTGGAACATATTTCAAGCATTTTATATGTGAATGCGAACATTATCAGTAATAACAAAGAACAAAACATATGATAAAGAATGAATACAACATAATTTTCTTGATTTTTTCACTTTTGTTATTACCTATTTTTATAACGTATTCCTTGCTATGACCATATATGTAACTGAAGTCCCATTTCTACTCTACAAAACCACAGATAAGAGAATTTACTCATCTGCTTCAGAAAACAGTCATAAAGCTACCACTGTGACCAGCAGGACGTTTATATGTGTTATATGTGGTCTAGTGACATCTGCTGACGGGATCGTTTAAGGTTAACTTATCTGATACATTTACTGTAAACAGTGCTAAACTATTCAGCAAAGCAGGAAATCACAAAGAATAACGTTAAAATGTGTCTAAACAATATTATTTTGTCATTTCTGTTTTGGTGTTACTGAAACGTTCAAAGTTTTTTGCTATAATGGAAATAAAGTGGATTCTTATAGTATAGAGATGGACCTAAGTGTTTGAAAATGAATCCATATTGTTAATGTTGTTTGTGTGTAACGTGTGTAGTAGAGAAATAAGTCTGACTTTGGTGACAGTAACTGCAGGTGTTTTGCCTACAGCTGTGAGACATTGGAAGGTCATGTTGTAAAAAGTACAGGATGTTTTTCACTTCCAGACACTGGCTGGTGAAACGCTGTGTAATAATCTCCTGCTGTTCTCTATCACGCCTGAGGGTGGCGCTTTAGTCACAAGTTTGACGCACGGCCAGAGGTTTTATGACCAATCCACATGTTTTATTACTTAATTAGACACAATAATGACAGACTGGTTAGCGCTTACTTTCACTTTCAGATAAATGACGGTCTGAAAATAATGTCTTCGTTCGGTTCTTCGCTGATGAAGGAGGGTTTGCCTAAAAATAACTTGCTATATCTTTAATGTGACTTTTATTCCGACCCAATGAAGCACATATGAGCATGCGCACTGCATCGGCTCTATGGGGACGGGGAGGACATCACGGAAAAAACGTAGCAGCAGCACCACAACCTCACGCCGAGATTTGGTCTCTGAGCGGCGGATTGAAAACTGCGCACGTAGCGCGGGCAGCGAAATGCCCGCTGGGTCGTCAGCGCGCGGGACGACCCCTGGACTGGCCTAGTCCAGCTCCGAGCCGCTCCGGGAGGAAAAGCCACTGCTTCTTATGGGAACAGCATGCGGGAAATGGTTGGAGGTTGCTGTGTGTGTTCAGACGAGCGAGGCTGGGCTGAGAATCCGCTGGTTTACTGTGATGGACACGGCTGCAGCGTCGCCGTTCACCAAGGTAACGTCGCCGCGGCCGGTGCGTCTTTACCGGGCAGCTGTGGCGGCGCCAGCGGGGCTCTGGCCGCTACAGCTCCAGGTAGAAAGTCTGTGTACGTGCGTGTTAGTGTGTGTCGTGTGTGGGAGGGGTGGGAGGCGTGCAGTTTGTTGTTTCCTCTTTGCGCACATGATGAACGCTCAGGGCCGGTGACACCGTCTGCCCGGCGCCGCGCTGCCACTTCAGGTTAGTGCGTGTGTGCGCCGTAGTTTGGGCTCCTGACTCTGCCCATTGCACAGGCGTGTGTGCGACAGCGGCCAGGGCCTCTCTGGACTGGACTCTCCCTGTGTTCGCAGGCTTTGTTGATTTAATACGTCCAAAATATGGGCGCGTTAAATGAAACACGATACACAAGACGTATTGGTTTATCCATTATAGGTTACTGGGGTCAGTTTGATCATGTGTGCCTTTATTCTTCAGAAAATGTAATAGACTAACACAACAGTTCACAGTTGCTATTAATAACTGTATTGTTATTACTAATGTGTAAGGTTATAAATACTCTAACATTGTAATAGCCTTGAATACAACTATGGTTTCTATACATAGATGAATCAGTTTATTTATATCTGCCCTCATGTTTCAGAAAATGTAAATTCAATACAACAACACAAAGGTTATCTTGGTCCCGGTTGTCTTTATAATGTCATAGTTATTACTGGTGTTGTAGGCCTTTTGTCGCTTAATCGATTAAATCAGTGGTTCTTAAACTAGGGGTCAGGACTCCAATGGGGGTCGCGAAATTATTTCCGGGGGTCCAGATGACGGGGAAAAATTTATACAATAATGTTAAATAAGGCTTGACACCGTTCAAATGCAGTGGTGAATGTAGATTCCCATTTGTCGGCCAATCAGAGTCATTTTTCTAGGTCTATATTCTCAAAATAAATAAAATTAGATTAGATAAGGCTAATTTATCACTCTGCGTGTCGCCTATTTTTTGTGAACTATTGTTATTTTGGGGTCACGACTGAAAAAGTTTGAGAACTACTGGATTAAATGATCATTGACGTTTTAGTTAACCAAGATTTTTCATCAGTGGGCTAATTATTCTGTTGGTTTCTATGGACCACAGCAGAAAGACTTAGATGGAGTTTGAGAGGAAATCAGAGTGACGTTTTTCTGCCTTTTTTCAAATCAATGTCTTGTTGAGTAATACTTTCTATGTAGTGGAGCACCATCTCCCTTTTAATGACTAATCGATGCTCAGAACATGTCTTTAGTCCAGTGGTTCTCAAACTTTTTCAGTCACGACCCCCAAAATAACAATAGTTCACATTCGCGACCCCCAAACACAAAACATAGGTGACACGCAAAGTGATAAATTAGCCTTATATCTAATGTTTTGAGAATATAAACCTAGAAAAATGACTTTGATAGGCCAACAAATAGGAATCTACAGTCACCACTGCTTTTGAAGGGTGTCAAGCCCTGTTTATGACTATTGTATACATTTTTCCTCATCATCTGGAGACCCCCAGAAATCATTGCGCGACCCCCATTGGGGACCCGACCCCTAGTTTAAGAACCACTGCTTTAGTCAAACAAAAATGATTATTAATGCCAGCGTGCCTCTTACAGGACACTCTCATAAGATAACCGTGTTTGTGCCTCTGTCCCAGCGTGCTACGGGATCGTCCAGGTGCCCACCGGTCCCTGGTTCTGTCGGAAGTGTGAGTCACAGGAGCGGGCGGCGCGTGTGGTGAGTATTGTGCCAAACTCCACATGACACTGTCTCCACCCGACTGTGCTCCTCTCTGTGTTTAAATGAATCACACCTGCTGACTCTTGTCCTGTCCTGCCTCAGAGGTGCGAGCTCTGCCCACACAAAGATGGAGCCCTCAAGAGGACGGACAGCGGGGGTAAGTGCATCCACGCCAGTTTATTTTTGGTCATTCATTTCCGTGCCTCTCTGTGACGCATTACCTAGAAGCCAAAGTATAGCCGCTTTATTCCCTGGCAATTAGAGGTGGGAGGTTAATAAAAATGGACAATATCGCAATTGTTTTGGAGTGAATATTGAGTAAATCATCTATAATTCAAAGTATTAACAATTACCTTTAAAATAAGCATAAATATCTTGCAAAATCTCCTAAACAAGTGATTAACTTTTGTGATAAATTGCATGAGAACCTAGAAGCCAAAGTATAGCCGCTTTATTCCCTGGCAATTAGAGGTGGGAGATGGGTAAAAAATGGACAATATCGCGATTGTTTTGGAGATATGTTAAATTTGTATATTGAGTATATCGTCTATAATTCAAAGTATTAACAATTGCCTTTAAAATAAACAGAAATATCTTGCGTAGTCTCCTAAACAAGTGATATTTATTAACTTTTGTGATAAATTGCATGATTCTCAACCTCAACAAAGATATTTACAGACACATTTTAGCACATTCATCTGAACATTGTTGTAGAGATAGCAAAAAAAAAAATACTGAGATGTTAATTTTTGTCTCTGCTGGCAATGCATTCTGCCATCTTTCCTTGGGCAAGACACTTCACCTCAGTGCAGGAGAGTGTGGGTGCTTGAAGATGCAAGACTGGCTTCTTCTCTGACAGTGTTCAAATCTGAGCTCAAAACATTTCTCTTTAGCTGTGCACATGACTGAAAGGATTTTATCTGCACTCTTCTCTTTTGTTCATGTTTTTATGTGTTTTTGTGAATTTAATGCACCTTTTCCTGTTGTCTAAAGCAGTGGTTCCCAGCCTTTTTTGTCTTGATTACCCTCTAAGCTTTGTCTCACACTCAGAGAACCCCTTAACTTGAGTTTCAGGCAAATAAATGGGTTTACTAGTCACATATTGTCAATTACTACAATTATATAGTTTACGTTTAATTATATTTATGATCCAGTATACGCCAAATGATGCTAAATTTGCAACTAATGGCACTTTTTTTTTTCAGATAAAAGTACATTTCAAAACTTCCCACTGGAAATAGCTCACGTACCCCCACAGGTCCCGTACCCCTGGTTGGGAAGCTGTGGTCTAAAGCAATTTGAATTAGTTCATGTATGAAACGGCTTTTTTATGTTTGAAACGGCTTTGCCTTGCCTTTGAGCACGACGTAATCGTTTGAATGGTTTCCTAAGTGCACAGTCGATGGTATTTTAGTCAAACTTTTTTTTTTAACATGGTGGCTAATTATTTTATTAGTATAGTATAGTACAATATTGACCTTATTCCGGATGTTGCCGTACACGCTGCTATCTTGTCTCCGTTGTAGTTTACATGGAGCAGACGAGCTCAACAGAAAATAAGTTCTACACGGACTAAAAAGCCGTTTTCAGGCTCCAGGAAATCGTTGCGTTGTGACTTGTTGTTGCTCGTGTTCATTAAACATTTTACACAAATCAATCTACTTTATGTAACATTTTAGCGGCGAGACTTTTCCCTCGTTCATCATTAGCTTTAACGGAGTTCTCGTCAAACGGAAGTGCGTTTACAACAAAAGTGCGTATCTGTGGCAAAAAACGGCAAAAGTGGGCGGGGCAGCATAAGGTGAATACAGTTTGAGAATGTATTGATTGACGTTTATGGACTGGACAGTTTAATCAGCCTTTTCACATAAAGATGCTGTTTAGACGTACTTCTCTCTAGTGTTTTGCATGAAGTCCTAATCATTTTGAAAGCTTTTGCCAGCACCGAACCCACTTTTACTTACTTAATCAATTCCCAGAGCATGTCTTTTATTGCTCAAGAAGATTTGTTTGGTTCCACTACAGCCCGAGCATTCGCTGTACAACATTTAGAGCTTTTCCAGGCATTGTACTTCTAATTCATTCCCCATTCACGGTGATGGTACACCTGCCCTGGACTGATCGCCCCTGTCAGTCTGCTCCCCCAGTCACTCACGCCACGATCTTGAAATGTGGAACACTTTATCTTTCCACATTAGAATGGCACTTGAGCACTTTAAATCCATGCTCAAAACGCACATTTTCTTTGGCATTTGACCCCAGGTGGATAGAAACACAACTATTCTTTGGATTGATTCATAAACTGTTCTGAAAGTTATGTTTTACCTTACCATAAAACTAACCACCACTCCGACAACTATTAGGCTGCTAAACTCTTACGAGCCTTTGTTACTTTACACAATTTGCACCGTACAAGAGAAAACAGTTTTGTCTGTTTGGGTAAAAAAGTGTAGCAGTGAACATATGGAATATTCCCAAAGACAAAACTCAGCAGCATTTCTTCGCCAGAAAAGGCCGATTAAACTGTCCAGTCCATAAACTCCAACCCTTTTCTCCAAGAAAGCGCCTGTTTTAATAATCATTCTAAATCCATCAATCAAGCATATATCCAATCCAACGCACAATAATTAATAAATCGATTTATCGTTCAGTAAATGAAAGCTGGAACAATATTTTTGGGGCTCAGTATTTATCGTTATCGCTTTTCTTTACACGAGCAGGAAGCATTTTGTTTTGGTTCTTTGGTAATATATTAAACGTTACAACATAGAGCAGTGGTTCCCAAAGTGGGGGTCGCGAAAGGTGAGCTGGGGTTCGCGAGATGATTTTAAGATCACACTTTAATTAATATGACATTGTATTTGTTCTTTTTTATTAATCAAAAACTGTATCTTTTAGAGAAATAGGGTCCACTAAGACAATAAACTATTCAAATAACCAACATTAAACCTGATTTCACACTTAGAATTATTGCTACTGTAATTTTAATTTCGCTTTGGGGGTCCCGAGTGGGTTGCATGGCTATTTTGGGGGTCCCAGCCAGAAAAGTTTGGGAACCCCTGACATAGAGGGTCGAATAATTATCATATACAACTCATAATTGGTGCTCGGTTTTTCATTCATTCCATATAATTCTTTCATGATTTATTTATTTATTTATTGCAGCACATGATTTTTAGGATGTAGTTCATTTGGTTTTACTGGGATTTGCAGGTTACGCTGAATTAGTTTCAATATTATCGTTTATCTTGATATTTTCTGGCACATCATATATCACACAATGTTTAAAGTGCGTATGACAGGTTTTTATCATTTTCGAATTTTGACTTCATATGGTGTATTAATAGCTCTTATCCGTATAAATTATAGTTTTACAAGAATCACGCAGCCGTTTGTGGAGAAAAGTGCAAAAATCTGTTGAAAGTTACAGGAAGTAAACACGACTGATGACATCACACTGGGGAGACAAAGGCTATGTGTAATTTACAAAACAAACTACTTTTTTTACCCTTTAAACATGAATTCAACAAAACAAAAGGTGTTCACATGTATTGTTATTTGTCAAAGAAAAACATCAGTGACATTAGAGGAGTTTTTGCCCAATTGTACAGATGGTTGCTATGGTAATTTCCTAGCGTGATGTCATCATTTACAACCAGGAAGTGAAATTAAAAACCGAAAAAATAGCTAAACCGGGATAAAATTTGTAAAGTATTTTAGTAAACTTTGAAATATGTTTATCTTAACTGCATTTTTGTCACATGAGTCGTCCGACCTGTCAGAGGCACTTTAAATACAGACAGGCCTAAGTGCTCCTTACTCCTTTTTATTCATAACCTGCACTATATTGCACTCTGTTTCAAGGCTTTTTATTTTATTGTACTAAATATAGAGCTGAGCAATCATATCGTTCATAATATATCGCCATTTTCTGTCGGCGAAATATGAAATCTGGAACGTTGCGATATAATTCCACGTACACTGCATCAGATTTTTGTCATAGTTGCAAAGTGCATCTTATATTGCAGCAAATTGTAAACACTAATGGCTGAAGATGCATTAAAATCAATGTTGAGGCGAAGAGTGTAAGCTAAATTAACTATCCTTAAAGGCTCTACGCTCTATAATCGCACACAGACTGTACACAGTGGTATCGTTTTGACCTGAATAGATGCTTTTACAACACGTCTGAGCTGAGGCAGAGCTGATTTTACTTTCTTACATGAAAAAAAATGGGTAAAGCACCTTTAAACAAGTCAAATATTGGTGCCATTGTTAAGTATTTAGTCTAGAGTCATTTTTATCGTCAATTATACTGTTATTGCAGATTTTCTCTTTTATATCATGATAAAAATGTTTGGCCATATCGCTCTGCCCTAACCACATATTTATGAATAGGCTTCACCATATTTCAAATCAAATCAAATCAATTTATTTTTATAAAGCCCAAAATCACAACAACAGTTGCCTCGATGGGCCACAGGTAAAAGCAGTTCAGATAACTGTCCCAGAATGCCCCTGTCCTTTGACCCTCCTTCACGGCGAGGAAAAACTACAAAAAACCCCACGGGAAAAAGTAGAAACCTCGGGGAGAACCACAGTGAAGGAGAGATCCTACTCCCACGGACGGACAGGCTGCAGATGAACTAGGACTGACGCATCCACTTGGACTGTGGAGCCAGAACCACTCAAGAGGGAGTTCGTCCATATTTGTCGTATGATTTGTTTGTTAAACTGTTTGGTACCACTTTATAATGACTACACCTTATTTTGCCTTAACAAAGCATGAACAAACACTTATTTCACGCTGAACAAATAGTTTATTAAGCATGATTCAGGATTAGTAACTACTTAATTAAGGTTAGGGTTAGGGCTCGGAATTTGGGTTAGACCAGGGGTGTCCAAACTTTTTCCATCGAGGGCCACATATTGAAATATAGACCAAGCGGAGGGCCACAAATCAATCGTGAAACGTTGAAAAAAGCTGCATTTATCTGATGTTTTAAGCGCCACCACATCTACATTCAGTCTCACTGCCTTAATATCAGGTCTGTAACTTTTCCTGTTATGTAAAGCACTTTGAATTGCCCTGTGTATGAATTGTGCTCTACAAATAAACTTGCCTTGCCTTGTATTGCACCAAAATGTTAGTTATTTAGGTTGGAATTGTAGAAAATCTGAAATGTGCTGTAAATAGTACTTATCAGGACAATGTGGGCCAGTTCACTAGGAAGTCTAAGGGCCAAGAAAAATTGGTCTGAGGGCCGCATTTGGTCCCCGGGCCTTAGTTTGGACATGCCTGGGTTAGAGTATTAGTTAAGTAGTTAATAAGCCTGAATCATTCTTAATAAATTTTTTGTTCACTATGAATTAAGTCTTTATTCATGCTTTACCAAGGCCGGAATAATTGTAGTTATTATAAAGTGTTACCATAAAGTGTTTTTTTTTGTCTGATGCTGCTCAAATAACCTTGAAGGATATATAAAGTCGTCTGAATCTGAACCATAGTCAGTCAAACATAGTTTAAGTGTCTTGCTCAATGTCAGTTTGCGCTGGTCAGAGCTGGGATCAAATTGGTTCCCTTCTGTTTCGGTGCCACAGAAGGCCTCAACAGAGTATTATGTGTTGTGTATTATTTTCCTAAAACCTTGTTGTTTTCCTTCAGGCTGGGCTCATGTGGTGTGCGCGCTCTACATCCCCGAGGTGCAGTTCGCCAACGTCCTCACAATGGAGCCCATCATCCTTCAGTACGTCCCACATGACAGATATATCAAGGTAAGAACACCAGCTTATTCATATTGTATCGTCAGGGAGGTTGGAGTAGATCATGTAATTGATCAAGGGCTGTGCATTTTAATCGCTGAGTAGATTGTAATTGTCAATAATCAGCTTGGGATTTTGACAGTTTCAGACTTTTTAGGAAGAAATTTGACTTTTTTGGGGGTTTGTTAAATGGTAATGATTAAAAGTGTGTTGTTTATGTCCTGGAAATCAAAATTAATATCCATTTTAATTTGTTTTCAATAAGACAAAGTTAAAAATCGTAATTAATCAATATGACAAACTTACATTTTTTCATATCGCCCTGTTTTAGTTTAGTTCCTGACTTTGTCTACAGTAAACTTTCTGAGTGGATTGGGCCTGTCCTCCCTGTGTGAATACTCTGAATTCCTCTGACCGTCCAAAGTCATGCATGATTTTCAAGTCTAAAATGGATTTTGTGCAATATTTTAGAGGAAAGTTTTAATGTCAAAACTGTTGCTTTACTTACGACAGAGAAAAGCCTCTGTTGGTGGATTCAAGTACTCGGTTTATTCAAAATGAAGACATTTGACTATTGATTTGGTTAAACGCACAGGAGACAGGCTGTTTGCTATTTAGTATGTTGTAAATATATCTAAATATCAATTATACAGTCAAATTTGTTTTTTAGATCTACAATATTTGAATCTTGGCTGTATCATAAATCTTAAAACACTTCAAAAAGAGCTGATTAAAAATAAGAATGGAAAAAGTTGGATTGTAAATGTCCAAATAAGGGTTTAAGGCAAGGGTGTCCAAACTTTTTCCATCGAGGGCCACATATTGAAATATAGACCAAACGGAGGGCCACAAATCAATCGCGAAACGTTAAAAAAAGCTGCATTTATCTGATGTTTTAAGCTCCACCACATCTACATTCAGTCTCAGTGCCTTAATATCAGGTCTGTATTGCACCAAAATGTTAGTTATTTAGGTTGGAATTGTAGAAAATCTGAAATGTGCTGTAAATAGTACTTATCAGGACAATGTGGGCCAGTTCACCAGGAAGCCTAAGGGCCAAGAAAAATTGGTCTGAGGGCCGCATTTGGCCCCTGGGCCTGAGTTTGGACATGTCTGGTTTAAGGCAGATCTGGGCAAACGTTTTGACTCAAGGGCCACATTGGATTTTTACACGTACCATTTACAGTTTGGATGTTGTTAACTACAGTATATCACACACATACGATTACACGTTGATTTAATGCCTAAAATACACAACAGAATAGCAAAAAATCGTTACCTTTATTTATTTTAGTGGGGAAAGTGCCATCGGTGACTCTTTTCATCCGATGCATCAAAGTTTGGTGGTGGCTTTTCTCAAAACTGATCTTAAATGAACTGAAGCAACTGCAGTCTCAGACAACTATGAAATGACAAATGCGCCATACTCAACTCATAAAACTACTTAACTATTTTATCCGGCCGGATCAAAATGCCAAAATGTGGCCCCCAGGCCTTAGTTTGCTGGTTTAAAGTGATATATCTGCACTTTTGTGGAATATTTTACTGTTTTTTCACATTTGTCTAATACTCAAACCTCAGGTAATACATGAAAAGACGCAATTTAGCACATTTCTGTTAAGGTAAGATCATCTTCTACTCCGGTTATATTTCCATTTTAGACTTTTGAAAAGGCATAATAGGGTTTTCTGTTTTCTTTCATCTTAATTAAGCTTGCATCAAACCTCCAGCCAATTCACTTACGCAAACCCAAGAATCAAACAATATTGATTTATATAACATTAAAACAAAAAAGGTGCGTTCAGTTTCCCTTTCCAATCGTCAAGATTCCATTCCCAAACAAAACAAAAGACCATGTGGTTTGCCTCCATCCTCACAATAGAATTTCAATAACCCATGATGCAACGCTACTCCAATGTGTTTTTGGAAATACCTCAACAGCAGCGCGTTTCATCTCTCCTCCTACACATCCCGTACGAACCGTCACGGAGCTGCAGCGTGCGGTGAGTGAGGCATCGCCCGCTCTCTGGGGGGAAAGAGAGCGCGGGAGGGAGGAAGGGAGGGAGGGCAGGCTGCGAAAGCACGTTTAAACTTAGTCAAAAAATACAGAAGTCGAACTCATGAGTCGCGCAGAAATTCCCACGTTCATTAGTTTGTACTTGTCAGAAAAAAAACTTAAAGCTGAGTCACCTGACTTTTTTTCTCGTAAATGAGGAAACTTTCATTTTTTCCCCTCAGTATAGTATAATAAAAGCAGCACAAATCAGACTGCGTTGTGTTTTGTCTTTTTTTTTTAATTATTATTATTATAAAACAGATGTAAATATGCCAGATTATAGCTACAAAGCTCAGTAGTCCATAGGCAGGCAAATACATATAACATACATTAAAGGGCCCATGACACTACTCATTTAACCAAAATGTAGTTCAAATAAACATATTTCAAAATTAGCTCAAATTCTTTACACATTTTACACCAGTTTCGCAATTTTTAGCTTTTTAATTTGACTTCCTGGTTGTAAATGATCACGTCACACTAGGAAATTACCATGGCAACCACACTGTACACTGGGCCAAAACTCATCTAATGTCACATTTTTTTGATTTGACAAATAAAAATAAATGTGAACACCTTTATTTTGTTAAATTCATGTTTAAAGGGTCAAAAAAGTAGTTTGTTTTGTGTAAATTCTGCATAATCTTTGTCTCCCCACTGTGATGTCATCAGTTTGTTTACTTCCTGTATATTTCAACCGATTTTTCAACTTTTCTCCACAAACAGCGACCTGATTGATGTAAAACTATTATTTCTATTTACAACAGATATGAATACACTAAATAAAGTCAAAATTATAAAATCATAGAAACCTGTCATATGCACTTTAAGAGTCTAATGGTCACATGACTAGGGAAGGGACAATAAACAATAGTATCGTTTATTGTGATAAAAAGGGAAGACAATAATCATTTGTGCTACATTTTGTATAATCGTGATAATCGCCATTTTGTGAGCAGAAAAGCAACTTACCCATTATCTTCTCTTCTAGATCATTTTTGTTTTCACTTATAATAAAGTACAAATATGTCAGAAGTTATTGATGATGAGAAAGTAATGTCTTTATACGTCTCTATATGTCAGCAATTTTAATAACTATCGTGATATTATCGTTAATCGCAATTATTTTGGCCATGATAATCGTGACATAAAATTTCAATATCGCCCCGTGCTTACACATGACTGGTTTGTTTTGCCATCTATATCTGAACTATATCTGAACTGCACCTAATAATAAATAGGGCTGGGTCTAACGATTACGTCGCTAATCGATTCGTTTAGCGATTATTCTTTCAGTTCAATCGCAAAATGTCCCGTAAATATAAGACTTTAACTAAACTTGACCCAGATGAATCTAAGCTGACGCTGCTTGAGGACGTCCTGATATTTACAGACAAAACCACAAAACGTTCATGTTTCCAGTGTCTTTTTGAAGTCCTTTCTGCTCTCTCTGAATCACAAAAGCCCTTCTCTAAGCACATGACGTGTTTTGGAGTCTGAATATAGTCCGGGTCACAATTTTGTGATTACCAAACAAGTTTACAATTATCTCAATAATCAGTTGGTTGTTTCAGCTCAAATAACGAATTATTTTATCTCTTGTAAACCCCAAAGTAAGAGGCGCTAACAGCTCTCTGATTGATTGATTTGGCGCTCCGCCCAGTTTCACTTCACCGTCTGAAAAAAGCTGATTTAAAGCTGTCAAAAATTCAAGCATACGGATATTTACAATGCGCCGAAGGGTTTGTGAAAGCTATGAATTAGTTAGAATGAATGAAATGTAACTTGTTTATTTGATTCAGGTTCGTCAGTTTCAAAACAAGATGGACAACACTTTGATCTAATCTAAGAAATGTACCTTTTGCTTTTATTAAACTAAACATATGAACTTAAATAACTGTTCTAGAAAGATCAAGATTGAACATTTTAACTCCAAAATGTTTGTTTTTTTAATTAAAGGTATACTATATAACTTTTATTTTGGAGGATATGCCACCTGCTGGTTGTTTCCATGGAGATGCCATTACTTTACCTGCATATTCCACAGTATTGCCTTAGACATATCTAGAATTTATTGAATTATATACAGTTTTATTGTTCAAAACTATGACTATTGAGTTGGTTAAACGCACAGGAGACAGGCTGTTTGCTATTTAGTATGTTGTAAATATAGCTAAATATCAATTATACGGTCAAATTTGTTTTTTAGATCTACAACATTTGAATCTTGACTGTATCATGAATCTTAAAACACTTCAAAAAGAGCTGATTAAAAATAAGAATGGAAAAAGTTGGATTGTAAATGTCCAAATAAGGGTTTAAGGCAGGTCTGGGCAAACCTTTTGACTCAAGGGCCACATTGGATTTTTACACGTACCATTTACAGTTTGGATGTTGTTAACTACAGTATATCACACACATACGATTACACGTTGATTTAATGCCTAAAATACACAACAGAATAGCAAAAAATCCTTACTTTTATTTATTTTAGTGGGAAAAGTGCCATTGGTCACTCTTTTCATCCGATGCATCAAAGTTTGGTGGTGGCTTTTCTCAAAACTGATCTTAAATGAACTGAAGCCACTGCAGTCTCAGACAACTATGAAATGACAAATGCGCCATACTCAGCTACTTAACTAACGATTATACACGATTATATACAGTTTTTATTGTTCAAAAACGCCTCTCAGCAGATCTGACCTGTAACCCGTGTTGACCTCATGGAGATATACAAACGTGCACTTTTTAAAAACACTGAAAAAAGATCAACTGTCTCACTACAAACTCAACAAAGCCTGAAGAGAAACACTAAAACGAGGAGCTGGAGCAGGATTAGAGCGCATTCCTTTGCTATCTCGTACTCCAGTCCAGATCTCGCCCTGGTCTAGTCCTGGTTCAGGGATAAAGGTCCTTGTTTACATGATTGTAGATTGACGGATTATTAATAGAACGAGTCGAGCACGGTTCAAAGATGAGCTAAACGGAGAAAGGTTTTGGGGCCAAGATTGATGTTTGGCAGAGGCCGTTTCTGCTCCTCGATCGCTGTAATTAAAAAACGATGGGACCTCACACAGAGCTGCAGCGAGAGGGCCAGCTATCTATCAACTTAAATACACGTCCTGCAGAGACCAACACTTTGAATGGATCTGAAGTATGCGGGATTGTCCGAGCTATAAATGGCATTTTACTGTGGGAATCCCAATGGGGCTGTGTACTTAGAGCAATGAGAGCGATTATGTTAATGTCAGTGTTTGAAATGACTGTGTCACCGTGCACTTTATAATGTGAAACTTTACTTACTCTGAAAAGTGCAAATTTCATTAATTCCTTCGTTCATTCTTAAAATGTAAATGTAAATGTATGGAGGAGGGTCTGCTGTCTTCTGTCTGCATGGAGACTATGACTATGAAGTGATCAATTTTTAAATGTACTGTATTTTAAACACTCTGTATTTTAATTGTACTGTATTTTAAACACTCTGTATTTTAATTGTACTGTATTTTCTCTGTAAAAGCCCTTCTGGGGACGGACATTGAGAATTAGCCTTGGCTGAAATGTTGTAGTATGTGACGCATACTTGTCCCTATTCAACTAAACTAAACTAAACTAAACTAATTTTGTTACTCAAGTAAAAGCGCAGATACGTGTACAGAAAATGACTCAAGTAAAAGTAAGTAAGTATTACATTAAAAAATCTAAATTAATGTGTTAAAGTACCTTTGAAAGTACGTTTGAAAATGTGCTTCAAGAGTAAAACGTGTTTCATGCCGATTATCAGACCAGTTTTGCGCAATAAATGTCGTAATTTTGGTAAAGAATTAAGCTTAATTTAGATCAACAAAGGTCAATTCAAATTAATTTCTTACTTTTTGTAGAGAATTTTATGTGTATGTTTTTGTTTGCTCGCTTAGGCAGAATGTCACCATCAACGAGCTAAAAATAACCCTCAGACAAAATCAAAAGTACTTTCTACTTTTCATTGTAGTGGAGTAAAAAGTACAGATACTTGGTCTCAAATGTAGTCAAGTAAAAGTAAGAAGTATTCACTGTAAAAACGACTACGAAATACCTACATTTTTTACTTAAGTACAGCACTTTTACTTTTGTACTTCAATACTTTCCACCGCTGCACAGATTGTTTTGAATTATGCCATTAGACTTACCTGACTGACTCTCATTTATTCAGTCATGGAGTTTTATGGCTCATAAAACAACATTTATATTGTGAGAAATCCCCCTCTCCACAGATCTGACCTGTCCTTTTTGTCCTTGCGTCGTTACCTGATTGTGTCTATGGAGAGAAATACATTTTAAGACATACTGGAAGACGATTTCAGTGTTTGTAAACAAAACACTGCATTCCATTAGCCTGGTACCATTCCATGTTTTAGCTCTAATGAGGTAGTTAGCCTTTAAACATCACAAATTATGAAAAAACAGGGCTGTTCTGGGGACTGACAGCCACTCGAGCACACGTGAGTAACACCAGAGCCTCATTAGAAAACATTACCAGGTGTAGAGGCCGTCATAAACATTTCTACTGTTATTTTGGACAGTAAAGCACCAAAAAAAAGCAGGTAACAACATTTTGACAAGTAATGTTTTTTTTTTCAAACGTGTGTCTATGTTTATCCAGACTTTGAATCCCAATAAGACGTACTAAAATGTTTGACATCCTTGGGTTTGTGAAGGTAGATCAGAAGAACTTGGGTAACACGTTATAATAACTACACTTATTCATAGTTCATAATCAACAAATAGTTTATTAAGAATGATTCAGGCTTAATAACTATTTAACAAATATTCTAACTCTAATTTCTAACCCTAACCTTAACCTTAATTAAGTAGTTATTAATTCTGAATCATGTTTAAACTATATATTCATTATTAATTAAGTCTTTGTTAATGCTTTATTTAGGCAAAATAAGATGTAGTTATTATAAAGTGGTACCAGAACTTGCAACAGAAAGGACCTTCCTTCTGTTGGACTTGAGTTTGGGCGAACTTATCTCACTCACACGGGTTAAAAAACCCAAAAAAGAAAGAGAATTCTACAAAAAACATCTGTGCTTTGAAATATAAATTCTGTTTTGTTTATTTCTTAGTTGTGTAAATGTTTTTACAATTGTTGTTCTGCTATATTTTTCACTTGGCCCCACTTTGTCTCAATGGGCTCTTACCTGGTTAAATTAAGGTTAATAAATAAATAAAAAGTACTGCTTGGCAAATTCAACAAAAAGCCTGAGGGCCAAGAAAAAATTGGTTTGAGAGCAGCGTTTGGATTTGTGTGAAAGCAGCTATTTGTGAAAGAAAATAAGGCTGAACGCTTTCACCTGTTGTTGTAACACAGCAGAGTCAACAGTTCAAATTACAGCGTGTTCTTCACTCATGGTTCCAAATCAGGTTTTAGATAATGTTTGTAATTGTTTTTTAATTTTAATTTTAAGTTGAGGGTTGTACGTAGACGAGAGTCCAGCTCTGGCTACAGAACCTGCTCGCCGTTGTCTTAAAGAAGTCAGAAAATAGATAATTAAGAGTGATTAGTTATTATTACTTAGCATTATGATCCTTAAATCTGTAAAACTGTAGCTACATGTCACAAAAATCTGAATTCAATAAACATGTGTTGTAGCTTAAAAAATTAGTTAACAATTTTGGTTCTGTGACTGTAAATAGTGTTTCAGAAAAAATCATTGAGCCTCACTCTTGGGTTGTCAGAAGTATCGGATATTTGATACTAATCGTTACTAAAACTAGGATCAAAACTAGCATACTCTTTGTGCAAGGATCGATGCAAAAAAAATGTATAAACAGGACAAATTGTTTCCTTTCCTGACCAGTTTTTTTAATTATCTTGAGCTTTATCAGATGTTTAATAAAGAAAGAGCTATTTTGTATTGAAAATGTCAGTTTATTGTCTAAAAACTTGTCCTAAAAAAGAGGGTAACACTTAACTAACTACACTTATTCATGCCTTAACAAAGCATGAACAAAGACTTAGTTCATAATCAACAAATAGTTTATTAAGAATGATTCAGGCTTAATAACTATTTAACAAATATTCTAACCCGAACTTCTGACCCTAACTCTAACCTTAATCTTAATTAAGGAGTTACTAATCCAGAAACATGTTTAATAAACTATATATTCATTGTTAATTAAGTCTTTGTTAATGCTTTATTAAGGCTAAATAAGATGGAGTTATTATAAAGTGGTACCAAAAAGAGAATCTGAGTTTGACATTTTATACACAATATCCCTGCTGTAAATTTCTATCTAAGATTCCGTTCAAACTTTCCCTGAATGTGCTTTTACCCGTTGCAGCGGCGCATTATACTGTCCATAATATGGCACAAAAAGTGAGCAGCGCCTCCTTGCATTCAGCCGCCTTTTAAAGCTGGGAGCGTTACAAAGAAATCGATATTTGCATGGGTTGGCAGGGCTTGGAGCTGCCACTCTCCTTCATGCTGAGTGTGTGCGAGCGTGCCTGCATATAAATGTACACATGTGAGGAGAGGTTTCATATTACTGTGTCAGCTACAGTAAATTGCATGCAGCTTTTCTCGGCCAGGCCCATTCATCCAAGTCCTTTGCCGCCCGCATTCCTAGACAGCGTTACAATGGACAGTGAAAACCTGAGAAGCCACTCACCAGTCCCCCGTGTAGCCCAGTTTTGTCTATGGGAATTTCTATGAGCTTACAAAATCTGTCAGTGGTCTTTCTTAGGCAGGTTTTACCGTCGTCTCGTTTCTGCGAAGTCCGGCTCGGGGCTGGAGACCTAATTAAGTTATGTTGTCTTGTAAACGGCCGTGATTGTTGTGGTTTGCTTCTCTCGTTTGGGTTTCAGGCCTGGCAGATCTGGTTCAGTCCAGATTTTGTCTTGCAGTCTGGTTTGGTCCCGCTCGGAGACGTGTGGATGGAAGTTTGGACATGGTTTAGAGCTATTAGTCTTCGAATGTAGTCCTCGGTTTAGTCTGGATTAGCCGCTCTTTAGTAGTCGTTTCGTCTCCTTTGAGTATTTAGAAAAGTGCTACACAAATGTCGAGTATTATTGTTGTTTGTCGAGTATTATTGTTGTTTAAGGCATGTTATGTTCCAGTTTTTCTTTGGTTTTGATTCGTTACCGTTTAGACTTGGTTTGGTCCTGCTCGGAGACGTGTGGATGGAAGTTTGGACATGGTTTAGTCCTTGGTTTAGTCTGGATTAGCCGCTCTTTAGTAATGGTTTTGTCTCCTTTGAGTATTTAGAAAAGTGCTACACAAATGTCGAGTATTATTGTTGTTTAAGGCATGTTTTGTTCCAGTTTTTCTTTGGTTTTGATTCGTTACCGTTTAGACTTGGTTTGGTCCTGCTCGGAGACGTGTGGATGGACGTTTGGACATGGTTTAGTCCTTGGTTTAGTCTGGATTAGCCACTCTTTAGTAATGGTTTCGTCTCCTTTGAGTGTTTAGAAAAGTGCTACAAAAATGTCGAGTATTATTGTTGTTTAAGGCATGTTTTGTTCCAGTTTTTCTTTGGTTTCGGTTCGTTAACGTTTAGACCTGGTTGATTTTCGTGTTAGACTTGATTGAGTTTAATCTAGTCAAAATATTTGCAGAAAGAGTGCTCTGTCTGAAGAATTTGAACAGAGGCAGAAAGGTAAAAATCCTGCTGTTTCTTTGTCCCGCACCTGTTGCTAGGCCTCTTTTGCCCCCTTTCACCCGGCCGACCCACTCGCGGCTCACTGGGGAATCACTGAGCGAGAAGTACAAAAGCTCGGGTTGTCCACGTCTTAATACGATTCTGTTTACTACTGTATACAATTTCAAGGTTGTGTGCTGCTTTGTCGAATGTCCCAAGCCTGTTTTGCAGCAGGATAAACGTACACTTCATTTAGCTGCAAACTTGGAGGCAGATTATTTAGGGAGAGGTTGACAGGAATGATGATTTAATTCTGCACATTGCTTTTGCCCATTCTGCTGCAATGAGCCAAAAAGGGTTTTATGCCACTGCAGTTTGGATGGAAACTGTAATTTCAGAAAATCCACAAATGATGAAACAGATTGCTCACATTTAGGTCACTGTGCCACGACAAAAATCTGCAACAAAATGCATTACACTCGCCCCAAATGTCAGTTCAGCTACGGCTGCAGCAAACGATTATTTTGTTAATCGATCAGTCCAGTGTTTTTCAACCTTTTTTGACTCATAGCACACTTTTTCAGTTGATTCTGTGGCAAGCTGTCTGCTGAAAATAATAACAAATCACACCTTTTAGAGCGAAAACATTTCAAATATAATGAAGCTAATATAGTTCATGACACTAAATATGGTAATGGTGACTGTTTTGCTATATTTTTGGATTAGAAGTCGGCTCAGAACTCTCAAAAATGGTAAATATTCAACCCATTTGTGAATTTAACTCAAACTGGACATATTTTCAAGGCACTCCAGTGTTCCCTGGCACACTGGTTGAAAATCAAGGGATTAGT